>CM062806.1:417685961-418161156 GCA_031772625.1 Pinus tabuliformis | reverse complement strand
TGTATCGATATAATATTCGAAAATTTTTGGGAAATTCTCTGTTTTTTTGGCTACCATTTTTTTGTCTTCTGCCGTATTGAGTCTCCATTTTGTTGCGTTTTCCCCTTCAAAAATTTCCTTTTACTATTTGCGTTTTGGGGTTTTTGGGAAAATTTCAGATTTCTTTTTCCATCACTTTCTTGCCTTTCGCGCTACCCCATCAACCTGCAAGTTAATTCTTTAATTTCCGCCTTCGAAATCTGCCTTCGCTGCTCCTCAAACCCCAGCTATAACCGCCCATCTGTAGCCACGTCAACCCTCAATGTCCATTTCCCTGTCCGTCCTCCTTTTCCCTGCTAAACCCTTGCTCCCTTTTTTCCTGCGATTTTCTTGTTCCCTCTGCACTAAACCCTCTCTCTCTTCGACATCCTCCATTCCTCGATCTAGGCCGCATTTTTCATTTACTACAGATCCTCCCACCATTGCACCATCGCGCTGCTCCTCTGCTCTACGTCCCTTTCTTCTGCTCTTCGTGGCCCTCTTTTCCCGTTGTCTGCTTGCAAAAAACCTTTCATGCAACATTCTCCATTGCCCATCGTTGAGCTGCCCCTCTGCTCCGCGTCTCTTAACCTACAACTTTTCCGTTGTCCTCAGATCTTCTTCCTCGAGCTCCATACCTTGCTGCCTGCTCCTTCGTCCCCTCCTCGAAGCTGCGTTCTCTCCTCTCCATACGCTATCGGCCGTCAAACCTGCGTAAACCCAAAATGCTTCGACCCTTTTTTTATTTCTTTTTTACCTCACTTGTATATGCATGAGGTAGGTTAGGTTTTAGATTTGATTTTTTTAATGTTTCATTAGGTTTAGGTTTCTAACAATTTCGATTTCTTTTAGGTTTCATTCATTGTTTCAAATTTTATTTTATGTTTGATTTTCTTAGAAAAATTAGAAAAAATAAAAAAAGCCTTTTTAATCTTTGTGACATTTGATTTTTTTTTTAGAAATTTAATTGTTCTTAGTTTAGATTTCAATTTTTTGTTTTGTTTTGGTGATTAGATTTCCTTTTTTTTTTATTCCATTTTCATTTGATTTTTTTTTTTAGTTTTACATTTTTTTCATTTTTAACTTATGATTTTGATTTTTTTTATCATTTGAAAAACATTCAAAAACATAAAAAATCTAAAATAAAAAAAATAAAAAATAAAAAATCTAAAAACAAAAATTTAGTGACTTTAAAATTGAGAATGAAATAAATTAAAGGTGGATTTGCGCTTTCACATTAAATATTTTTAATGTGGCTTATGGTTCATTAAAAATTAAATTTATTAACCCTTTGGTTTAGTTTAATTTCTTCATTTACCACATTAAAGGTATTGCCTGCGGAATAATTAAATCGTTAAATTAAGGTTCCTTGGTGTTCTTTCGTGGTAGTGATTTCTCTATTGTCAAGTGCAGTAAATGTTTTAAAAAATGATATTGACTGTTGGAGAAAGATAATTTTGCTAGATTACTTTTTGAGCATTTTACATTTAATTGTTCATAATTGTCGCTTTGCCACATTTATAATTTTGCTTTTGATAACTTGTTTTTATTCAGTCCATGGTTAATTTAAATTAAAGGCACTAGTCTATAATCAATTCCATCTTATGGTTGTGTCTTAGTTTAATCTATCTACCTCAATTGACCAAGACTTATTCTATATTCATCAAGTTGTTCATATTTAAAATCTCTTAGAGTTTGTGTTCCACAGACTATTTTCATCCATTCACCTTAGGGACTATCCCCCCTGACTTGTCTACGAGAGAGTCTAAACGGAGTGAGTAAGGATTAGCGTGATAATCCTTACTCTGAGCGTTGTCACGGTGCGTAGACACTTTGTGCGACAACACCACCCTTTTCTATATGTCTTTTGCTTTTTATGGTTTTTGTTTGATTAACTATGTTGAACAAGTTGTCATTGATGTCAAAGCAAGAGTAGTTGTAAGATGATTGAGCAGGTGTGCAGCAGGTCATTGATGTCAAAGCAAGAGTAGGTGCATGTATCAGGTAGATAAGAGGTTGCAAGAACAAAACCTTAGCCCTAGGGGTTGAGTTCCTTGGATGATGAAGATACGATGTCTTTGTTGATGCTTTTGGAGCAACATATTAATATGCTTGCCTCAAAAATCCTTGTCATCATATTCTACTCATCAAACTGATTCTAGTGGTATGTGGAGCATCTCGTGGGCCTTCCAAAGTTGTGAGATGTGCTTCGTCAAACTTTGTAATCCAACTTTTGGACCAAAACCCCAAAGGGGTGCTACGGTGGCACCATATGGTTGGCTAATAATGCGGCACCTATTAGTGATGATGTGGCGTTGAATTAAACCAACTAGTGAATGATCTGGCAGCTTCATGAGGTGGTATTCAAGATAAGTGTTCAAATAGATGTCGCAGTGAATTATATTAAAAAGGGGTGAAGTGAAAAAGTTTATTTTATTATGATGGGGCCAAAGAAATATATTTTAATTTATTTAAAAAAGAGGGGATTTTATTGATATTTCGAAAGTAAAAGGAGAAGGAGGATTGTTCTATAATAATCCAAAATTGGAAACGTGGAAGAAAATTAATGTTCATAAGATTTATTTGGGCTCAAATTATATATATATATATATATATATATATATATATTGATTGTATTTGGATGCTGCCCAACGCCGCACGTCGGCCTCAGCCTCAAATATTTGAACATGAAACCATATAAACACATCAAATATCTCTCGAAATGTAAGGCTAAGAGGCTAGGTATTTTTCCTTGCGGCAAGGCTTGGGTAAGTATAGAAGATCAAAGGGTTTGTTCTAGGGGTTTCACTATTTCTTCTGATTGCATATGGACATCGATTTTTCATGTGAAGACTTTTTCTTGTATATGTGTCCTATGCACAAACATCTTTTGGTAGAAAAAGCATCAGGGTTTCTGACTTGTTTTATTGAACCAAAGGTTTAGTTTACAGAACCGATGGCATCATTCTGCGGCTAGCAGCTCATTTTTCTTTGGATGATTCAACATATAGTGACCTGTGCGTAGTCCTGAATGCTACTTTAAAGTCACAGCTCTTGAAGACTATAACTGAAATTGTATACTACATCTGAATTTTTAATCGAAAGCTGGAGCATTATCACTTCTCTTCAGGGATCCAATTTCTTCGGTTTTGTGAAATAGAAGCTGAAGCAGCGAAAGTTTTGTGGAAAGTTCGATTTGTTGTTGTCGATCTATCTCATTACCTCTGAAGAAAGATCAAGGGAATGAAGATGATCTGATTTCCTCTAATGTGAATTATTTCCAATGAATCGTAAAGTCCGAGAAGAGGTCGAAGTCTCTTGGGGTTTGTTTATTCTTGAGAAGGGTTTCGCTGAGTTGCACCTAGACTGAGTGCATGAACATACACACAGACCTGTAGCATGTCAACTGATTTTTGCAAATAGCAAAATTGTGATATTTTGGACGCACATTCATACAAATGATCTGTGGCATAATGTAATATTCCAGGTTATTGTGCACTAAATCTACTCGTGAAGCAACCTGTCTAGATCTCCAAAGGGGGTTGTTTCATTCTGTGTACCTTGACCAGTGACTCTGAAACAAGTTTTCATGCTCATTATGTGAAATAATCCTGAAGAGTGCTGTTAGAAGAATTGAAGACTATAAAGATGTTACCCTGTCAGTCATCTTGAGAAAGGTTTTGACATGGAAACACTCAAGTTGTGAAGAAAGGCATTGACAACGAAATATGATAGGAGCATCACAAGCAGCTTGCTGATGTGTGTTAAATCAGTGCATTAGTACTATAACCTAACAGTAGTAGGAAGATATTTGTATGACAGTACATCAAGCAATCTGTGTGATATCTTCAATACGAAAGGTCCATCTTGGTAGACTACAATCTTTGTAAAGCAAAGTCTCAGTGATGCATTCTCCATCAGTCAGGACTCAGGAAGCTCAACCATAAACTTGATATATGACAGTACAACATAATGAAAAGCCTCCATGTTCTCTAGTACAAACTTGATTTACACGATGAAAAAAGTATTTGACTGGAGCAGTGAATTGAAATTGGACAGTGGGTAGTGATGAAAGGAGTGACAAGTAGTAAGGACTATTATTGCTACATCAAGGTGTGATCTATGCAAGATCATCTGAAGGTCACTCTATTGTTGGTTTTATGGTGTGATATCATCTGAGGGTCACCCAACAGAGGTCAGGCAAGCTGACGCTGAGGCTGGGAGAAGTGTTGGAGAATTTTTCTCTCTGTTGGGTAAGCCAGTTTGGCACCCTGCTGTATTGAAGAATTGCTGAATAATAAAACCCTCCCTCCCTGCACCAGTTTTCCCACATTGGGGTTTTCCGGGGACTATTGTCCAAATATCCGTGTCGATGTGTTGATTCTTGTGCATGTGTTTGTTTCTGTATTATGGTGTGATATCTGCAGCAAAATTTATTTTAATGTTTATTGAAGGAATCTCATAAATAACTTATTGGAAAATAAGTAGGTAAAGTAAATCAGTTGTTGCAGTGATAGAATTTTCACATGGTATCGGAGCAAGTAATCAGAGATAGGAAGGGAAAATCAATTATGGGGTCGAGACCATAATGCAGAGGCATCTACGTTAGGAGACTGGCAATTTCAAGGCAAAGTCTACGACGTCTTCTTCATCAAGGAGAAAGTATATGTCAAACACCCGAGTTGGAAAAAGAAAGTGCAGATCGGGATTAAAAGTAACACGCTGTATAAACTACAACTAGAATCACCAATGGCACTAATAGGCAGTCATGGAAACATAGATTTGAACGAACTATGGCACAAAAGAATGGGGCATTTGCACCATGAGGTCTTAAGAATTCTTAGGAGCATTGTAACAGGAGTTTCGGATCTTAGTACGGAATGAGATGATGTATGCAGAGGATGTGGTTTAGGAAAGTATGCCAAAACAACATTTCCTAGAAGTAAAAACAGGGCCAAGAGTGTATTAGAATTGATACACTCAGATATCTGCGGACCTATGTCCACTAAAGCTCTTAGTGGTGCCGAGTACTTCCTTACCTTCATTGGTGACCACTCAAGGAAAACTTGGATTTATTTTCTGAAAACAAAGGATGAGGTTCTTTGTTGATTCAAAGAGTTCAAAGCTCTGGTGGAGAATTTGACTGGGAAGAGAAAACGTTTTGCGCTCAGCTAATGGTGGAGAGTATGTTGATAAGGAATTCACTGATTTTTGCGCTAAGGGCATCTAAAGAGAGTGGACAACTCCTTACAATCTGGAGCAGAATGGAGTAGCAGAAAGGAAGAACAGACTATTGTAGAAGCAGCTAGGGCTATGATGTATGATCAGGATATGCCAAAATTCCTGTGGGCGGAAGCATGCAAACAACAATCTATGTTCAGAAAAGGACTCCTCATCGGGCAAGATTACTCCAGAGAAAGTTTTCACAAGGAAAACACCTGAAGTCAGTCTTTTAAGGATATTTAGGAGTTTAGCATGTTGCCCGTACCCTAGGAAAAGAGTAAAACGCTGGATCAAATTGCGGAAAAAGGGTATCTAGTGGGATATAGTGGGAACGCTAAGACATACAGAATATATCTTCCAGGGAGCAGGAAGGTAGTGGTTCGACGAGATGTGAAGTTCATGGAGGACAGGGCTTTTAGAAAATCTCGTGAAATGCCTTCCGGGGAGCAGTCAAAAGAGGAGCCGTTGGTTAAACCTCTTCAACCAATGGAAGTAAAGAATTCTTCCTCCGGTCGGGAAGATTCATAGGATGAGAAGGAGCTAACAAAAGCACCTACTGGTAGAGGAAGAACTAGCAGGGAACTTTGTCAGATTCTGCGAGATGCAAAGGACTTCATTGGTGCGCCAAGTAACAATAAGAGTGAGCGAAAACAGGCAAATAGATATCAGGCATTAGTAGCTCAGTATGGGTAGCCTTCCAGTTTCCAGGAGGCAACTCAACATTAGGTTTGGTTAGATGCGATGGCAGAGGAGTACAACTCCATAATGGTGAACGATGTTTGGGAGGTAGTACTAAGGCCTCAAGACAGATTAGTGGTAGGTTCAAGATGGATATAAAAGATCAAATACGCTGCAAATGGTAGTGTGGAGAAATATAAAGGCAGGTTTGTGGCTAAGGGGTATGCTCAGAAGGAAGGAATTAACTACGAAGAGACCTTCGCCCCGGTAGCCAAGTACACATCTATTAGATCCGTGATAACTTGCAACACAGATGGGGTGGGAGATTCGTCAGATGGATGTCAAAAACGACATTTCTGAACGGGGTGATAGAAGAAGAGGTACATTGAACAACCATAGGGCTTTGAGACACATGAGAAGAAGTCTCATGTATGCAGGTTGAAGAAAGCCTTGTATGGGCTAAAATAGGCACCTAGAGCATGGTATTTTCGAATCGATGGCTACTTGTAGAAGATGGGATTTGTCAAGAGTGACGCAGATCCAAATCTCTACTATCTGGTTGTAGAGAATGAGCCACTAATCTTAGTATTATATGTGGATGAGCTCTTTCTGACATGATCATCTAGGCTCATCGGGGACTGCAAGAAGATCTAGCCACATAATTCGATATGAAGGATTTGGGACGAATGTATTAATTCCTAGGGTTGGATGTTTGGCAGCAAAAGGGAGAGATCTTCCTTGGGCAAGGGAGATATGCTATAGAAATCCCGAAGAGATTGAGGATGGAGGACTGTAGACCCATGGCTACTCCAATGATCACCAACTGGAAGAAGATTGATGCATCAGAAGACAAGGATGTTGGTCCCACCTTATACAGGTTCATAGGGTCCCTGATGTATCTGTTGAATACCAAGCCAGACATATACTACGCTGTTAACACCCTTAGTCAGTTCATGGTGGAACCGAAGAGGGTGCACTGGGCAGGAGCCAAACATGTTCTCAGGTATTTATAAGGAATAGTCGATTATGGACTCTTGTACACTAGGAGTAAGGATATCAGATTGAGTGGATTTACTGATGCAAATTGGGCAGGAAGTTTAGTGGATCGAAAAAGTACCTTTGGGTACTGTTTCAACATTGGATCAGGAATGGCCTCCTGGTGCAGTGGGAAACATGAGTCTGTGTTGACACCTAATCAAAGGGATTGGGTGTACCGCTGTAATTAATGTAAATAAATAATAGAGAAGATAGAGAGTCATCGTGAAATGAATTGAACAGTCACTCCGTCTTGTATTTGTATATAATAATGAACAACTGAATGAATATATGAGTTTTGATTTGAGGAGTTACCTCCTGGTCTGACATGGTATCAGAGCAGGCGCCATTTTTTGGCTTCCTTTTAATTTGTAATTCCTATTCTGTTTTGCCTTTGTTTTGCATATTTTGTAGGCTGACATCTCTGTCAAATCCCTGCGAAATCTCATTTATCGTTTAATACATTCGTTGAAGTGTGTTGCATTGGAGCTAGCTGTTGAAGTCGAAGGTGCTGTAATGACTTGGATTTCCTCTTGCTCTGAGTATGGTATATATACCCTTTCACATTGAAGAACCATATATCCTTTTTCGTATTCCCTTGAGCTGGATCTCAAGTATTATAAACCCATATATATAAATATCGTCAGGTCTGCTTTTTAATTGCATATCACAAATCTCTTGCCCTGATCAATACCGCTGCATATTTGCGATGCGATCATACCCTTCATTAAACCCGCTCGGACACAGTTCCCGAGGTTTCACTTTATCTGGCTCGTTCTCCACCGTTGATCTCAACCTCCAGATCTGACGACTGACATTGATTTTGGGGGGACCACTTGCACAACGGTTACCCGCTCGAAAAGTGCCTTTTAATCTCCATTGTTGATCATCACCCCAAAATCCGATGGTTTATAGTGATTTTGGGTGCATTAGTTGCATGAGAGTTACTCGCCTGATACGAGCGGTTTTTCTCTCTCCCCTAGTCGCTACGTGTCAATCGCTTAGTGGAATCGGGCGCTCCCCTCTCAATACCACTTACTGTTTTTTATCCACCCGAAATCCCGCTTGTAACCCGAAATCTGCCTTTAGCTGTGGTTATCGCCCCGACTTGTTTTGCTTGCGATAACCGTTGATCGCTTACCATCGACGACCCTCCTCCGTTCATCTCCTCCGCTCATCTCCGCTGTTCATCTCTTAACATCGTTCATCTCTCTGCGGTTCATCTCTTAAACATCAAACTCTTGTATACAGGTGAAAGAAGGCGATACCAGGTTGAATGTTGTTGGTATAACGTTGTTGGTATAACGATATGCATTCAATTATATCTATTGTGGGAGTAGTTCTCAATGGAAAGGAGAATTATCCTGAATGGTCGCGGAAAATCCAACACACTCTCATTTTTAATGAGCTATGGAAAGGAGTGTGTGTTGGAGAAGGAGATGAAGCGCCAGTCCAACCTATCTCAGACAAGGAGCTCGCCATTTGGGAAAATAAGAACAACAAAGCCTATGCATTGATTGCAGCGTCAGTGAGTGAAGAGGTGAGTCGACACCTTTCACCATTTTCCAATGCATTTGAAGCCTTACAAACGCTGAAGGAACTCTATCACTCACACTCTGCACTTGAAGTTGTTCAACTCATGATTAAACTCTTCACCCTTGAATTACAAAATAATGATCTTCTTGCTCTTGCATCCGAAGTAAAAGCTATAATGCATGATATCAAAGTCACTAAGGTTGAATTGGATATTCCTCTCATCGCTTTTCTCAAGGCACTTTATCCTACTTACTCCAATTATCTTGAGTCATTGCAAGCAAATGGAAATCTCAAAGATATTACCTTTGACTCTTTTGTGAAAAAAATTGCTGAAAGAGAGAAAGCTTTTGGAAAGAAGATAACCCCTAAATCTTCTGAAGAGGTTGTGTGCCTTTCTCATAAAAAAAAGAATCTTGCCCAAGATTCTTCTAGAGGAAGAGGTGGTCGAAGAGGAAGAGGAAGATATTTTAGAGGCAGGGGGGCAGACATTCTCAAGGAGAAAAGTCAGATTTGCACTGCATACGCTGCAAAATAAATGGATCACATGATGCCTCCACATGCAAGTTACCTTGGGACAAAACTGAGCAACAAAGAAACCAACCCAAAGGTAAAACTAATGACATAGACAAAGATAAAGCACCTGAATCCGTTCATTATGTTGTGGCACAATGTAATATTGGAGTAAGTGAAGACTTATTTAATGCTTCACTTGCTTCTTCGAAAAATGATTGGTTGCTTGATTTAGGAGCAACTTGCCACATGACTCATAGAAAAGATTTTTTTGTAGAATTTACTGACAATGTTGATGGAGAAGTATACTTTGCAGATCAATCAAAACTCAAGCCATCAGGGCTTGGCACAATCAGGCTTAAATTGCCTGGTCTTCCAGACTTTCTTCTGCATCATGCTCTATATCTCCCACAATTGAGGAGAAACTCGCTGTCCTTGGTCCACATCCGCCAGCAAGGTCACTCCATTCATATGTTTGATGGCAAGCTTGAGGTGAGAAAAGCATCTGACCACTCACTTGTCATGACAGGGATAGAAGAAGAAAGGCTTCTCAAGCTGCAGGGTACCTCTGCTCATGCACACCATTTCTCATACAATTCTCATTATGAAGAAGGTACACTTCCATCAAGTTTATTATGGCATGCTAGATTTGGACATTTGAACTATGACAACCTCCACTTGTTGAAGAAAAATGGTGTTACTGGTTTGCCTACAATTCTTAGGAAGCTTAAGCAATGTGATGCTTGCATTCTAGGAAAGCATAGCAAACAGTCCTTTCATGATTCACACTCCAGAGCACATAGAAAACTTGAACTCATTCATTCATATTTATGTGGTCCAATGCCTGTCTCTTCTGCAAATGGAAATAAATATATGATGACATTTATTGATGACTACACCAGAATGTGTTGGGTTTATTTATTAAAGAACAAATCTGATGCTTTTCAAACATTCAAGAACTTTCATACATGGATTGAAAATGATGCACAATCTCATATTGGCTCTATTCGCGCTGATAATGGAAAAGCATACACTTCAAATGAATTTGAAAACTATCTTCGCCAACATGGGATCAAACATCAAACAACTGTGCCTTATAATCCCCAACAGAACGGTGTAGCTGAAAGAATGAATAGGACAATCTTAAACATGGTACGCTCCATGCTGTTTTTCAAAAATGTAAAAATGATGTTTTGGGCTGATGCAGTTCTATGTGCTGTATATATAAAGAATAGATGTCCATCTAATACTATCAGAAACAAGACTCCTTATGAAATGTGGTATGGGCACATTCCTTCGGTAAAACATCTCAGGGTCTTTGGTTCCACCTGTTATGCCTTGATACCAAAGGTACATACAAACAAACTTGGTGCAAGAAGTCGTAAGTGTATCTTCCAGGCGTATTCAAACACCTACAAAGCATACCATCTCTATGATGAAGTCAACAAAAAGTTTGTTGTATCTAGAGATGTAATCTTTCTTGAATCATCCAAAACTAACAATGTTGTTGAAAGGCAACTTGATCGCTTGGATAGATTCACAAATATAAAATCATTTCAAGAATTTGAAAATCAAATTCCACATCTTGAAGGAGGATATTCCTATACTAGATCAACCCGTGGAATCTTCTTCTGAAGCACTCTCTCCCCTGCATGAAACTCCAACAACGGATGATACTTTGAGTGATGTGATTGACAAAATTGGGAGGCTCAATCTTGATTCAGTCCCAACTCAATCAACGGAGCAGCCTGGACCATCTGAGAAAGGTCCCCCAAAGTGGCTGACAAAGACACTTGAAAGTGTTCATCCTGATGAGGTTGGAAAGACAGGAACTAGAAATTCAAATCAGAAAAATGGAGGTAATGTAGATGACTCTGATTCACCTATTGATATGGATGTTTCTTATGATTGTGAATTCAATTTGTCTACAGATTTTGAACCAACTTCCTTCAAATAAGCTGCTTCTCATGATGAATGGAAAGAAGCAATGCAAAAGGAGTATGATGCCCTGATAAAGAATGGCACTTGGAAGCTCATTGATCCTCCATTGGGAACTAAACCAATTGGCTGCAAGTGGGTCTACAAGAACAAGTATAAAGCTGATGGCGCACTTGACAAGCAGAAAGCCAGGCTTGTGGCAAAAGGTTTTGCATAGAAGGAAGGGTTCGATTATGAGGAAACTTTTGCCCCCACAACAAAATGGGCTACCATCAGGACACTCTTTGCCCTAGCAGCTCAGAACGGTTGGAAAGTCCATCAAACGGATGTAAAAACTGCTTTCTTGAATGGAGATCTAAAAGAAAACGTATTTATGTCCCAGCCTGAAGGATTTGTTGTGAAAAGACATGAACATAAAGTATGAAAACTTGTGAAATCCTTTATGGCCTCAAACAAGCACCACGAGCCTGGTATGAAAAACTGACTGAGCATCTTCTGAAACTCAATTTCAAACATTATGATCTTGATGATGCAACTTTGTTTGTCAAGAAATTTGGCGAAACAATTGTATATCTTGTGGTATATGTCGATGATTTTTCGATAACAGGGAACAATGAAAGCTACATTGCATCCATAAAGAAGGAATTGAAGAAAGGTTTTGAAATGACTGATTTGGGCTATGTTCATTACTATCTTGGTATTGAAGTAACTCAACATCCGAAGTCCATATTCCTTTCTCAAAAGAAGTACATTGGAGATCTGTTGAACAGGTTTGGCATGGCTGAATGCAATCCTATGACTACTCCAATGGAACAAAACTTAAAGTCACATCCATTGAAGGAAAAGAATTCGAGGATGCAACAAAGTATAGATCACTTGTAGGAAGTCTCAACTACCTAACTACTACTAGACCAGACATTTCGTTTGCTGTTGGAATCCTCTCCAGATTTATGCAAAAGCCTTGTGAGGGACATTGGTTTGCTGCAAAAAGAGTTCTAAAGTACTTGAAGGGAACTCAAGACTTTGGAATCAAGTATACACAGGTGGGCGACTTCAGCTTGATTGGATACTCCAATTTAGACTTCGATGGAGACAAAGAAACTGGGGTATCTACCTCAGGTTATGCTATGAGTCTTGGATCAGGAGCTGTCTCCTGGAGATCACGCAAACAATTAGTTCCAGCAGATTCTACAACAGAGGCAGAATATGTGGCAGCAGCTGAGGCAACAAAAGAAATTGTGTGGCTCAAGAGAATTCTTGAAGATTTGCAGGTACAACAAGTACAATTGACTCCACTCATGATTGAGAATACCTCTGCAATAAAGTTGGCCAAGAACCCAAAGTTCCATGATCGAACAAAGCACATGAATACTAAATATCATCTGATTCAACATCATGTTGAGGCCGAAACAATCCATCTCTGCCATTCCACTAACGAGCAAATTGCATACATCTTCACTAAAGCACTTGGAAGAGAAAAGCTTGAAAGATTCAGAACGATGCTTGGACTCACCAACATCCCTTCAGATTAAGGTGGGGAATGTTGACACCTAATTAGAGGGGTTGGGTGTACAGATGTAATTAATGTAAATAAATAATAGAGAAGATAGAGAGTTATCGGGAGATGGATCGAACAGTCACTCCCTCTTGTATATAATAATGAACAACCTGAATGAATATATGAGTTTTGATTTGAGGAGTTACCTCCTGGTCTGACAGTCCATGGATCTAAGCTCATCTGAGGCGGAATATATGGCAGCGAGCACAACTTCGTGTGAGGCCATATGTCTCAAAGAAATGCTTGTGAACCTATTTCGAAGAAAAATGGAGGCGACTAGGATCATGTGCGATAATCAACGTTGCATCAAGCTCTCTAAGAATCCAGTGTTTCATGATCGGTCAAAGCATATTGATATCTGATGTCACATTGTCAGAGACTGTGTCCAATGAGGAGTTATATAATTGAGCTACACTCCTACAGGAGAACAGGTGGCATACATCCTCATCAAGGCCCTTGGAAGAACAAAGTTTGATTATTTCAGGGAAAAGATGGGGATGATAAAGAATCCATTTCAGCAGCAGAAATGGGGGTGATGTTGCAGTGTGTTGGCAATCAACAGTAGCATGGTGTAACGTGGTAGAGGGAGTTGCAATGGAGATTTAGTGTTGGAAGAAAGGACTAGTAACAACATGGATGTAGAGGGAGCTGCCGTACAAATGCAACAGTGGCAGTGGCAGGACCATGGGCAATAGTACAGGATACAACATTGCAGAGGATGTTGGGCAGGGAGGCCTAGCATCAGCACAGGGATCGATGCTGGATGATCAGGGTGATACTTAGTGAGGAGTATTACTAGAGCACGATCCTCACTAAGAGGGAGTGTTGATTTGGGGTAGCATCGGATGTGCTCTAGTCATGAAAATTGGTGGAGAGGCTAAAGCGCATGAGATCTCCAAGACCCAGAAATGGTTTGGGTAGATTTTAACTGGTTTGGGAGATATTAAAATAATTAATATTTTTAATAGAGTTCCTAAGCCTAGACTTAGGAAAAAAAATATTAATAGGTATTAATATAAATCTGGGTTAGAAGGGTCCAGAAGTCATGGATCAAGCCAAATCTAATCTTAGCTGTTGATTAGAGATTTAATCTCGGCTGTTGATGGGCCAACGAGAAAAGTATAAGAAGGGGCTTGAGGGTCAGTTGGAGAACACACTGAGGGAGACCAGTCAGTTCGATTTATGGAGCGAGGTTAGCTGAGAAATTCGAACTAGTGGTCTGGAGAGCAACAGGATGCAACAAGTACGGAACAAAGAGTCGGGAGCAGCACTAGAAGACCAACACAGAGGTTGGAGAGGTAGACGCAGAGGCAACAACAAACTGTACAATCACTGGAGGGTTTGCGTGGGTGACACAGAGAGGCCCATTGCTGACACAGAGAGGTAGGGGCTGACGCAGAGTGTCTGGGAGCTACGCAGAGGTTAGCCAGGATGACGCTGAGATTGGGAGAAGTGTCGGAGAATTTTTCTCTCTGTTGGGTAAGCCAGTTCGGCACCCTGTTGTACTAAGGAATTGTTGAATAATAAAATCCTCCCTTGCTGCACCGGTTTTCCCACATCGGGTTTTTCCGAGGACTGTTGTCCAAAATATTCGTGTCGATGTGTTGATTCTTGTGCATGTGTTTGTTTCTGTATTATGGTGTAATATCTGCAACAGAATTTATTTTAATGTTTATTAAAGGAATTTCATAAATAACTTATTGGAAAATAAGTAGGTAAAGTAAATCAGTGGTTGCAATGATATAATTTTCACACTTGTTAAAGCTAAATCCCTTGTGTAATGCTCTTCATGTGATATGCTTTATGCTTTTATAATGATGCTCTGAATTGCCTTTAAGAACTAGTCAATTGTGAAAAATAATAAGAAATACTGATTCACCCCCCTCTCATTATTTCCAACAAACTGCTCGGGGCTCAAAGGATAAGAGCATGATGTGTAAGGTATAGCAGTGGATACCCCTTTTAAGGTAGCGCAATTCATTGCCCATAAGGGGTCGGGACAGTCATGGGTTCCAGAACGATATAGGAGGCTCATCTTGGGCCTATAGGAACCATGGTGGTGGCCATGGGTATGGGGTAGAGCTCATTCATTTGGATTTCTGCCACGTGCTAAATGTGTTTGTCCTGGCCATATTTTGCATTTTGTGGTACATTTTCCTGTTGAATGTGGCCAATTATGCTTTTACTTTTCTTTTCAACTGCGTCAACCTCTGGGGCATCGTTTCAAGCCTGACCCAAGGTGTGGGCAAGGGGAAGGGGAGGCCAACCCTATGTGGACCTAGGTGGGAAGAATAATGAATGTGGCTATAATGAATGGAAGGGGAGTAATGTATATGGATTAGTGAGTAGGACCACACAACCAAAATCGGGGTTTCCCATGTAGTACCACCCTAAAACCCAAAGGTCAGTAAAGGAGATCCCACGAGATTAAGATCCAATTATAACATTCGAAAGAGGTCTAAGGGACGAGAGCATAGGCCTAGCTCACCCCTTCCGCTGAATGCCACTATTAATCCATGCCTAGATGTGTTCATGATAAGCAATCTACAATACTCAATTACCAAATGACAAGGCATACTTTTAGGTTCGGGAGGCTCACCTTCAAACACATGATCATGATAGATGGGCGAGGGACCACATAGCTGGCTCAGGTGGCAGAGAAATGGCACAACAAGCTAGTTGGTGGCTGCAAGGGGTTGTTGGTTGCCGGTTGAGGACCATCTTGGAGAAAATTTTCTCCTAGGGATATTACCCACAAAATGGTGGGTAACACTCCCCAAAATTTTGTTTAATGGGGAATTGGAAAAAGATAGTTAGAGCTCCCTAAGCATTTGTTTGAAATTTGGTTAAGTTGTTTCATATTTTGAAGAAAATATTATCAACTTTAATGTTAATGAAATTAAAACACATACAAAGCCACCTCTAATATGCACCTATATGACCTCAAGGTTGCAAAGCTGCAGGTTAGATATGTGGGAATTCAAATACGCAATATGTATTTACTTTATCTATGATTTGAAGCCTACCAACCAGGCGCTTCCCATCTAGCCATTAGGCATAGTAGCCAATTTTGGCACTAGAAGTGCAACTTTACCTCGATGTTTCAAAGCTACAGGTTAGATATGTGGACTTCAAATACTACGCCTTTACTTTACCTATGATTCGAAGCTTGCCAGGCAGACGTTCCCCATTTAGCCTTTGGGTGCGTAGCCAGGTTTGGCACTAAAAGCGTAACTTTTTAATTTGCTTAGTTGGCAAAGTCTTTCTGTACCTAGCCTAAAACATTATCCGAATTTGAAGATAGTATTCATGGCAAGCACTGCAACTACTTGCAATTAATGTGGCCAGAGCTATTTGCTATTTCTTTAATATGCATGTACTCACTCTGTTGCTCATCTGCTATGTCAATGCATAATCCACTTCCTCACTCACTTAACGTTGTTGATTTTTCGTCAGAGAAATTGATCTAATCTGATAATTACTTTCCAATGATTCCTTGAACAAGTTAAATTATGTGACTATGTCACATACATCATTAAGCAATTGTACATAGAAAATCTCAACATTAATGCAACATATTGTGGGGCCCTCCAAAGGCTTGATAATATCCTATAGTGCCATATTGAGGAATAAATCCCTCAGAATATGATGGACAAGGCGGTGGCCCCTTGTTCTCCAAGTAGTTGACCTGTGGTGTTCCCAGTGGGTTTGAGGGCACATAAATGATCCCATGGGTTTCCATATGAATCAAAGATCCCTGTAGATCCTTTGTAGTGGTCCAAATGGTGGAATGAATGCTGCCATAACATTGTACAAGTCTTGTGACACCTATCAAGAGTTTGGGGCTTTTGTGGGGGGGCTATTGGGCATAATGTACCAAGCATATCACCATCATCCCAAAAGTGGATTTCTAGTAGTCTCTGAGCATCCATGAAGATCCGTGGAGTGTTGTCTGCTGCTGTGGAGGTGCATGGCTCTCTATGCACACCCTACATGTGCCAATGTAGCCCTCTAGGGGTTAGGATCCGATATAGGGAGACCAAACCCAAATGGAAACCATCTGTAATCTTGCATAAGATCCAGTGTGTCCCCTAGGCTTCCAGTACAACCAATCATTAAAATAATCGGGTAAAAGAGCTTACAAATCATGGATAACAAAGTGGGCACTTTATAATGGCATGCCCTTCCGTAGTGGGCATTGGCATGTGGTAGTGTCTCCAAGCTCCAAAGGTGGTTAGCCAGGTACCTTATTAGGTGGTTTTAGCCCTTAAAGGGGATAATATGTCGAAGGTACATCCCTCTAATGGGGGTGGCAAGTGACAAATAAGTGGAATGGAATAGGGAATGAAAGGGGCAATCTTGGGCCACATAGTGGGGCATAAGGGTAGCTAGATAAGGGGAAACACACACCTGGGTATGTAATGTATAAGAGGGAGCAATCGTGGTACATGAGGTGCCATGACCTTGATTTTTCCACCCTTCTTCATATACCTTTTTCTTTTTATGAGTTTTCTTTAATTAACTTCTCGGGGCTCTAAGGATAAGAGCATGATGTGTAAGATATAACAGTGATTACCCCCTTTAGGTAGGGCGGTTCATTGCCCTCTAGGGGTTGGGACGATCATCAATTCTTGAATGATAAAGGAGGCTCATCTAGGGCGTATGGAACCAGGGTGATGACCATGGATTAGGGTAGAGCTCGTGAATTGGCTTTTGCCCACGTGCTGATTATTTTGTCCTGACCATATTTTGCATTTTGTGGTACAATTTCTTGTTAAATGTGGCCAATTATGCTTTGGACCTTTTCTTTTAATTGCTTCAACCTTCGGGGCATCATTCTAGGCCTAACCCAAGGTGGGGGCAAGGGGATAGGGAGGTTAGCCCTATGTGGACCCAGGTGGGAGAAATGATGAATAGGGTATAGTGAGTGGAAAGGGAGTAATATATGCAGGTAAAGGAGAGGAACCATACACCCAAATTCAGGGTTTCCCAAGTAGTACCACCCTAGAACCAAATGGTCAATAAAGGAGATCCCACGGGACTAAGATCCAAGGGTAACAACCAAAAGAGATCAAGGGGACAAAAGCATAAACTAAGCCCACTCTTTCCGCCAAATCCCCCCAATTAGTCCATACCTAGAAGTATCCATGATAAGTAAACCCAATTCTCAATTGCCAAATGACAAGACATACCTTTAGATTCGGGAGGCCCACCTTCAAACATATGACCAATACAGGTGGGTGAGGGACCACATGGCTGGCTTAGGTGGCAGAGAAATGACACAACGAGCTAGTAGGAGGCATCAAGGGGCTGCCGGCTGAGGCCCATCATGGAAAAAAATTTCTCCTGGGGATATCACCCACGAAGTGTTGGGTAACATTTGGCTCCAATTGGGACGTGATTTTTTGAAGAAGTGGGCGAGGCTACTTGAACGGAGGTCACGAGAACTCCAACAATCTCTTGGTCACCGTAGACTTATTATCTACACATGTCAAAGATCAGAGCCACAGGGCAACATGTTTTTCACGGTGTTTGATGATCACCCATACTTAATGTTAGCCCATAAATCAATAAAATACGCAATTTTTATTTTATTTATATTTTTTCTCTAAATGCAATCTAATCTATTGCGTGAAACATCATATGATGTTAGTTCTAATGAGAAAATCAACATGGAATGCATCCTACCCTAACATGGATATAGTTATGTTAGTACTAAGTGTAATTAGAATGCTAGTGCAACCGACATATCATCACATCAGTATACATATGCTGGTCAGTATGATTACTTATTCAACAACCCCCAAATCAAATATGGACATAGCCGCATGGCAGATGAAGCGGGCGGGAGGCGGAAAAACATGATCTCCATTCGAGGTAGAGGGAGTTCTAGGAGAAAGGGAGCTGGTCATTCTAGAGGTTGAGTGATTTCCTTCTAGATACAAAATGAAGGAATGAATGATCCCTCTCGAGAACTCCTTGTCACAATCACTGCTTGTAATATCATGAGGATATCACATGGTTGTGATGAGAGGGGAACGAAGGGTGAGAGAAAGAAGGGATGCAACAAATAGGCCTCTCAATGTGATGGTCATAGCGGGGAGGGAAGGTCGCAGAGTGATCATAATCCCTAGGATGGGTCAAAGGGGATAAAGTATATTCAATTAAGGGCCCTTTCTTGACACCATATTGAGGAAGGGGAAACGAGGCATGGTCACTCGAGATGATACCAAAAGGGATGAGGGACTTGCTTGAGGAAGTCTCAAGGTGATGAACAAGAGGGAAAGGCAAAGGGGAGGGTTAAGTGTCATATTCAACCGGTTTTCCTTCCCCACAATCTAAATGCTAAAGTGATTTGAATACATAATCATAAGGCCGGTAGGTAAGAGCTTCATTGCTTTCCTCATTATGGGTATTAATTATTGAGCCTTCATTAAAAGGAGAGTCAAAGATTGGGCTTTCATTAAAAGGAGAGTCAATCACTTCCATCAAAGATTGTCCTTCTTTATGTAAGGGAAAATAATAATTCTCCTTCCCAAGGGTATCAGTGGGTATGTCACCATAAATACCGCTTGAGGGGAAGGGATGACCATTCTCTTCCTCATCCTCCTTTCTGGTGTCATAAATGGGAGCACAATCAAATTGAGGACCAAATACTTCCCATTTCTCCTTTTCAATGCAGAAATAATCTTCAATGCCATTTTCAAGGGGCTAATGGGATCATCTTTCTAAAGTTTTTCGAAAGAGGATTCGTCGGGAGTAGTATACTTGAGAAAGGTGGGGTTGGTCTCAATTTCACTTTCCATAAATTCATCCTTCCCAGCACGTGTCCTCAAAATCATCATTTCCATCATGTGGACCCAAGGAGGACTCGTCTCCTTACTCACTACCTAGATTCTTAATGTCTTGATGATGCTCGATGAAAGCTTGCTCTTGGATGCTTAATGCAGGGTGTACTTGAAAATGTCTAAGAAAGCCGTCAACGAACTCTTCAATAGATGAAATGCTCCTAGGTTCGTGATCATGAAGCCATGAGTTATGACAACCAAGAGACCCCACGAACAACAACATAAGGACATCTTGGTGGATAACCTCCTCTCTTGAAGCATGTGCATTAAATCTTTCTATGTGGTTAATTGCGGAGAGTGGATCACCATTAAACACCGGCATCCCACGTAGCATCCTTCCCATGACATGATTAGGATGTCCAGGGATACTAGCAATGTCCAAAGCGGGAAATTTACGAAAGAATGACAACCTATTTGAGGTATACATGAAACATATGTAGGAGTTGCCAGGGTGAAATTAAAGATGCCTAGAAAAATGCTTGCTTCACCTTATAAGCATCAACCTTAGAGTTCAATGAAGAACTAGGGTTTCATTTTTCCAGTGGTGTCGCCAATAATGATATGTTTATATGTCGTATGGGGAACAAAACACACGCTTCGTTTCCCCGGAAACGACGCTAGAAATGTTACCACTGAAACCAACAGAGGACCTAAAAGGGGTTCTTAAGAGGGGAAGTGTTAGGTTAAGGGTAATGGTGGAGGCTTAGCCCACTGTCATTACAACTAAGTCTCCTTGCTCTTTATGGACTTTAACTGATGGGAGGAGTCCTAGTAGTGTAGGGATCAATTGTAAAGTATATGTCAATGGATAGGTGAGAAGTGACCTTGAAAACCCTTTCCCAAGGATGGAGTGAAGAATGGAACTTGCTTGCTCTTTAAGCAAGGGACTTGGTCCAGCAGGGGTAAGGCGTGAGGATTGGAGGGTTGAGGGAGAAAGGATAGGCTTATAGACGAGGTTCTCAATCCCTATAATCCTTGGGAAACTTGGATTCCCAAATGGTCCTTGACAAGTAATCTTTATTGAGAAGTGGGACCACACGGGACCAAGTGGACCCAATCCAGGTTCAGGGATGGAATGCAACAACCAATGATGTTCTTATCCTGGACGAGGTGAAGGGAAGGGACCAAACAAGAATACTTCAAAAGGTTGAATTGATCTTGTTGAGGTCTAGTCTTGGGGATGCTTGGGAAAATTTTGATCCTAGAGTTAGGGCTTGAGATTCCTAGAGATTCCATTGTTAGAATTGCCTCAAATTTGGAGGAGAGGGAGGGGACCCACCAAAGCAATAGCCTATAGGAGATCGAAGTTTTTCCTTGGGTCAATTCCCAGGAAATGGATGCCCTAAGTGACCGAATGAGGCTAGACTTAAGGAAAAGGGGGAAAATGGTGAAAAGAGGGTTAAAATGATCACCCCTTTTAAGGGATTAGTGCTTAATTCACTTGGGGATATCGAGTCAAGGATGATGATGAGTAAGAACTTGGTTTCTTGATCAAGGAGGCTTAGAAAGTCAACTTCATCCAATGTTGCGAGAAAGAAAAGAAAAGTGACCTTCAAGTGTTAATACTTCAAAGAAAATGATGCAAGCTTATCGAGACAAATAATCTCGAGGACATTTCATTCAGATAACATTGGCTCATACATTAAATTAGCTAAACACACTCAATTTCACATTTTAATTATGTAGCTATTAGCCCTAATTTTAGTAGTATGCAACAACAAGAATAATAAAATCAAAATTTACTTACAACATTATAGAGTATATCCAACCAACATTTGGTTCACAAGACAAAGCTCCAAGACAAGATAAATAACCCAAATCCATCTGTCAAAATTCATCCATCTCTGGAAAATATCCCCCAAGGAAAAAAGGTGAAGTTCTCTATGATTAGAGAGATCCCAAGTCAAGTGATGATACAAATGAATGTATCTAACATCAATATATAGCCTCTTAAGGAGTTTGAATTAGCCTATGGGCCTACATTAGGCCCTAATGATAAAATAATGTGCAAATAAAACCCCTATTGGTGACAAGCCCTCCAAACTAGCTCACAAGTGTAAAAATAAGCCTCACAAGGGGCCAAATCATAATATGTACATATCGTGGGGCCCTCCAAAGGCCTGATAATATCCTGAAGTATCATATTGAGGAATAAATCCCTCGAAATATGATGGACAAGGGGGTGGCCCCTTGTTTGTGGCCCCTTGTTCTCCAAGTAGTAGACCTGTGGTGTTCCCAGTGGGTCCGAGGGCACATAAATGACCTCGTGTGTTTCCATATGAATAAGAGATGCCTGTAGATCCTCTGCAAGGGTCCATGTGGTGGAATGAATGTTGCCATGACATCGTACAAGTCCTGGGACACCTGCCAAGAGTGTGGGGCTTTTGTGGGGGGCCTACTGAGCATAATGTACCAAGCATATCACCATCATCCCAAAGGTGGATTGCCAGTAGTCTCTGAGCATCCATGAAGATCCGTAGTGTTGTCTACTGTTGTGGAGTCACATGGCTCTCTATGCACATCCTACATGTGGCAATGTAGACCTCTGGGGGTTAGGATCCCATATAGGGAGACCAAATCCAATTGGAAACCACTTGTAATCTTGCATAAGATCCAATGCGTCCCCTAGGCTTCTAGTACAACTAGTCATTAAAATAATTGGGTAAAAAAGCTTACAAATCATGGATAACAAAGTGGGCACTTCATAATGGCATGCCCTTCCGTAGTGGGCTTTGGCATGTGGTAGTGTCTCTGAGCTCCAAAGGGGGTTAGCTAAGTACCTTATTAGGTGGTTTTAGCCCTTAAAGGGGATAGTATGTCCAAAGTACATCCCTCTATTGGGGCGGAAATTGACAAATAAGTGGAATGGAATAAGGAATGAAAGGGGCAATCCTGGGCCACATAGTGGGGCATAAGGGTTGCTAGATAAGGGGGAGCCCACACTTGGGTATGTAATGTATAAGAGGGAGCACTCGTGGTACATGAGGTGCCCCGACCTTGATTTTTCCACCCTTCTTCATATACCTTTTTCCTTTTATGAATTTTCTTTAATTCACTGCTCGGGGCTCAAAGGACAAGAGCATGATGTGTAAGATATAACAGTGATTACCCCCTTTAGGTAGGGCGGTTCATTGCCCTCCAGGGGTTGGGACAATCATTATTTCTTGAATTATAAAGGAGGCTCATCTAGGGCCTATCCAACCAGGGTGCTTCCTATGGTTTGGGGTAGAGCTCATGCATTGGCTTTTGTCCATGTGTTGATTATTTTGTCCGGACCATCTTTTGCATTTTGTGGTACAATTTCCTGTTAAATGTGGCCAATTATGCTTTTCACCTTTTCTTTTAATTGCTTCAACCTTCAGGGCATCATTCTAGACCTGAAACAAGGTGGGGCAAGGGGATAGGTAGGCTAGCCCTATGTGGACCCAGAATGGGAATGTGGACCCAGGTGGGAGAAATGATGAACGAGGTATAGCGACTAGAAAGGGAGTAATATATGCGGGTAAAGGAAAAGGACCACACACCCAAAGTCGGGGTTTCCCAAGTAATTCCACTCTAGAGCCAAATGGTCAATAAAGGAGATCCCAAGGGACTAAGATCCAAGGGTAACAACCAAAAGAGATCAAGGTGACAAGAGCATAAACTATGTCCACTCTTTCCGCCAAATCCCCCCATCAGTCCATACCTAGAAGTGTCCATGATAAGTAAATCCAATAATCAATTACCAAATGACAAGACACACCTTTAGATTCAGGAGGCCCACCTCCAAACATGCCATTAATACAGGTGCGTGAGGGACCACATGGCTGGCACCAGTGGCAGAGAAATGGCACAACGAGCTAGTAGGAGGCATC
This sequence comes from Pinus tabuliformis, assembly GCA_031772625.1. Lineage (NCBI taxonomy): Eukaryota > Viridiplantae > Streptophyta > Pinopsida > Pinales > Pinaceae > Pinus > Pinus tabuliformis. The sequence continues at coordinate 418,137,958 of CM062806.1, read as the reverse complement.
AAGGGGTTGCCGGTTGAGGTCCATCATGGAGAAAAATTTCTTTTGGGCATATCACCCACGAAATGGTGGGTAATAGGAACCACATCCCAGACATCATTCTTCATGATTGATTCATACTCTTCGTTCATCACATCCTTCCAAGCCTGTTGCTTCACGACTTCTTCGAATGTACAAGGCTCATATTGTGCAATGGTACTCATGGCAACTAAGTACCCTTGGTACCTATTCGGTTTCTTGCTTTCACGAAATGTCCCCCTCAGTGCAATATGTTTCTCGACATCTTCAAGAGTATCTTTAAGCCACAAAGGCCTCTTTCTTGTAGTAGAGGGCTCATGAGGAGGTGGATCAATGGGATCCATAGAACCTTCAACATCAGGCATTGTTTCATTAGAAGGAGATTCATCTTTCTTTTCTGCATTAGCATCATCATTGACCATCCTAGGAATAGGAAGATCTCAAATCTTTCTAAATTGCAGAATCTTCATCGAAAGTGACATCATGACTTAATTCCACTTCCCTTTGACCAAGCACATAAATTTTATATGCCTTCGAAGTTCACTGTAGCCCACAAATGTTCCTTTCTTCCCTTATGCATCTAGTTTGTTTTGTTTCTCTTTTGGCACATAAAAGTATACGGACAACCAAAAATTCTAAGATGAGAAACATCAGGTTTCTTTCTAGTGAATACTTCTTCAGTTGTCTTGAAGTCCAAAGCTTGATGTGTGCATCAGTTTTGGACATACACAACTGTGTTGGCAACTTCTCCCATTAAGAACTTCAAAAGGCCTTAATCATGAAGCATAGCTCGAGTGGCTTCAATGATAGTACAATTCTTCCTTTCGGCAACACCATTTTGTTCAGGAGTATATGCGGTGGTAGTCCCCCTCTTAATACCAACTTCTCTACAATAGTCTTTTAATTCATTAGACCCATATTCGGTCCCATTATCGGTTCTCATAATTTTGATCTTCTTCCTTGTTTGATTCTCGACCAATGCTTTGAAGGAGAGGAACCATTTGAATACTACGTTCTTCTTCTTTAAGAAATAGATCCATATCTTGTGAGAGAAGTCATCCACAAAAATAGCATAATACAAATTTCCACCCAAAGATGTCACATGCAACATACCTGATAGATTAGAATGGACCAATTGAAGAATATCAGAGGTTTGAGTCTCACTTGAGGGGAATGGTTCCCTTGTATGTTTTCTAGCTTCACATCCCTGACAAACACCTTCATGATTCAAGTTGAAATCAAGCATCCTTGTGACCTTCTTCGTTACATCGGGTAAGGCTTTAAAATGAAGGTGAGGACATCTTCGGTGCCATAGTTCGGATTGAAGAGAGGTGTCACAAATCATTTCTCCCAACATAATTCCTCCAACTTCATAGAGACCTTCAACCCTGAATCCTAGAGTGAATGCATCTCTTGGATTCCTTTGCCAAAGACGAACCTTCCCATCAATGAATGACACCTTAAAACCTTTGTCTTCCATCGCAAAAATAGAAACCAAGTTCTTTTTCAAGTCAGGTACATATAGCACTTCTTGTAGGTGAAGGGTTTGACCTTGATTTAAGTGAAGAGTAATGGTCCCAATTCCTTTCATGGGATAAGTGGCATTATCCCCAAGTATAATCTCCATATTTGTCTTCTTTTCAACCAAGTTTGAGAGAGCTTCTTTGTACCTAGTGAAGTGCCTTGAGGCACCACTATCAATCAACCAATGGTCCAATGTATTCGGAGGAGAGGCGGTGGAGAGGGCATAAATAAGATAAAATTCTTTTTGCTTTACAACATTAGCTTCATCATACCTGGAGTTTTTCGACTTCTTGGGAGGACGACGTCCTCTATTTCGAGTATTAGGAGCACTCCTCTTTCCTTTGTTATTGAACTTGTTGTTCCTTCGATTGCCATTGCCCTTGAAGTTGTTGTTGTTATTGTTGTCATCATCTCTTGGAGTATCCTTCTTGTGAGGACACTCTCTAGCGAAGTGGTCAAACCTGTTACAATTGAAGCACCTTCCTTTTCTTCCTTCTTTGAATCTCGCCTTGAACCCTTGTCCTTGATTCTTTAGACCAACATTGTTCCTTGTTTTAGAATGAGCAAAGAAGGTAGTAGGATTGTTTCCATTTGAGAGTTTGTCTCTTTCCGTCATCCTTATTTCTTCTTGAGTGCATCTAGCCAATAGTTCCCCAAATCTTGGAATCCTGTCATTGTTGAGGATGGTAGTGTTGAACACATCCCATTCTCTTATAAGGCCTCCAAGTGCAATAAGAGCGAGCTCCGTGTCACCAATAACTTCTCCAATAGATGGGAGATCATTCTTGATCCTGGTGATCCTCATGAAGTAGGATTGGATGGATTCTCCTCTATCCATCTTGATGTCTTTCAACTTGTTCTTGATTTGCATTGTTCACTTTGAACATCTCCTTAGATGTTTCCAAATCAGAAATATATGCAACCAAAGGCTTATTTATAGAATGAACAATAATCTTCTTAGCTTTTACCTCACCTTTCTTGTACTTGGTTTGAGTAACAACGGATGCATTTGAAGGAGGCTCCGCTATTCTTCCTTTGACATAGTCCATGGCATCATTCTCTTCCACAGTCATCTTCCATGCATGATAGTCAGACTTGTCCTTAAGCTTGTCCTTGGATTTGAAGAAAGATGTAGTCGTCATTGGCACTAGTTCCAAGTCCTTGTCATTAGGGGAATTTTGAGGTCTAAAAAATGGGCCTCCTAAGGAAATTATAAAATAATAGTGGAAATAATAAAATAAGATTAGATTACATCATCAAATTTTAGAGGGAAAAAAGAAAAAAACTAGTTTTTCAACTTATCTCCCCATGGGTTTACTCAAATTTCGAGCAGAAACACTCATTGGATGCAACATTTGATTCCTCATCCAAGGAGTAACCATGTTACATACTTTTGATGGACCCTACTACATGAAAAATGAGAAATACATGAAAAAACGTGATTGCAATCACGTTTTTCATGTATTTCTCATTTTTTGTGTAGCAGGGTCCATCGAAATGTGAAAATTCTATCACTGCAACAACTGATTTACTTTTCCTTCTTATTTCATCATAAGGTATTCATGAAATTACTTCAACAAACATTAAAATAAATACTGCTGCATATATCACATCGTAATACAGAAACAAAAATAAGCACACATTGACATAATTATTTTGGACTAATGTCCCCGAAAAAACCCAATGTGTGAAAACCGGTGCAGCAAGGGAGGATTTTATTATTCATCAATTTTCTTGTACAATAGGGTGCCAAACTGACTTACCCACAGATAGACAAACTTCCAGCACTTTCCTAAACCCAATGTAGGCCCTATTGACCTCTGCTACAGCCTGAAACCCTCTGTGTCAGCCTGAAACCCTCTGTATCAGCCTACTGAGGCACTGCGCAACCTCTCTGGGCTTCTGTGTCACTCCTGCAGCGTCTGCGTGGATGACGCAAGCCCTTCTGGCTTTGCGCAGTCTCTGCTGCTTTTGCGTGGCTTCCTTTGGCTCTGCATCTGCCTCTTCTGCGCTGATCTCCCGTCTCTCTGTTCCGTACTTGGTGCCTCCTGACTACGCTCCAGACCACTGGTTCAATTTATTAGCAAACCCTGCTCCAAAAATTTCACTGACTGGTCTCCTTCAGTGTGTTCTCGAAGTGCTCCTCAAGCCTCCTCTTATACTTTTTCTGTTGACATCTCAACGGTCGAGATCAAGTCCCTAATCAACAGCTAAGATTAGATCTGGCTTGATCCATGTCTTTTTGGACCATTCTAACACAGATTCATATTTTTTTTTTCTAAGCAACACTACCTACTTTTGTATTAATATGTACAGCTGAAACTTACATTCGAGATAACTGGCTGCCCATGTCCAACTGTGGCTCCATGGGCAGCTGTAACAGATTCCAAAAACACTTGCACCTGGTGATGTTTCCAGTATTGACCAGTGCATCAACTAACAAAAAGATCCTAAACATTTCTGAAGAACCCACGCAGGGGCAGAATTCGAAAGCTATATGACTCAGACTTCTACAGGGAATGCGCTTATGTCCCAAAACAGAGAAACTACTATCCATATCATAAAAGAAAACAAGTAACAACATTAGACAAGAGTCCAACGACATTGAACAGGAGACCAGCAATGTAAGACACAAGACAACAGGAAAGATCACTAAACCGTCCACGATCCCAAACGCTTCCTGGAAGAACGTGGGAGTGCCACATGGGCCTAGTCCTCGGTCGCAGCTTCCTCAGGCTCAGCTTCCTCTGGCTCAGCCTCCCGAATCCACGCCCATCCTTGTCCCTCGGGTAGTCCATCCATGAAGGCTGGCAATTCAGGTTCACGCGCACGGCTTGATATTTGGTGGGGCTCCAGCAGTGAAGTGCCCCCCGAGCTTGAAGCCTCACCCAGTGGACGCTTTCCTTTATCAACCACCCGAATTTCTTCCGCCAGAGACTGTTGCCGCCTTCCTCCATGCTCCGACAGAATTTCCCCTGCAAGGGACTGTTGAATTCCTCCCTCGTTTTCCATGGGATTTTCCACTGCAAGGGGCCTCGGCAGACCCTCCACATTTTCCTCAGGGACCCTGGTGAACAGAACGGATATGTGGGCGTTGATACCCGCATTATCCCTGGAATTGCCCAACGTGAAAATAACCGAGCCAAACGCAGGTAGCCTTGGCTCGCCATTGTTGGACCCTCCAGCCTCCACAAATTGGCTTGCCTGTACAGGGGAAGCTCCCACACGTCGATGACAGTAACAACAGCAGCAGTGGTGATGAGTGTCTGCTGCAGGCGAGCGAGAGGAGCTGCCACGCCCTGAACCCCTACCTCTTCGACATGGCATCCTCTCTCGCACCATACTTCCAGCAGCTTCCTTCTTAGGCAGAATTCCCCTCCAATTCGGCTCCGGGCAACACACAAATGCGCGCAGGCAAGAACCAGGGAGGACCAGCAGCTTGCCAGCCTCCCCCAAATCGACAATAACACCGCTCTGCTCCGAATTCTGGGCATAAACACCATCGCACTGAGCAACGCTTGCCCCCATTCTACAATTCTTATTGCTTTCCACATTCCGTCGGAATTCTCCCGCATTGAATGCGGCCATCTAACCCTTCAATGATCCCTGCGCCTTCATTAAGGCTGATGAACTGCAATGCCCGGCCTGAGGAGTTGGCGGCGAGGGGCCATAAAGATCTCCGTCCGTCGCGTGACCTCCCCTCCGTGGCAAGTGGCTCTTCCATGTGATGCGACGTAGCACCCGCATCCGGGAAACACAGATTCATATTAATACACATTCATATTTTATTTTCCCTAAGTTTAGACTTAGGCACTCCATTAAAAATATTAATTATTTTAATATCTCCTGTTTTGTTTAGAATCTGCCCAAACCCTTTCCGAGTATTGGAGATCTCATGTGGCCCAACCTCTCCACCAAATTTTGTGGCTAGAGCACATCTGATGCTTCCCCAAATCAACACTCCCTCTTAGCGATGGATGTGCTCTAACAATACTCCTCACCGAGTATTACTCTGATCATCTGGCATCGGTACCTGTGCTGATGCTAGGCCTCCCTGCCCAACATCCTCTGCATTGCTGCATCTTGTACTGCTGCCCATGGTTCTACTGCTACCACTGTTGCATCTGTACGACAGCTCCCTCTGCATCTGTGCTGTTGCTGGTCCTTTCTCCCAGCACTACACCTTCCTCTGCATCTGTGCTGTTGTTGGTCTTTTCTCCCAACACTCCATCTGCGCTGCAACTCCCTATGCATCTGTGCTGCTGTTGGTCCTTTCTCCCAACACTGCATCTGCACTGCAACTCCCTCTTCATTCGTGTTGCTAACACACTACTTCTGAAAGGGGTTCTTTACCATCCCCATCTTTTCCCTGAAGTAGTCAAATTTTGACTTTCCAAGGGCCTTGGTGAGGATATCTGCCACTTGTTCCCCTGTAGTAGTGTAGCTCAACTGTATAACTCCACGTTGGATACAATCTCAGACAAAGTGACACCGGATATCAATATGCTTTGACCTATCATGAAATACTGGATTCTCAAAGAGTTTGATGCAACTCTGATTATCACACATGATCCTGGTCGCCTCCATATTTCTTCTAAATAGGTTTACTAGTAGTTTTCTAAGCCATATGGCCTCACACAAAGCTGTGCTTGCTGCCATATATTCTGCCTCAGATGAGCTCAGAGCCACAGGCTTCTGTTTCCCACTGCACCAGGAGGTTATTCCTGATCCAATGTTGAAACAGTACCCAGAGGTACTTTTCCGATCCACTGAACTTCCTGCCCAATCTGCATTAGTAAATCCACTCAACCTGATATCCTTCCCCTTGTTGTACAAGAGCCCATAATCAATTGTTCCCTGTAAATACCTGAGAACGTTCTTGGCTGCTGCCCAGTGAGCCCTCTTTGGTTCCACCATGAATTAACTAAGGGTGTTGACAACGTAGCAAATATCTGGCCTGGTATTGACTAGATACATCAGGGACCCTATGAACTGTCGGTATAGGGTGGGATCGACATCCTTGTTTTCTAATGCATCAATCTTCTTCCGGTTGGTGGTCATTGGCATAGCCATAGGTCTACAGTCTCCCATCTTGAACCTTTTCAGAATTTTTGTAGCATACCTTCCTTGCCCAATGAAGATTTCTCCTTTTTGCTGCCAAACTTCCAACCCTAGAAAATAGTGCATTTGTCCCAGATCCTTCATATCAAACTCCGTGGCTAGATTCTTCTTGCAGTCTTCAATGAGTCTGGATGATCTTGCCAGGAAGAGATCATCCATATATAATACTAAGATAAGTGGCTCGCTTTCTACGACCAGATAGTAGAGATTCGGATCCGCGTCACTCTTGACAAACCCCATCTTCTGCAAGTAGCCATCTATTTGACCATACCACACTCTTGGTGCCTGCTTCAGCCCATACAAGGCTTTCTTTAGTCTGCATACACGAGACTTCTTCTCATGAGTTTCAAAGCCCTTTGGTTGTTCAATATATACTTATTCTATTACCCCATTTAGAAATGCCGTCTTGACATCCATTTGATGGTTCTCCCATCCCATTTGGGCTGTAAGAGATATCACAGTCCTAATAGATGTATACCTGGCTACCAGGGCGAAGGTTTTCTCATAGTCAATCCCTTCCTTTTGAGCATGCCCCTTAGCCACAAACTTGGCCTTGTATTTTTCAACACTGCCGTCCGCAACATATTTGATCTTCTAGATCCATCTTGAACCTACCACAGATCTGTCTTGAAGCCTTGACACCACCTCCCAAACATTGTTTACCATTATGGAGTTATACTCCACCATTGCATGTAGCCAGACCTGATGCTGAGCTGCCTCCTTGAAGCTAGCAGGCTCTCCATCCTGAGTTACTAACGTCTGATACCTGTCTAGCTGTTTTCGCTCCCTTTTACTGTTCCTTGGCTCTCCGATGAAGTTCTTTGCATCACGCAGAATCTGACGAAGTTCCCTGCTGGTTCTTCCTTTGCCAACAGGTGCTTCTCTTTGCCCCTCTTCCTCATCCTGAGAATCTTCTTGATCTGAGGAAGGATTCTTCACTTTTGTTGGTTGAAGAGGCATGACCAACAGATCCTCTTTCGACTGCTCCTTGGAAGGCATTTCGCGAGATCTTCTGAAAGCTCTGTCCTCCATGAACTTTACATCTCATCATACTACTACATTTATGCTCTCTGGAAGATAGATCCTGTATGCCTTAGCGTTCTCGCTATATCCTGCCAGATACCCGTTTTCTGCAGTCTGATCCAGCTTCTTCCTCTTTTCTTCGAGTATGTGACAATATGCCAAACTCCCAAATATCCTGAAATGACTGACTTCAGGTGTCTTCCTAGTGAAGAGTTTCTCTGGAGTAATCTTGTCCAATGCCCAATGAGGAGTCCTATTTTGAATGTAGACAACAGTGTTGCATGCTTCTACCCACATGAATTTTGACATATCCTGATCATACAGCATAGCCCTAGCTGCTTCTACAATAGTCCTGTCTTTCCTTTCTGCCACCCCATTCTACTCTGGATTGTAGGGAGCTGTCCACTCTCTTTTGATGCCCTCCTTAGTGCAAAATCAGTGAAGTCCTTATTGACATATTGTCCACCATTATCTGAGCGCAAGACTTTTATTTTCTTACCTGTCAGATTCTCCACTAGAGCCTTGAACTCCTTGAATCGACTAAAAAACTCATCCTTTGTTTTCAAAAAATAGATCCAAGTTTTCCTTGAGTGGTCATCGATGAAAGTAAGGAAATACTCGGCACCGCTGATAGCTTTGACGGACATAGGTCCGCAGATATTTGAGTGTATCAATCCTCGTACACTCTTGGCCCTGTGGTTGCTCATAGGAAATGCCATCGTGGCATACTTTCTTGGAGTGCATCCCCTGCATACATCATCTCGTTCCATTCTCAGATCTGGAACTCTTGTTACAGTGCTCCTGAGAATTCTAGAGCTCCATGGTGCAAGTGACCCATCCTTCTGTGCCATAGTTCGTTCAAGTCTTTGTCCCCATGACTGCCTATTAGTGCCATTGGAGATTTTAGTTGTAATCTGTACAACTGATTACTTTTGATCCCGATTTGCACTTTCTTTTTCCAGCTCGGGTGTTTGACGTATACTTTTTCCTTGATGAAGTAGACGTCATAGCCCTTGCCTTGTAGTTGTGACACGGAAAGTAAGTTCATCCCCAATCTTGGCACATGCAGCACATCTGTGGCACGGAACCGCCCTCCCGATTCTGTCTGAAAAACTATGGTACCGTTTCCTACTGTAGTACACTTTCCCTTGTTCCCCATGGTGATCTGAAAGTTTATCTTCTCTTCTCGATATTATGAGAAACACTCCCTGATTCCGGTCATATGCCACGAGGCTCCACTGTCTATATATCATACTTTTGTTGATGCAACACTAGTCATGCACACCACTTCTTCTTCCAACTTGGAAGCCAACATAGAGAAATCGAAATCTCTCTCTCTTGTGCAATCTTCTGAAAATCTGTGTGAGTTCCTTGAGGTGGATACCTCTGCATCATGGTCTCGACCCATAACTGATTTTCCCTTTCTGTCTCTGATTACTCGCTCTGATACCATGTGAAAATTCTATCACTGCAACAACTGATTTACTTTTCCTACTTATTTCATCATAAGTTATTCATGAAATTACTTAACAAACATTAAAATAAATACTGCTGTAGATATCACATCGTAATACAGAAACAAAAATATGCACACATTAACACAGTTATTCTGGACTAATGTCCCCAGAAAAACCCAATGTGGGAAAACTGGTGCAGCGAGTGAGGATTTTATTATTCAGCAATTTTCTTGTACAATAGGGTGCCAAACTGGCTTACCCACAGATAGACAACTTCCAACACTTTCTTAAACCCAGCGTAGGCCCCACTGACCTTTGCTACAACTTGAAACCCTCTGTGTCAGCCTGAAACCCTCTGCGTCAACCTACTGAGGCTCTGCGTAGCCTCTCTGGGCTTCTGTGTCACTCCTGCAGCCTTTGCGTGGATGACGCAGGCCCTTCTGGCTCTGCGCAGTCTCTGCTGCCTCTGCGTGGCTTCCTCTGGCTCTGTGTTTGCCTCTTCTGCGCTGATCTCCCGTCTCTCTATTCCGTACTTGCTGCCTCCTGATTGCTCTCCAGACCACTGGTTCAATTTCTCAGCAAACCCTGCTCCAGAAATTGAACTGACTAGTCTCTCTTAGTGTGTTCTCCAAGTGCCCCTCAAGCCTCCTCTTATACTTTTTCTGTTGACATCTCAATGACTGAGATTAAGTCCGTAATCAACAACTAAGATTAGATCTGGTTTGATCCATGTATTTTTGAACCGTTCTAACACATATTCATATGGATACACATTAATATTTTATTTTCCTTTAAGTTTAGACTTAGGCACTCCATTAAAAATATTAATTATTTTAATATCTTCTGATCTGTTTAGAATCTGCCCAAACCCTTTCTGGGTATTGGAGATCTCATGTGCCCCAACCTCTCCACCAAATTCCATGGCTAGAGCACATCTGATATTACCCCAAATCAACACGAAAGTATGAAACATGGGTACTCCTTGGATGAGTAATTAAATTTTGCATCCAATGAGTACTTTCGCTCAAAATTCGAGTAAAACATTAGGGAGATAAGTTAAAAATACTAGTTGAAAAAATAGTTTTATTATTTTATTGTTTTTACTTTTTTATTTCAAAAATGGTGAATCATCCCCCATGGTTGACATCACCATCTTGAATCTTATTGGCTCTTATAAAGTTTATTTTGGTTGTACATTTTTCTTTGGAGGCCCATTTAGGCCTCAAAAGTCCCATAATGCCAGCGACTTCTTCTAGTGATTGCTTGCTTGGGCTTTGTCTTCACCTGAGCTTCGATACCATGTTAATTTTAGATAACAATGGTATGTTCTAAACTTCTATGCTTAAGACAATTTACTTCAATGTTCCTTTAGCAGCCCAATGACAAATTCCAATTAGATCGAGTAGCAATCACATTAAGTTATAAACATTGATAGTAAATGCATATAGAACATAAAATCATATGCAGAAGATAAGCCAAGACAAGAGGATACAAGATGTGGCAGATGCCAGGGATAAAGCCTAATGTGGGGAAACCCTTTGATAAAATCTTCTTATTATTCTTCAATAGTTCAATAGAGAGAGAGAGAGAGTACAAATATCATAAATGTAAGCCCAAAATATATTCTCCAAATCAACAGAAAAACCAGTAGTCAATGTAGCCTTAACTAGAAAGTCAACGGTGGTCAAAGCTGCCCCAAAATGTTCTCCAATCAGCTTGGTTAACAACAGTGCAATTCGGCCCTCTGGGAGAGTCAAAATCAACCCAAAACAAATTGGTCAAATCTAGTCAAAAGAGAGAAACATTGCTGTAATTTTCTGGATTCAAATCTGAAGTCAACACTGGTCAACCTATCCCAAACTTCTCGATTTATGTGCCAATAAATGCGGCCTAGAGAAATCGAACTTCTGGCCCGAAAATCGTGGTCAATGCTGGTCAAACCACCCTAAGTTAACATTGGTCAATGCCTTGAAAACTTTGACCTGTCTTACCCTGAAAAACTCAACCTCCTGCCACACGTGCGAAGAAGAGAGAGAGAGCTCCAAGCTGTATGAACCAATCAAGAGAGAGAAGATGATGTAATGAAATGATGTCTGAATGAGGAAAGGGCCACCTCTATTTATACAATTCGTTGAGGGTGAGGAGACCCATCCATTGGGCTTCATGAGCCTACATTTCACTGTGGCCGACCTTGACAATTTTCCCGTAAGAGATAAATTCATACTTCCATTTCTGATTGTCAAAATGAAATGATTTTTCTATCAAGATTGCACCTCTCCGAAAGAGGAATCCAATGCAATAATCATCTCCATCATATGAGTTGTCTTAAGGTGGAAGTTGACCCTAGTTGCCAATTTTAACAAATGGCGAACCTAGTTGTTATCAGAAAGCAATGGAAGTATCTGATAATGATAAATGGAAAGTAGCAATGAAAGAGGAAATGGATGCCTTCCAAAGAAATAAGACATGAGATCTAGTGGAACTTCCTAAGGATAGGAAGGTTGTCAGTTGCAAGTGGGTTTACAAATGGAAGAAAGGAGTTGATGATACTTTTCAGAAGTACAAAGCAAGATTGGTAGCAAAAGGATATTCTCAAAGGGGGGGTATTGATTTCCATGAGATTTTTTCACCAGTTGTTAAGCTTGTTTCAATTAGAGTTGTGTTAGCATTAGTTGCATTACTTGATCATGAGTTAGAGCAATTAGATGTTAAAACACCATTCTTACATGGATATTTGGATGAGGATATATATATGGAACAACCAAAAGGGTTTGCCCAAAATCACAACAAGAGGTTTGTTTGCAAACTCAAGAAGTTATTGTATGGCCCGAAGCAGTCTCCCAGGAAATGGTACAAGATGTTTGATTCTTTCATGATGAGCCACAATTTTACCAGAAGTGAGTATGATCATTGTGTTTACTTTTGAAAGTTGGAAAATGACATATTCATTATTTTGGTGTTATATGTCGATGATATGATTGTAGCATGCAAAAGCATGGTTGAAATCAATAGGTTAAAGGCTCAGTTAGCTAGGACTTTCGAAATGAAGGATCTTGGAGCAACAAAACAAATCTTGGGAATGGAGATACACAGAGACAGGAAAAATGGTAAGATGTGGTTATCACCGCAGAAGTATGTGGAGAAAATACTTACTTCTGAGATTAATATGAATAATGTGAAACCTATTAAAATCCCTTTAGCTTCCCATTTCAAGCTTTCTTCAGGTTTGTGTCCTAGTAATGATGAAGAAAATGAGTATATGTCTTGTGTACCATATGCTAATGCAGTAGGATGCTTAATGTATGCGATGGTTAGTACAAGGCCAAATATTATAGATGCAATTGGTGTTGTCAATAGATACATGGCAAATCTTGGTAAAGAGCATTGGGCAATAGTGAAATGGGTGCTTTGGTATCTTAAAGGCACAAGTAATTTTTGTATCACCTATAATGGTAGTAGTGATTCAGCCTGTGGTTATGTTGGTTTAGATTTTGTAGGTGACTTGGACAAGGGGAGATCCACTTCTGGATTTATTTTTGCTGTTGCAGGTAGAGCTGTTATTTGGATGTCAAAGCTTCATAACTTAGTTTTTTTATCCACTATTGAGGCTTAATACATCACTGTCTCACATGCTTGCAAAGGAGGCAGTTTGGTTAAAAGGTTTGCTGCAGGTTTTAACCCTGTACAAATATTACTTGCAAACGAATTCTCAAATAGAAAATAAACAATGGTGAGAACGTAAAACAAATATACACAAAGATTTTCCCCTGGATCCCAAAACTGGGACTACTAGATTGCTTTTTCATTATATTCCTTTCAATGTCACAATACATATATATACATGCTGAAGCATTCATAAAACCCCTATCCATTAACCTTGGATTAGAATATAATCATAGTTCCCTTGACTGGATCTACAAAATACCACGGGCAGAATACCATCATGCCCAAAACCATGTGCAAAACCCATGCACAAAACCATGGATATGTTCGCCCAACTATTATTGAGTCTGCAATTTTTTTTTCTAGACCCCGTGTAGCAGGGCTACCACCCTCTGCTGTGCCTGACGCAACGAACAGTTCGTGGAAATAATATAACACACACCCAACATTTGCTAGCTGAGTTTGGAAAGATGCAGGACAAGGTGAAAATATTTTGTGATAGTCAAAGTGCTATTCATTTGGCAAGTAATCTTGCTTATCATAGTAAGACAAAACATATACCTGTTAAATATCATTTTGTAAGACAGGTTATTGATGAAAGGAATGGTGGCTCTGGAAAAAGTCCATACAAAGCAAAATTGTGAAGAGATGTTTACAAACCCAGTGTTGTCAGAGAAGCTAAAATGGTGCCTTGGTTCTCTTAGCTTGCAAGGAAGGTGATGAATATTTTGGGCATGATATATCAGGTAAATTGTTGTCAAGGTGGAGATTGTTAGAAGTTGCCAACTATTTCCCTATATTTTTGGGATAATAGCTAAGATTGGTTCCTTGGCTTGGTTTGTTTTTCGTAATCTAAGTTTTTGGAAAAAAATATAAAAGAAACTTTTTTGTTTTATGTAAAAAGTTTCTTATGTAACTGCTTTAAAAGTTGTGGACATATTTAGAAAAAATCTGACAGGTTGTTATTTATCCATGTAAGCCTATAAAGGCAATAAGAAAACAAAAAAACGAATGGAGAGTGGGTTGAATGGTTGGATGATGAATGCCTGTGAGTTGGTTGTTGTAAATCTCCTTTGAATAATAAGAATGCCGATTATCATTGCTCGGTGGATGTTTCCCTCACAAGGAGGGTTTACCTTAAGTAACCAGATTCGTTGATATACCCCGACGAATCCGAATCTCGCGTATCCGATACGATTCGCTGGAAAATCGTATCCCAAAACCGGATTCGACGAGTCCGACTAGGATTCATACGAATCTTGTACGAATCCCATACATGCTCAACGAATCCCGATTTTAGGATTCGTATCCCAGAAAAGTGCCTCCCGTGGGTTAAAAAGCACACATTTCCTTCATTCTTTCACGCTGTTTGTCATTTGTATTTGCATTGTTTGAGCTATTTGCAAGGAGATAAGGGTTTGGAGCAAGGAGCTAAGGGAGTAGAGCGTTCGACAAGGAGATTCAAGCACCAAGTAAGTGCATTTCAGCTCCATTTTTTTGCATTTCTTATTCTATTACAGCAGTTTGTATATGATTTTTTGTTTACAAATTTGTGCATGTTTTGTTCATTTTTTTTACAGTATTCATGGCTCAATCAAAGGCAGCAGTTAGGGGGCAAAGGAAGGGCAAGAATGTCTCCATTGGAGATGCCCCTCCTCCCCCAATATCATCAGAGTCTGCTGCAAGTAATGTTGAGGGAAGAGGAGGACCTAAAGACAACATTGAGAAATATCCCTTGTGGAAATATGTCACAAGAGAGGATGGGACAAGCACCAAGGGGAAGGGAGGAGGCAATGTGCAATGGAGATGCAACTTTTGTCACATTGCTTTCAAAAGCACATATTTCCATGTGAAAGCCCATTTGTTGGCTTTACAGGGTTGTGGGATTGGAGCTTGTAAAACTGTTCCTTTACAAAAGAGAAAGAATTGGAAAAGGAGTCCACTATTGGTATGGAAAAGTTGGCTTCAAAATCAAGAAAACCCAAGAATGAAGACCCCCTTCCATTTTTGAGGAAAGCCACCACGAAATTTCCATTTGAGAGTTCTATTGGGGGACAAGCAGCAAAAAGAAGAGCAATTGCACTTGGTCCAATGGAATTTTTTTTCCAAAAAGAGAGACAAGAAGAGTTTGATCTCACCATTGCCTTCTTCTTCTATCAAAACTTCATATCATTTAATGTTGCACGCTCACCTCTATTTGTTGAGATGTGCCCAGCTCTAACTCAAGGGGCTCCATTAGGGTATGTGCCTCCTGGGTCAGAGAAGCTGAGAACCACATTGTTGACGAAGGCAAAAAAAGAGGTGCAAAGAATGTTTGAGCCTATTGTAGCATCATGGCCAACATCTGGGGTTAGCATTGTTTCTGATGGATGGACAGATCTAGCACGACACCCAATCATTAACTTCATGGTGTCGTCCTTGAATGGTCCAGTTTTCATGAAAGCAGTGGATACGCTTGGAGAATACAAGGATGCACAATTTATTGGTGAGTTATTTATTAAAGTTATTGAAGATGTAGGTGTTGATTCTTGTGTGCAAATCATTACAGATAATGCACCTGTTTGCAAGGCTGTTGGCATGATTGTGGAAGCTAAATATCCACAAGTGTTTTGGACACCTTGCATTGTCCATGAAATCCATTGCTTTTGATGTGCTTTGGATTGATAAAATTATTGAGGATGCACGACATATCCGTAACTTTGTGCAAAATCATACAAATGCCCTCACTATCTACAAGGAGTACACCAATCTATCATTGTTGAAGATTGCTGATACACGGTTTGCCTCTTCATTCATGATGTTGAAGAGGTTGAGGGAGGTCAAGACCGCTCTTGGGTCCATGGTTATTTCTGAGTTTTGGTCCTTTTGGATAAAGACAAATTAGGTAGCCTCTAAAAGAGTGAAGGACATAGTGCTAGATGATGCTTGGTGGGAGAGGGTAGATCTAATTATTTGGATCATGGACCCTATCATTTCTTTTCTTCGATTTGTAGATACAGACAAATCCATCCTAGGAGAGGTTTATGAGGGATGGGATTCCATGATTGAGTCTGTGAGGAGCATTATTCTATAGAGTGAGTGTCCCGAGTATGAGACATCACCAGAGGCCTTCTGTGATACTATACATGATATTCTTGTCAGCAGATGGGACAAGAATTATACACCTTTACATTGTTTGGCTCACTCATTGAACCCTAAATACTACAACCATGAGTGGCTGAATAGTGGACCTTCCCGCAGATTCCCTCCTCACATGGATGGTGAAATCTCACAGGGGAGGAAACAGAGATTCAAGCAGATTTTTCAGGATAGTGCATTGCTTGATGAGGTGGAGGATGCCTTTGCAGAGTTTTCCACTGGCAGTGGTTGATTTGGAGGTTATGATGTGATTAGAGACAAGGCGGCTAAGAAGCCCTATTCTTGGTGGGCAAATCATGGGGCAACAAGCCCTACTCCGCAGCAATTAGCCCTGAGGCTCCTCTCTCAGGTGACATCATCCTCTTGTTGTGAGAGGAATTGGAGCACATATGGGAATTTGTATAGTGTGAAGAAGAGCAGGCTTGAGCAGTCCAGGGTAGAGACAATGGTGTATGTGCATACCAACTTTCGTCTTATTTACAGGCGGAGGGAAGAGTGGTTGAAGGGAAACACAAAGATGTGGGATGTCTTTCCTGATGATATGGGTCTGGACACCAGTGTTGAGTTGGCACTGGCCAACATGGATCTCAATGATCCAGTGCTAGAGCCTGTTAGATTTGATGACTTAGAGGGGTCATCCTCCACACCAGCAGATGTATAGGTGACTATGGATACAGGGGAGGAGGAGGATGCAGAGGAGAGCAGTGGGGACCACGATGATGAGGACATTGATGCTGATTCTAATGCTGATGATGAGGATTGATGCCTTGGGGCTTGTATACTTGTAGTTGTTTTATATTTTCTATTTCTATTTGCCATTGGCATTGCACCAACACTACCTATGTAACACATTTTGATTTGATGACTTAATGAGAAAACTATAGTTGTCAGTGTGTTTATCTTACTATCTTGTAGTTGCAAGTTGTCTTTCATTTATGAATTATGAATCATGATTTATGTGATCACTGACATGTATTTGAATTTTATATGTACTATGCATGTTATAGATGAAGATCTATGTTTGAAATCAATAAATTTATATCATTAATTAAAATTTGTGTAAGAAATATCTAATTTTTAATATATATATATATATATATATATATATATATATATATATATATATTTTAATAAAATAATATATAATGAATCCTACGTGTTCTGTTCCGGGCGGTCAACGTGTCTGAATCCGACACTACGAATCCCGAATCCCGAATCCCCGTGTCCAGTGACTTAGGTTTTACCACATAAAACACTGTGTCAATTTCTGTGTTTGATTATTCTGCTATCTTGTTTATTTGCCATTGTTTTCTGCGATTTTAATTTATTTGCAGGTTATGCTATCACTGTTCAACTGAACAAAAAGAAATGAAGACCATCTTTGTAAAGCTTTCTTGCTTTCAACTAAAGAAATCATGCCTGGAGCTTAGAGTTTTCGCTCTCTGTAAAGCTTCCTTGTAGCTTAGAGTTTTAAACTTGTCCTTCGACCCTTTTGGAAGCCATATTTGACCCATGGTAAGTAATCTCGTCTATATATAATTTCTAAAAATATGATAAGTAGTTAAAGGGATAGGATCTCTACGTAGGAATATGACAACCAGTTAAAACCGAAATGTTTATATCAGGCCTAGTTACAGATAAAAACTAAAAAAGTTTGTTGGAAACAAAATTTTAAATCAAAGCACTTTTATACAATTTCTGAAAGCCCCCATCATTTCGAATATTTTTAATTACAGGGAAAAACAACTTTTTAAAATTGAAACAATGCTACAGAGACACGTTATGTGAAATATCAAAGAACCAAGCAATTAAGGCCACCTGCCTCCATGGACGGCCACCCTCACCATAGTTAACCATGTTTCGGTTGCATGCACATCAAGATTCTCCTGTTTGTCTGCTAAGCTAGAGCTCTTCGAATGGTAAGAAAACTTGTGTAGTGGCTGCCTAAGATCACTGTTGTCATTTCAACTTTAATGACGCAACAAGTTCTTTCAGATGAACTCAATATCCATC
Organism: Pinus tabuliformis; assembly: GCA_031772625.1. Taxonomy (NCBI): domain Eukaryota; kingdom Viridiplantae; phylum Streptophyta; class Pinopsida; order Pinales; family Pinaceae; genus Pinus; species Pinus tabuliformis. The sequence goes on along the minus strand of CM062806.1, from coordinate 418,120,004 downwards.
CACATTTTTGAAGACGGGTTGATTCACTTTGTTAGCGAATGGTTTGTGAGCAAGTGTCATGTTGACCGACCAACAGTCACTAAGGTGCCAACCAGGTTTGGCATGCATGCATGGTAGAAGTGGGAAGTAAAAGTAATAATAAGATAATAATTTGTTATCCTCAAAATGCAATCATGAAGGATATGCATCAGAGTATTGTAGTCACATGTACAAAATGGCAAAAGACTGCATGGAACTGCTTAACAATTTCTTGATGCTTGTATGGCAAGAATATGTTATATGGCTGGATATTAGCTTTTTCTGTATAACACAGTATCAGAAAAATGAAATGCAGGGCTTTACATGATCATCAAGTGGCCTATCGACCGTTTTATGTTGTGCATGTTCGAGCTGTTGCCATCTTTGACCAAAAGAGAGAAATAAAAGTTTATTTTGACTGGGATGATTGAGAAGATGAAAAATGATGTGTCATTAATAATGCAGTAGAGTGGATCAAAGAAGGAAACATCTTCCTATTGAGCGTAGAGTTCCAGATGGCGACTCTGCGAATATTGTAGTTGCGACAATATAAAATGATTATCATGCGCTTGTAATATTATTTTAATTAAAATAATTAATAATATTTGACATGAAAAATAAGTAATTTTTTATAAATGAAGAATGTTTTTGATATTTTTTAATTAATATATGTATATATGTATATATATATATATATCACCGTAGACTTATTTTAAATAATTTTTTTGTAATAATTTATTGGTGGTCTTTAAAAGATTAATTTCTTATTTTTATAAAATATTTCCATTATTGTGATTTTTCAGAAAAATGAACTGTTGAGGTTTGTAATAATTTGTTGGTGATTTTTATAGGATAATTTTTATATTTTTAAATACTTTTCTTTTCCAGAAAAATAAACCTTTGAGATTTGTAATAATTTGTTGATCATATATATATATATTTTCCTCATATGTTTTGGATGTTAGATTGTTATTGTCTAGAAAAAATTCAAATTTTAAATTCTATATCAAAATTTAAAAAATAATTTTAAAGAATTATTTGATATAGTCGTCTTTAAAATGAACTTAATGTATATTGTTTTTAATTTTTATATATATGTATGAGTGTATAATATATTTTCTTATTTTAAATCTTATATCAAAATCTAAATTTCTTTTTAAAGAATTCTTTGATATACTCTATCTTTAAAACTATCTCATTTTTAAAAACATTTAATATCTAAATTTCTTTTTAAAGAATTCTTTGATTATCTTTAAAATTATCTCATTTTTAAAAACATTTAATATTATTTTTCATAGTTTTTATTTTATATATATATATATATATATATATATATATTAATGAGTGTATAATATATTCTATTATTAGTTTTTGTTGAAGGATAATAAGTAATGAGTTTTTTATTATTTTACATTAATTTGTTTATATATATATATTTTGCATTTTTATCTTTTTATTTGTATGTTTTTTTTATTAATTTTATTTGAAATTTTATAAAAAAATTCAATGACATATTTATATAGATTTAGTATTTTATGATTTTTTTTAGTATTTATGTATTTAAAAATATCTTTAAAGTAGTGTTGCTGGAGCGCCCTCCTCCCCCTTGATCCCGCTCCCAATCCACGTTCGGGGCATGATCTATTTGGGAGCGCGTTCCCGAAATCGCTCCCTAATTTTTTTTTCGTTCCCTGCCTTTTCGGGAGCGTTTTGCCTTTTTTGTAGTAATGTTCGAAATGCAATTTTTTTTTTGAAAGAAACAAATAATTTTTGAGCGGGGCAGTTTAATGATCATGTCTATGGCCCTAGTATTAATATGCTATTCATGGTAATGTTAAATTCTTAAAGTAAAAGTGACATTCTCCTTAATCTTCATTTTCATTCTTTTACTTAAATTTTTAACATTACCATGAAATGACCCAGGATGTTTGAGAGTGGTTCCAACCTCATTGGATTTCATATGGAGAAAGTAGAATTTTAGATTTCATTCAAAATCCAGCAGACTTATTAGTTTTTCAGGATTATAGGATTGGGGGATTGCAATGTTTCCATTGAATTTTGTCATGTATTAGGGTATGGAACTCGTATTTAATCAAAAGCACCAATCCTTCTATGTACCTTGATGTTAGTGACATTGGTTGTTGAACTCCTCTATTATGACCCTCCTAAAACTGTACACGTCACTCAAACAAAATCATGACTTGCCATGCTATGCTTTTTCTATCTTATGTTAATGCTTAGAGGGTGATATTAATGACAAAGATCCCTATACAGATACAGGTAATGACAAAGATACCTTTGGATATTAATGCTTAGAGGGTGATATTCATAACAAAGATCCTGATTTTCCAACAAGACTAAAAAATTAGACATTTCTCATGGTGGCAAGAGGCCCAAGCATAAGAAATAGATAATAGATTTACTTCTCTTTTCTAGTTTCTAGTAGTTTTTATAATTGTTGACTCTTTCACATTTATTATGATATTTTTTTTTTAAACAATATATGACAATTTAAGTTTGAAGTTGGCAATTATAACCCATTAGTAATGAATTATGAATATGATGCTTCATGAAAGTTGAACGTTGTTTCATTTCATTTCATGTTAGATATTATTTGTTGTAATGGTTACACTTAGCTTACAAGTACAACTTTGGTGATCAATGATGATAAATGTTATATATTGAATTTTGAAAGCTTGAAACTTTAAGATTGATGAATCATGAGACTCAATATGTTGTATGTTACTAACTTGTGGACGTGGTTGATGAAGATTATAACTTCTAGATGATTGATCCGGATTTAAACAGGAACGCAATAAAATACAGAGATAACCATAAAGACAAATATGCAGCGGAAATAATACTTGATTTCATTACTGTAAAATACTGAAATATGCTTACAAATAGAAATGGAAATAACCCAGCTAGGGCGATGGTAGCTTATCTCTGAGAAGAGATGTGTCGGCTACATGCCTCTGAACTATTCTCCAAAAACTGTGTTACAATGAGGCTCGAGGGCCTATTTATTGTTGAGAAACAATGGAAAACCCTTCACATTCCAAAACCTAACCCTAGAAGATGAAACACCAAATTGTGGGCCTCGTTTTTGGGTAAGTTGGTACATCAACTTTCCGGGGTCGCGAATTGATCGTACTATCTCCGTTTGATGTGCATGATAGCCCGTTGGAAAGATCTCTCCGAGGACTACGACGAAAAAGACAATTTTTAAACAAAAAAATCGCTGGCTGGTGGATTTCCCAAAAAACGTCGTTTAGGGCTTCAAAACGGCTCCGAAAGTTTAGGACCCGAAAAACTGCTAAAAATAGTAAACTGTGTTATAATTAAGGAAACAGAAAAACTGAAAGAAACAATTGGGGGGTCCAAATGGGATAGGTGGGTGGCCACCAATCGATACTGTACGACTGTGGGTGTGGTGTAGTTGGTAGGCCCAACTGCTTCACGACCTCTGTTGAAATGAGGTTCTTTTGGCTGCCACTGTCGACAATGAATTGCAGCGGCGAACCCTTCACCCACATCTGTGAGTGGAAAAGACGTTCCCCCTCCTCTGGATCTTCGGGCTCATTTTTCTGGATCTTGGCAATAACAACAGTGGCGTTGGGATCCGCATTAATGATCTGCTTCCCTTTGTCATTCCCCTTGTCTGGTTCTGACTCAGAGTCGGAACATGAACTTGATTCGGAAGCCTTCAACTCGGCCACCAGCGACTGCTTGGTCCGACACTCACTTGTGTTATGAGTGGGACTCTTGTGGAACTCACACCACTTTCCTGTGTCCTTCTTCGGCTTCATGGTGTTGTTCTTTTCTTGCGGCTTCGATGGGTTGTCTTGGGTCACCCCGTCTTGGCTTTGTCATTTGGGCTTTGGATTTGCAGATCCAAAGTCTCGCTTCTTCTGTTTGAACTTTTGCTCGATTTTGACAACGTATCGGTATGCTGTGCCGAGTGAGGAGATGTTCAAGAACTCCATCTCTTCTTGGATGTAGATGTGTAGGCAGCCGCGGTATTTGAGTACCAGATGCAGCTCAGAATCTTTGATACCCAATTGTGTGCGAAGGGTATGAAAAATGTTTGTGAACTCCGTCACATCTTGGTCTCGTCCCTGCCGCAGTGTGGTCCATTTGATGTATTTGTTCTCATAGCTTTTGACAGGGTAGTACGGCTCCTTGATGGCATCCCGGAAGTCATTCCAAGTGGGTGCGGTTGAAAACAGTGAGCCTTTACTTTCATCCTTCTGTTCGCAGTAGGTTTCCCACCAGTCCTTGACGTGGGGTGCTGCTTTGAGAAGAGCGAAAACAATCTTTTCCCGACTTGAAAATTCATGAACAAAAAAATACCCATCGAGCAGATTTAACCATTTATCTACAACATCTGCGTCTATTTGACCCTCGAAGATGGGGATTTCAAAATTAACTTGTATCTTAAACGATGTGGCATTTCCAGAGTAGCTGTTGGAAGCGATGCATCGCCTCTAGGTAGCCGCTGAAGGATTTCGGTAAAGCTGTCCATCATCGCGTTCCTTTGTCGCTCGAGGGCTTCTTCAAGCAAGATTTTGATAGGATCTCCTGTCCCCTCGTTTTTCTTCTCATCCACTATGGGAGGTCATCGAGATTTGCGAGGCTGGTTTTGCAAAGGTTCGACCAGTTCCAGACCTAACTCCTTATATCCCGACCTCATTGGGGACATGCAAAGAAAAACAGAGAAAAAACAGACCGCTCTGATACCACTGATCCAGATTTAAACCGGAACGCAATAAAATACGGAGATAACCATAAAGACAAATATGCAGCGGAAATAATACTTCATTTCATTACTGTAAAATACTGAAATATGCTTACAAATAGAAATGGAAATAACCCAGCTAGGGCGATGGTAGCTTATCTCTGAGAAGAGATGTGTTGACTACATGCCTCTGAACTGTTCTTCAAAAACTATGTTACAATGAGGCTCGAGGGCCTATTTATTGTTGAGAAACAATGGAAAACCCTTCACATTCCAAAACCTAACCCTAGAAGATGAAACGCCAAATTGTGGGCCCCGTTTTTGGGTAAGTTGGTACATCAACATCCCGGGGTCGCGAATTGGTCGTACTATCTCCGTTTGACGCGCATGATAGCCCGTTGGAAAGATTTCTCCGAAGACTACGACAGAAATGATGATTTTTTGGCAGAAAAATCGCTGGCAGTGGATTTCCCAAAAAACGTCGTTTAGGGCCTCAAAACGGCTCCGGAAGTTTAGGACCCGAAAAACTGCTAAAAATAGTAAACTGTGCTATAATTAAAGAAACAAAAAAATTGAAAGAGACAGTTGTGGGTGTCCAAACGGGATAGGTGGGTGGCCACCAACATCCACCTGGATCAATGATTGTTGTTATATGGTTCAATCTATGTTTTGTTATGTTTTTTAATATTTAATTCATTATTCTACATGTTTTTGTTGACATATATATATCTAATTTTTTTTTCTAGGTTAAGACTAAACTAAGTACCCACGGGGAATTGAACCAGTGACCTATCACAAGGAGTGCCTTAACAGCGCACCCATTCACCGTCAATCCAAAACCCGGTGGGCAACATATATGTATCTAAATTTAAAAAATATAAAAAATATATATATTATATAAAAATGCTCCGGGTTCGCTCCCAAATCGGGAGCTTCTAAAAATGTTGCTTCCGCACCCGTTTTCTCGCCCTCTCCCGCTCCCAAGTAACACTGCTTTAAAGTAATGAAAAATAAAAATTACACTAAAAATTGTATAATTAAATTTTAATTAAAATGGTAAAAATTAAAAATAGTAAAAGTATAATATAACTAAATTTTAATAAAAATGGTAAAAACTTAAAATAATAAAAATATAGATTTAGTATTTTATGATTTCTTTTAGTATTTATATATTTAAAAATATCTTTTAAGTAATGGAAAATAAAAATTACACCAAAAATTGTATAATTAAATTTTAATTAAAATGGTAAAAACTTAAAATACTAAAAGTATAATATAACTAAATTTTAATAAAAATGGTAAAAACTTAAAATAATAAAAATGTGATATAACTAAATTCTAGTGAAAATGACCTTAAATAAAAAACAACTTAAAATAATTAAACACTATACTTTAATGATACGTTTTTAAATGCTCAAAATTATCCAAAATCTCTTTCTAGCTGGACTATACCAAAAATATCTTAACGATATCTCATAAATGATATATCTATATATCTTTTTAGAAAACTTGTTTCTCTGAAATTTATATCAAATATAAAATCTTATTAGCGCGGTGAAGCCCTTCAATATTTAGAATTAATGAACTTTCATGACTATGCATTTCACAAATGGACGTAGCATGTTTTTGCTAGTTGTAATGTTGCCTGATGATGTAAATTCATTAGAGAAATATGCTAGGTGGAATGTTGCCTAACTATGTAAATTCATTCGAGGCATGGTTTACATTGCTGTTCGATTGATCGATGGGATCTAGATTTTAATTGGGAATGATATTTATTAACGGATTGGTTACCATACATACTAGTTAAAAATTAAATTGATGAGTTTTGAGGGTAAAAATTAAATTTAATAGCTATGAAAAAATTATATATATTTTAATTTTCAAAATTTCCTTTATCAATTTATTTCATATTTAATTATAAAATTTAATAAAAAAATATTATTTTTTAAAATTAATTTTATTAGTAGAGTTTAGGCTTTTGTGATCCATATCAAGTTTACAAAAGATTTTTCGGCGAAGATCACATGAGACATCATTTGTCCAAAAAATCCTATTGTAAATTAATTTTATTTTTATATATTATTAATTTTATTAAATTGTGCATAAATTTTATATTATATTAATTTATTTTAATGTAAAATTTGTATTTATAATATTAATTTAATTTTAAAATTATGACTAAGTTAAATATTAAATTGGTGTATGGTCTCTTTTGTTTGTAAAGCAAAAGAACCCACCTCCATGCAATTATTTGTATGTTAAAATTTATAGAAGTGTACATTCTATTCTCCTTTGGATTTGAACATGTGATCCTTTACAAGGAAGCATGCTTTCTTAACCATCATACTATTAAATTTAATTTCAAAATATAAATAATTTTAATATGATTTGTTAGGCATCTTTAAAGGATTTTGGTGTAGTCAATTCTTTCATTGGCTGGTTAGCTAGAATTTATTATTTTATGGTAATCATTGGTTCCTTTACTATTAATTTCTTGATCTTTTTGCGTCATTGTTTTAGCCGAGGGTGGGTAAGTGGTCCTACAATGTAAGGGATTTTTTTGGTCTAGTCTAAGGTTGAAGGGGGCAACATCTATTTCCAATGCCCCCTGTCTAATTGTCTTCTGCCTAAAAGGTGTGTCTTGTTGAGGGGCTTCACTAGGGGAGCAATACCATACCACGTGTATTCATATTGGGGGATATATATTGAGGAAAAAATGACAATATATTGAGCATATAATAGGGGGTAAAATGTTTTTATATTGACATGTATAAAAAATGGAGCTCGAAGTAAATGAAAAAATATAAGGGGTATAAAAAACGTTAATGAAAAAATGGATACCTAAAATATCTCGTAAAAGTAGGGTTTTTTAAATTAGGAAGAAGTATTGGATCCGTATTGGTAAGGGGTTAAATAATGTTATTTTTAGAGGTATTTTCCAATATGTAGTCAAATTAAGGGTATTTCTTAGTATGCCACGAACATATGCGATATGTCAGAGGTTCGTTGAGTGAAGCCCATGTGTTTGCTTATCAGGGCCAAATGGCGCGAGGTGCTAGCTAAGCGAAAGGTGGGAGGAAGAGAAAACATAGTATGAGTGTTAGGGTTGATGCTTACAATAATAGATTTGGTTTGTTGGAAGTTGTTGAGATATTCTCTCAATCTCTCTCTCCAAGATTGGAAATAGTTGGATCTTACTCCAACTATATAAATGTAATATATATGAGTTTGAAATACAAAAATAGTTTATGATGTGATTAAAAATTCTTTGTTGGTATCAGAGCTAGTTTATGGTGTAACTCCCTCAAGAGAGGACTTAGAAAAATGTGAAAATGTGACATTAATATGTAAATAAAGATTAGATTAGCATATGAGCGTGAATAATTTTGTATGATTGTGTTGTGAGTTTGTCGAAGTGTGGAACTGCACTGTGAATATGTGTGGATTGCAAAGGAATATATTCAAAAATCATTATGGTAGACTTGATCGATTCGCATCTTTTCAAAGTACCTCAGAGCCTCTATATATTAGTGAGTTGGAGATTGATCAGAGAGCGTAAATCCTAAAAGTCAATTAAAGACAACAATGCTCTCGTTGCTGAGTGCCCTATGTAACATCTTGATCAAAATGGAGGTAGATTAGCTTAATCCTTGATCGAGAAAATATACATAGTAATTGCATTCTTTGAGAAATAAGCTGCCAATTTTATCGAAGGAGATTTCCTTGCAAGAAGACAACCACCAATTTCAAAGCCATCACATCCGTGTTAACATAGAGATGAAGAGTAGTCATGTTCATTTCAATTGCATAGACCGACTCCTTGATCATTTCAAAGAGTGAAGGTAGATTCTCTTGAGAGGGAGGTGCCTTGTTTGCCTCCCTCACCCTCTACCATAAGATTGAGGAAACCTTGACATCATCGCCCGATCTCTCTCCTTCACTCTCTCTCTTCATAGGTCCTTGAGTTCACCAACTTTTAAGTCTTGGACATTCTCACTTTGTGTTTTGTATCATTGCACCTTTGTCATAGTTTTATACATATGTTATGATGTTATACTTATGTAGGCTTCTTTTTTTTATATTATTTTTGACATTTTCTAGGAGCTACATTTCTACTTCCACATTGTATTCATACTAGTTGTACTTTTGAGTTCCATTGACCTATTACCCACCACCAATGGGTGACCCCATAGGAGAAAATTTTCTTCTAGATTTGTCTTTAGCCGGCAACAAGCAACCCCTTGATAGCCACCTGATGTGCTAATTTCTCCACGACTTGAGCCAACTATTGTGTACCTCACCCATCTGTCATGATCGTATGTTTGAAGGTGGGTCATCCAATCCCAAAGGTATGATTTTTCATTATGTAATTGGGTGTTTATGCTTGTTTTTCTTGGGCATGCTTGGGTATGGATAGCTGGGTGACTTGGAAGAAGGAAGGGCTTTGACTATATTCTTGTTCCCTTACCTTAACTAGGGGGTTAATCCCGAACTTTAGTCTCGTGGGATCTCCTTTATTGGCTATTAGCTTTAGAAGTGGCGCTACATGGGAAAACTTGATTTCGGTTGCGTGGTCTCACTTCCCAATTCCATATATCTCACTCCCCTTCGTTCATTACAGGCCTTTTTTCACATTTCCTATATGGGTCCACAAGGTGTTAACTTCCCCTTCCCCTTGTCCACACCTTGAGTTGGTGTTAATTTTAGGCAACAATGGTATGTTCTATGCTTTAGAGAAATTTTACTTCAATTTCTTTATTAGCTCAGTATCAATGTTCAGATTAGCAATCACATCAACGTGATAGTAAAATGCAGATAGAACATAAACATAAATAATAGAAGACAAGCCAAGATAAGATGACACAAGATGTGGCACCAGCCAGAGACAAACCCCAATGTGGGGAAACCCTTGATCAAATCTTCTTTTAGTCTTCAATAGTTCAGCAGAGAGAGATAGTACAGTTTACAAATCTGGTAATTTATAACCACAACAAAAGAGCCATAACCAAAAAAATCAATGCTGGTCAACAGGGAAGATTTGACCCTTAGCAAATTGGTCAATTTTAGTCAACTTTCGGCCTCCAAACAACAAAATAAAACAACACTCAAAACAGTCAAATTCAGCCCAGTCAAAGTCTGGTCAAACCACACATTTGCGGTCAGCCCTAGTTGCAGTTAACGTTGGTCAACAATCAACGTTTAGCCTCGATTTCTGTGCCCAGAAATGCAGTCTGCCCAAACAAAGATAATCCTCACAAAAACACAGTCAAAGGAGGTCAACGCATGCTGGTCAACACTTGGTCAAACTATCTAGAAATTCAGTCTCCTGAAATTTCGGCGTCCTGAAATTTCGCTCTCCTGAAATTTTGGACGTGTGGAGAGAGAGGCCCAGAAATTCGTACCCAATCAATGAGGAGAGAGAGAGAGAAATGTGAAGATGAGTGTGTCCAAATGAGTCTAAGTCACCTTTTATTTATATGCAATGTTGAGGATGAATAGACGTGACTGTTGGGCTTCTAAGCCTACTTAAGTTTGCTGGCCAACCTTGACAATTTGACCATAATAAAAAAATATTCATAACTTCATTTGTACAAATGTTAGAATCGGATGATCTTTAGATCAATGCTACACCTCTCAGAGAGAAAAGTCCAAGAAACATATCAGCTGTCATAAATAAGACGACCCATGTGGAATTTGGCCTTAGTTGCCAATTTTAACACTCCCTCTCAACTAGGGAGAACTCCATCTTCCAATATGTATTATCTCTGCCATCAATGCAATGCTCTGCTGTATTGAACTATGAGGAAAAAGAAGTGATCGAGAATGTATCATACAATTCTATACTGACCCTAAGTTAGTCCCAATCAAAGGACAGTGTTCCATACCACTCTTACTGACACGAAGTCAGTTCCAATCAAAAGAGTGTCTCATACCACTCTTACTGACCTGAAGTCAGTTCCAATTGATCCCATATCAATATCGGTCATCCTAGCATAGGGAGTACAGTAGTACATGATGCGTCCATCAGTAGTACTATGGTCCCTATCCTCATTTCCCTACTCATTGGCCATATGAGAGGTACTTCCCATGAGTCCCAGACTGCATGGGTAGGATTTCTCAACAAGAGAAGGATGAACCACTCACCCTGTACACAACAAACCACTAGGGGAAGGCTGAACCACTCACCCTATGGTTGCTCATTGCTCCAAGAAGTACCCGAAGCCCCCTGGAGCTCCCAAAGCTCAATGTCCATCTCATACAGGACCCTCATAAGAGGGTCTCTCCATGACTCCAATTCGTCTCGGAAGGCCAAGGACTTGACCTTCCCCAGGGGCTTTGTCAGAATATCGACGACCTGCTCATTAGTCCTAATGTGATGGAGCCTTATTGCTCCTCGTTGTACCATATCTCGGATAAAGTGGTACCTGATATCTATATGCTTGGAGCGATCATGAAACACGAGATTCTCTGATAATCGGATCCCACTTTGGTTGTCACAGAGGATCACGGTGGTATTCGACGCATGTCCAAACATCTCACTGAAAAGCTTCCTCAACCAGACAACTTCATAGGAGGTCATACTAGCTGTTATGTATTCGGCCTCAACGGTGCTCAAGGCAACTGATTTCTACTTCCTTCTCATCCAGGATATCGAAGCAGAACCCAATGAAAAACAACATCCAGAAGTGCTCTTGCGATCCACCACACTGCCAACCCAATCAAATCAGAATGACCGTGCAACCTCACATCTCTGGTAGTGTATCTTAGTCCATGAGTGATTGTGCCTCGAAGATATCTTAGAAGATTCTTGGCACCAATCCAATGTATATGATGAGGCTCAACCATATATTGGCTCAATGTGTTAACTGCAAAACATATGTTTGGACGAGATTTCACTAAGAAAATCAATGCTGCTATGAGTTGACGATACTCAGAAGCATTTCTGAATTCAGGTCCAACAACATTACCACATAACTTCTTAAGTTTAAGTTCCATCGGAGTAGTCACAGGCTTGCAGTCCACCATCCTAAATCTTTCCAATATCTTCACAACATATTTTCCTTGAGAGAGGAAAATTTCACTTAGCTTTTGCCAGACCTCCAACCCTAGGAAATAGTGCATCGGTCCTAGGTCCTTCATCTCAAATTCAGAAGCCAACTCCCTCTTACATTTGTGAATGAGAGGGTTTGCACTTCCATCAACTCCATGCTTGATTTTGTAGAGCCACTTAGAGGTGACAACATCCTAGACATCATTCTTCATAATTGACTCGTATTCTTCATTCATAATATCCTTCCATAGTTGATGCTTCACAACTTCTTCGAATGATAAAGGCTCATTTTGAATGATAGTGCTCATCGCAGTCAAATATCCTTGATACATGTTCGGCTTCTTGCTTTCACGGAAAGTCCCCTTTGGTGCAATGTGTCTCTCGACATCTTTGAGAGTCTCCCTAAGCCATGAGGCTCTTGTTTTGGAGGAGGAGGGCTCATGAGGAGGAGGACCAATAGGATCCATAGGTTCATCAACATCAAGCATCGTTTCGTCTTCTTTTGCACCCTGATTTCCGATGTCAGCTTCTTTGTCCTTCCTTAGGATAGGAAGGTTGTTGATCTTCATGAGAGCCATATCTTCGTCGAAGGTGACATCATGACTTATCTCAACTTCCTTTTGACCTGCCACAAAAATTCTATATCCCTTAGAATTTTTTTTTTTTTTTGCTGAAGCAAGAGCTGAACCTTCTATTTCTTTAAATCAAAAGACAAGTTACATTGTTTATAGAAACCTGTCAATTTATACAAACACAGGAGAACAGGTAATCCTGTCCAAGACTAAGACCCTCCATCTAACACCAGAAAACCCAAAACCCATGGCAAAACCTTCGAAGGGCTACAAAAAACCTAACCGAAAGGCCGAACCAGACAAACCATTCCCCCGTGGCCGAACAACGACAACAGTCACCCCCGACCACCCAAAGAACCCAAAGGATAGAAAAGGACAAGACACATCATCCTGGAACGGGGAAATGGCCCTTCGGGCCCCACTAAACAGTGCGGACGATCCCAACCGTCCATCCGAGAAGTCAGATCCAACGGCTAGGCGCCATATCGCGCCGCCTTACACGACCGAACTTTAACTTGCAATGAAGGGTAGTTTTCGAAACTGCCACCTTGCCATGTGTTGTGATCCCTATGGGATCACTCCCCAAACTGCAAAACCGCTTTCTGCTTTACAGACGTGCGATCGCCAGAAAACCGGTAAGGGCCGGGATTTCTAGCCCAAAAACGAAAAGAGGGAGAAAGCCAACTGTTGTACTCGTTTAACCGCCCATTTTGCCTGATCATACAACGAAAACAGAACCCTGACCAGAGTGTGTTAGGGAACTGATTCCGCAGAGAGCTAACCAGCAACCATGGGATCTCGGTCGAAATGCTCCGGGATAAAGTGTGACTGAAATTGGCTATCCAACCTTCCTGGTACATCCTGCTGAGCTGAGGGTGCTCAGTCCGACAACTTCAATTCTTGCTAATCAACCTAGCCTGAAATTGAAAGACTTCTCTGTCCTCAGCAACTTGATCCTCGCAGATGGCCTTTAGTCGACTTTGAGGAATATCTTGCCAATTCTTAGCTATCCCACAATCTGCACTGCAAATGCCTTGATTGGCTAGTAAGTCTGCAAGTTTATTGGCATTACGACGAACATGGTTGAAACTAATGGTTCGAAGACCCTGGAGATGAACTTGGATTCTTTGATAAACCTGGATAAGTTTCCAGTGATTCGAGACTCTCTCTGGCCAAGAACCACCATTGAGTCTTTTCACAGCGTTAATAGTTATCTCAGAGTCCGCTTCTACAATGATATTTGAGCGGTGATTCTGAATCAGAAACTCTAGACACTGCTCCAGAGCCATTACTTCCGCCATGTTATTGGTAGATTTTCCTAAATGACAGTGAAAGATAAAGATAATATTGCCCTCTTCATCCCTTAAAACTCCTCCATAACCAGCAGTTCCCGGATTGCCTTTTGAGGCACCATCAATGTTATATTTCAGAAAGCCTTTCGGTGGAGGTTGCCAGAAGTCCTTCTCTGTAACCCTTGTTGTATCCCTTCTATTTTCACCTTGAGGAATTATCCCTTGCAAACCCAGATGCCTTAGAGTTCTCTGCTCATTATCCGATGGGGGATTTTTGGGGATATTGTGAACAGTGGAGCTGACTGTCTCTCTGAGCTGTTTCAAGATAAGATCAAATAGACTGTGTGGTGAAGATTTTTCATTCTTGAAAATTATTTTATTTCTTTCTTTCCAAACATTCCAGATGATGAAGCAGGGTGTGAAGGCCCATGCCAAATTAAGGAATTCATTCTCTGCATAGTTTCTCCTCCATTGGTTTAGGGTATTTGTGATACTTCCTCTATCCCTATCAGACTGGTGAAAAATTGAAGAAAACGAATCCCACAGCCAGGTTGTGAACGAGCAGCTGTTGAGAATATGTTCCATTGTCTCCTCCTGCTCTTCACAGAGCTGGCATCTGGAAGGCCCCATAACTCCTCTTCTCCTAATGTTGTCCCAAGTCAAGATTTTCTTATGATGAACTAACCACATAAAAAGCTTGATTTTCATCCAACCTTGATTCCTCCAGAGATGCAGCCAGGTCTTGTTTGGAACACTAGAGCCAAGCCCAAGGAGAATACCTTTTGCTTCCTTAAGATTAAAGGTTCCTTTCTTGTTATTACCCCATCTCAATTGATCCTGCCCCTTTGATACTAAGATCATTCTTTGCTTTAGTAATTTCCCAAGAGCCTCTGTTTTGAATTTTAGGGGACTGTCCTCTCTGCAGTCAATGTTTTTCCAGCTTCTCCATTTTCCGGAGATGTGAGTAAGATCCCAAAAATCCTTAACTTTGATTAACCCTTGGGCATCTGTTTCCTGCTTGAGGCTTGAAAAATTCTCTGTTAACAGGGTTGGTTCTTGTTTCCATTTGTCCTCCCAAAAGAGAGCAAGATCTCCTGCTCTAATTTCCCAGAAACTATTCTTTTGAACTAGGCTTCTGTTTTCCCATGCTCTATTCCATATGTAGGAGCCTTTTATAATTCCAGACATTCTTATGAGATCATTGGTGTGCCAAGAGCTGGCATATTTCTCTTTCCATATCCTGGCCCATTGGGCTTCTGGCTCTTGAACCCATCTCCACCAAAGCTTGGCTCCTAGGACTTTGCTAAGAATCTCTTGATCGTCCAAGCCTAGACCCCCATGACTTTTGGGTTTACATATTTTTTCCCAGGAAACCAGGGCCCATTTCTTCCTTGTTTCCTCCTTGCCCCAAAGGAAATCTCTTTGTATATTCCTGATTTGCTCTAAGACACTTTTGGGAGCTGGAAGAGCTGATAACATGAAGACCGGGATAGATTGTAGAACTGCCTTTGTCAGAACTAACCTGCCTGCGAGGTTCAGGGCACGGAAGGTCCAGTTTTTGACTCTATCCCGCAATCTATTAAGAATCGGTTCCCATATACTCTTGTGCATGGGTCTGGTAGTAAGAGGAACTCCTAAATATTTTGAGGGAAGGGAATCTCTTTGGAAACCAAGAATTCTTGAGATATTTCTTTGGATAACAATGTTAGTGTTTAAAAAGAAGATTTTGGACTTAGAGAGATTGACTTCCATACCTGTAGCTAAGGCAAAATCTTTGAGGATTTGCTTGTAGGCCGTAGCTTCTTTGACTGTGGGGATCCCTTGCAGTAAGGTATCATCAACAAATTGTTGGTGAGTCAGAGCAGAACCATTCTCAGAAACCTGAAGACCCCTGATTTTGCCCATTGCCTTGGCCTGTTTAATGGATCGCCCAAGACCTTCCATCATGAGAATGAAGAGAAAGGGAGAGAGTGGATCTCCCTGCTTGAGACCTCTAGAAGGATTGAAGATCTCTGAGGGAGAGCCATTTACCAGAATAGAAAAGCTGGAAGAAGTCACCAGCGCCATGAGCCATCTGACCCAGTCGTGGTCAAACCTAAAGGCTTCTTGATGTAAATCCAATTCACCTTGTCATACGCTTTGGCAATATCCAATTGCATGATCATCCCCGCTTGCCTTTTGCTGGTTAGCGTGTGAACCACCTCATGTGCTTGAATAATATTGTTTAGAATCTGTCTTCCCTCCACATAACCTGATTGTTCCTCCGATACTAGCGAGGGAAGGAGAGGTTTGAGTCTATTTTCCACTACTTTGGATATTATCTTGTAAACCACATTACATAAGGCAATAGGTCTGTACTTATCTGCAGTTTGAGCTGAGTCCTATTTGGGAATTAGGGAGATGAAGGAGGTGTTGAGAGCTTTCAGGATAGTTTTGCTGCTCCTGGAATCTTCTACCACATTCAAAATGTCCTCTTTGACAATATGCCAACAAGCTTTAAAGAAGTCCACATTGAAACGATCCGGGCCTGGAGCTTTGCTAGTTTGCATATCTTTGAGAACCTCACTGACCTCTTCTTCAGAAACTGGTCTATTGAGGTTAAAATTATCCTCTCTGGACACCAGCTTAGGGATATGCCTTGTGATTCCCCTGATGGCCTGATCCCTGTCGGGAATGTTTTCCTGAGTGATGTTCCAGAAATGTTGAACAAGCACAACTTCTATATCTTTATGAGTGTTCTGAATCTCCCCATCCTCATTCTTAATCATTGAGATTCTATTATGAGCTATGTTAGCCATAGTGGATCTGTGAAAAAATCTTGTGTTCCGCTCTCCTTCCTTGAGCCATTGAACTTTGGATTTTTGTCTCCAAAATATTTCCTCTTGTTTGCATAACTTTTCCCAATCTAGATGGTGTTTATCAGCTTGATCACTTTTGGCTTTGTCAAATCCATCTTTTATCAGAGCCTGGTTGAGTTCTAGAATCTTGATTTCCACTGCTTTTTTTGCCTCAAAAATATTACCGAAATCCTTCTGGTTCCATTCCTTAAGTCTGGACTTAATGTGCTTTAGTATTTTCTGAAGAAGGTACATCCTAGATCCTTGAATTTGCAAGTCTTCAGACCACCATTTTTCAATGTTACTGATGAAGTCTGGGTGGGAGAGCCAGATATTTTCGAATCTGAAGGGTTTATTCCTGGGAGAATCTATACCTTTGATTTCCAATTGAATCAGCTAGTGATCTGAACCTCCAAATGGAAGAACTCTAGCTGTTATATCTTTTTTTTGAAGCATCAACTCCTCTGATATCATAAATCTGTCTAACTTAGAAGCTACCAATGCCTCCCCTCCTCTTTTGTTGTTCCATGTGAAAAGGCCATTGCCCGATTCTGAATCTACCAAATTCATGTTGTCTATAAATGATTGGAACGCTAAGGAATCTTTGTTAAGCACTCTGGTGCCTCCTTTTTTTTCCGAGAGAGACTTGATCATGTTGAAATCTCCTCCCGTGATCCAAGGAATTCCCACCTGTCTGTTCCTGAGGTCACTAAGGGCTTCTAGCAATTTGAGTTTATCCTCTATTCTTTGGGGACCGTAAACATTGGTGACTGTAAACATTGGTGACCAGTAATGTTTCCGAAATCCCAACTGGTTGAATGACCACAGATAGGTAATTTCTTGATGCCTCTGCATCCATTATGCTGACCTTTTGGGGATTCCAAAGAGTGAGAATACCCCCCGCTGTGTTCTCAGCTTTAACCTCTAGAAACTCATATCTATTGAGCCATTTGCTGTGTATGAGTCTTATTTTCTGAATGGAACTTTTTGTTTCCTGGATGAAGATTATATCCGACATATCTTGTTTCATTCTATAACTAAGCAATCTTTGTTTTCTTTTACTTCCTAGACCTCTGATATTCCAAGATGTAAACTTCATAATTAAAGACTTGTAAAGGAGTAACTGGTTAGGTCTTTCATCTTACCCGAATCTATCATTAGCTTTCCACACTCCATCAAAAGCTCCTTTTGCTTTTTCCGGCCTCTTTTCTTGCCTGCATTTCTAGTAGCCAGTCCTGGGGTTGGTTTCATTGTTTTCACTCCTTTGTTTTCCAGCTTGTTAGTGGTTTTTTCTATTCCTGACTCACTTTCCTGTGTCTTCCATAAAATAACTGCTATATTCTATTGCAATCCTCTTGAGGTAATGAATCTATCCCTCCCGTGGTTCCCTGCATCAAGAACCCTTCCAGATCTAGGTTTTCCTTTTCCAGAATTTCCTGAGGTTCGTGGTCCTCCAGCTTTGTTTCACTTTGGGTCATTTCCATATCCATTTCTAGTTCGGTCTCATTCATCATAGTCTCTTTCTTATTACGAATCTCTTGTGTTGGGTTGTCATTTTCTTCCTTCTCCTCTACCCTAGGGCCTTCCTCCATAGTTTGATCTTCATTTATCATTTCTTCATTCTCTTCCAGAGCTTGAAACCTGTTCTGGTTGGTCTTTTGCCCCTCACTGCGCTGTTGCTTTGATCCCTTTTTGCCTCCTTTTCCTTTACTTGAATACCACGGTAAAAAAACCTTTTGACCCAAGATGGAGATCAATACTACCTTTGGGTTTCCAGTGGTATTTGATCCATGTCTGTAATGCCTTTTCAGAGGGCCATATTCCCATGAATTTACAGATTATGGCGTAAGTTCCCATATGTTCCCTGTGCGCCTGCAGAGCAGGATCATTTAACACTACTCTAGGAGTAAACTCCGTTTTGGGTTTGCACGGTCCCTTTTGATGTTTGTCCCTTGTTCCCTGGCTTTTGTCTTCTTCCTCCTTGTCCTTGGTGCTGCTATTTTCCTTGAACCTGGCCCCATCTGACCCCTTTTCATTATTTTTTCCCCTCTTCATCAGAATCTCTGACATTACCCAATGGTAACTTGCCTCTGCTGGCAACCGCTTCCTTGTAGGAGGGAGTGGAGCTCCCTCCTCTGCTGCGCTCCATAGGGAGAAAACTCAGAACCCCGCTATAACCCTAACTGCGCGTCCTCGAGTCTGCTGCGCCCCGGTCTCAATCCATAAAAAAATTCACATCAATTTTTCGTCATATCCCTTAGAATTTTCACTATAGCCCACAAAGGTTCATTTCTTCCTAGATGCACCCAATTTCTTCTTTTCTCTTTCGGCACATGAAAATATACGAGACTTCCAAAAATTTTAAAATGAGAGACATCAGGTTTCTTACCAGTGAACATTTCTTCGGGAGTCTTGGAGTTCAATGCTTGATGAGGGCATCAGTTTTGAACATACACGACAGTATTTTCAGCTTCAGCCCATAGGGACTTTGGAAGGCCTTGATCATGAAGCATGACACGATGAAGCGATTCTTCCTTTCAGCCACACCATTTTGGTCAGGAGTGTATGGCATTGTAGTCTCCCTCTTAATGCTAACTTCTCTGCAATAATATTGGATTCATTGGGTTCGTACTCGATCCCATTATCAGTCCTCAATATCTTGATTTTCTTCTTAGATTGGTTTTTGATGAAGGCTTTGAAGTGTCAGAACCAGGTGAACACTTCATCATTCTTCTTCAAGAAGTAAATCCAGGTCTTGTGAGAATAATCATCCATAAAGGTGGGATAATATAAGTATCCTCCCAAAGAGTTTACGAGAATCATACCAAATACGTTGGAGTGGATTAATTGCAATATATATGTGGTCTTGCTATTACTTGAGGGGAATGGTCCCCTTGTAAGTTTTCCTTCAGCACATCCCGAACATACACCTTCATGCTCTACTTTGAACTCGGGCATACCTGTCACCATCTGTCTCACATCGAGTAGGGCCTTATAATGAAGACGGGCAAACCTCCAATGCCATAGTTTAGATTGTAGAGATGTGTCGCAAGACATGGCTCCCAATGGACTTCCTCCAACTTGATACAAAGTGTCAACCCTGAACCCGAGTAAAAGAATCTTTAAAATTTCTTTTCCAAACACATACCTTTCCATCGATGAATGCCACCTTGAATCCTTTGTCCTCCATAACTGAAATGGACACCAAGTTCTTCTTAAGATCAGGTACATATAGTACTTTTTGCAAATGAATAGTGTTACCTTGATCCAATTGAAGGGTAACATTCCCTACTCCCTTCATGGGATAGGTGGCATCGTCTCCAAGGATGATCTCCAAGTTTGTCTCATTTCTATCATATTAGAGAGGGCTTCCTTGTATCTGGTGAAGTGCCTTGAGGCACCACTATCAATCAACCAATTTTCCAAAGTGTTCGGAGGAGAGGCAGTGGAGAGGGCTGATATAAGATAATACTCTTTTTTCTTATTGTTAACAACATTTGATTCTTCATACCTGGAGTTCCTTGATTTATTGGAGGGTCGACCATTTCCTTGATGCCCCACATTCCTTTTTCCTTTGCCATTGGACCTGCCACTCCTTTGATCGTTGTTGTTGAAGTTGCCTCTGGAATGATTGTGATAATCATCATGCGATGTGTCCCTTCTATTTGGACACTCCCTTGCATAGTGGCCAAACTTATTGCACACAAAGCACCTGCCCTTCCTTCCTCCCTTAGATCCAGGTTTTCCATGGAAATGCTCCTTTTGGCATGAGCGGAGAATGCAATGGGGTTGCTTCTATTAGAAGGCATTTCTTGATCCACCATTTTTGTTTCTTCTTGAATGCATCTTGACATCAATTCTTCAAACCCTGAAATTCGTTCATTGTTGAGGACGATGGTTTTAAATACATACCACTTAGGTGGGAGTCCTCCAAGGGTGGTGAGAGTAAGTTCCCTGTCAGGAATGACTTCTCCAATCGAGAGTAGATCTTTCTTGATCTTAGTAATCCTCAAGAAATAGAATTGAATATCCTCGTCCTTGCCCTTCTTAATATACTTCAACTTATTCTTGTGAAACAGAATTTGATTAGCATTACTAACCTTGAACATGCCAACCAACTTGTTGTAGATCTCCTTGGAGGTCTTCAATTCGTAGATGCAGGCCACCAGATGTTTGTCAATGGAATCCTCGATAATCTTCTTTTCTTTGGCTTCAACCCTATTGTACTTCGTCTTCGCAGCAGTCGGTGCATTTGAAGGAGCTTCAGGGATTTTACCCTGCACATAGTCCATCACTTCTTCTTCTTCCAAGGTCAAATCAAGAGACATCTTCCATCCATGATAGTCAGATTTATCATGGAGCTTGTCTTCAGCCGGGAAGTAGGATGAGGAACCCATTGAACCTTTTTTCCTTGTCCAATTGCCTTTGGTGATTTCTCTTTCACTCTTGCTTGGGCTTTGTCTTCACCTCAACTCTAATACCATGTTAATTTTAGGCAACAATGGCATGTTCTATGCTTTAGAGCAATTTTACTTCAATTTCTTTGTTAGCCCAGTATCAATATTCAGATTAGCAATCACATCAACATGATAGTAATCTGTAGATGGAACATAAACATAATCAATAGAGGACAAGCCAAGATAAGAGGACACAAGATGTGGCACCAGCCAGGGACAAACCCCAATGTGGGGAAACCCTTGATCAAATCTTTTTTTAGTCTTCAATAGTTCAACAGAGAGAGATAGTACATTTTACAAATTTGATAATTTATAACAGTAGCAAAAGAGCCCTAACTAGAAAAGTCAACGCTGGTTAATAGGGCAAATTTGACCTCAGCAGATCGGTCAATTTTAGTCAACTTCGACCTCCAAACAACAAGTTAAAACAACCCTCAAAACAATCAAATTCAGCCCAGTCAAAGTTTGGTCAAATAACCCACCTGCAGTCAGCCCTAGCAGCAGTTAACGTTGGTCAACAATCAACGTTTAGCCTCGATTTCTGTGCCCAAAATACGGCTTGCCCAAATAGAGATAGCCCTCACAAAAAAGCAGTCAAAGGAGGTCAACGCTTGGTCAAACTGTCCAGAAATTCGGTCTCCTGAAATTTTAGCCTCGTGAAATTTCGCTCTCTTGAAATTTCGTATGTGTGGAGAGAGAGAGGCCCAGAAACCTGTACCCAATCAATGAGGAAAAAGAGAGAGAAGTGTGAAGATGAGTGTGTCCAAATGAGGCTAAGTTACCTTCTATTTATATGCAGCGTTGAGGATGAATAGATGTGATTGTTGGGCTTCTGAGCCTACATAAGTTTGCTGGCCGACCTTGACAATTTGACCATAATCAAAATAAATTCATAACTTCATTTGTACATGTCAGAATTGGATGATCTTTAGATCAATCCTACACCTCTCGGAGAGACGAACCCACGAAAAATATTAGCTGTCATGAATAAGATAACCCATGTGGAGTTTGGCCCTAGTTTCCAATTTCAACAGTTGGGCCTCAAACGATGCCCCAGAGGTTGATGCAACTAGAAAAAGAAGATAAAAGCATAATATAGCCACATACAATAGGAAATGTACCACAAAATGCAAAAGATAATTGGGACAATAAAATTTAGTGCATGGAAAAAAGCCAAACATGAGCTCTAGCCCCTATCATTATGGCCATCACCTTGGTTCCTAGGGCCTCTATGAGTGCCCCATGCATCATTAAAGAACCCATGAATGTCTCAACCCCTAGTGGGCGATAAACTGCCCAACCTTAAAGGGGTAATCGTTGCTATATCTTGCACATCATGCTCTCATTCCTTAGAGCCTTGTGCAGTAAAATAAAGAAAAATAAATAAAAGGAAAAAGACATATGAAGAAGGGTGGTTGGGGTAACTCATGTACCACCATTTCTCCCTCCTACATTCATATACCTACAGTGTGGGCTTTCCTCATTATAGCTACCCTTGTACCATGGCATGTGGCTTGGATCCTTCCCTTTGCCCCCACTTCATTTCATCATTATTTCACATGACACATGCCATTTGAAGGATGTACCTCGGACTTGTCATTTTGTTAAAGGTTGAAACCACCTAATAGGGTCCTTCATTAACCACTCCTACCTATTGGAAAATGTAATTAGTTTTGTTCTTCATAATTGTCATTGTACTCATGTCATTATGTATATCTTATGTAAAAAGAAAAAAAAGAAATAAAAATATTATTTTCAAGCATGGGCTTCATGCTCCATTTGATTGATCAATTAGGTCAAGCATACATTTTATTCTTCTAGGGTTTGTCAAATCAAAAGAATATTTTTCATGAGTCATGAAAGTCTTTGTTATATGTATAAGACCCATTTGGGCAATTTCTAACAGGGAAGAATAATTTTTTTTTAATCTAGAAAGTCAAATTGAACTCCAAGACCAAGTCAGCTCTACCAGTGAAAAATCGTCCTCTTGAGAAATATATATAAAGGAAGGAAGTTTGATTCATATGGACACACTATACAATCATCTTATCTTCGATCTGCAATATGAAACAAGAAGAAAAGGGAGCGAAGGTCTCAAGAAGAAACCAAAACTTTGACTTTTGTACACATTTCTGCTCACATGTGCGAGAAAGCTAGGGTTTCTACAGTTTGCTGGAGGTTGAAGTTGTAGTTCTGAATTTCAGACCTGAGATAGAGGGTCGAAACTATGATTTGGAGTAGATTGGAAGAGGTTTGACCTTTGTTGACTTGGTTGATCTTTGACTTGTTTGGAAGAGATTTTTGGAGGGTTGACTTGGTGCTTGGAGGAGATCTTGGTCTAGAGGTTTGGGTCTTAGATTTCTCATTTGAATTGATTCTATAAGAAGAGAAGTTATTTTTGGGTTTTCCCCTTGGAGGGGTTTTTCCCTGGCTTGGAGCATATATTTTGTGTCCATTGCCTTTTATGATCTTCATGGTTTATGCTCTTGATAATTGTTTGATGAAAATAATTTAACTAAGAATAATAAGAAGCTAACATAAGTTCACAAGCTTTAATCAAGGATAAGGAAAATTATTTAAATAACTGCGATACTAGGTTCTCCAACACTACCCAGGGAGATAACACTAGTACATGTTCAAAACCCCAAATTTGGAAGGGAAACCCACTATGAAGTTCTCATTTCTTCCATTGATTAACAAGCTTGTTCACTCAATTGCAATAGTGAATCATTGTATTTGAAGGTTAGGAGACACGTTGGAGCTTATACAAGGTTGCATGTGGGTTTTCATCTTTTGGACTTGGCTTCCCTATATGGGATCTAAGCCCTCAAGAGGATCATAATGGCATTTGTAGGGTGAGCTCTGAGAGCCATGTCCCTCCGTTCATGTAGAGCATTCATTGCTACACCATGGGCTTCTTTAGCACCACCATATGCTTGTCCATGCCCCAATTATTTGAGATGATTATGCACATGGACAACGTTGCCCCAACTGGATACACATTGCACCTTACACTTGGAAACATATCCAAGGCCCAGAGGAGGTTATGTCTTTCCTAGGGAGACATGGGAGAGCATGTGTCATCTTCTAGCCCTCATTGATGGAGCATCGACTTGATTTTGAGCCAGTTGGAGACCCATGAGACCCATTTTGTTGCCCCAAACCCAAAATAGGGGTCCCAAAGATGTTTTGCAGCATAAGAAGGGTATCACCTTCTTCATCATCATTTTTTAGGCCCTCTCCTACATTTCTAGCACAAGAGGCCTCAACGCTACCCCTGTAGGCCTCCACGCATGCATGGCATCAACCTTGCATGGACTTTGGAGAAAGATTAAACAATTTTTAAAGCTATCATGGTTGGCTTATAACCATGGGTGGGTTACTTAGCACATTAGACATGTTTTAGGTGCTTTATTATTTGTAATTTTAACTTATAACACTTGTATAAATAGACGAGACCTATTCTCATCTAAACCATGACACTTGGGGATTATCATATGCCTCATTAGAGAATTCAGAACTATAATTTGGAGAAGATTTGGATGTTTATGGATGAATTTTGATGTTTGGATTATTTTCGCTATCTCTCTTGGAGCCTCTAATGTCTTGTTGATGGATGGATATATTTCACATTGTCTTGTAAGTGCTCTTTACTGATGTATTTTTAATTTTCACTAATATCTAATGCATGGAATATTTTCTCTTGATGAAATATGTGCCCTAACTATTGAATATTGTTCTAGAATTGTAATCTTGAGAAATTGTGCATGTGTTATTCATTAATGATGTGAAAAGAATGTTCCTAGTTGATACTAATTGTATTTAATCCATGAAACCTCATTAACTTGAATTGAAGAGGGTAAATGCTTGAAGGGGTAGTTAGGGATTCCTCTTTAGGCCTCCTTGAAGGACGATTTGGTCAAATCACCTTTAAGGATAAGGAGGCTCATTTAGGGCTTGGTGCGAATTCCAATAGAGGAGAAATTTTTGAGTTTTACTTAGATAGAGATCTTCCTTTGTGTCTCCTCTAAAGGTGCTAAAGTTTTGGTGGAATTCCCACGACGACTTATCCATAAATTTTGATGCCGTATTTGTCGCATCAAGAGGGAACCCTAGAAGCTAATCCTTCAACTTAGGGATTCTTTTAAGGCAATCTCTTTAGTACTTGGTGAAGTAAATCATTCATTCCCTTTTCTCTCTCCTACCTTGACCTTGGATGCATATATTTATTGTCTCAAATTTCAACCCTAGGTCTTGTGTAGTTTCTTTTCCAAGGGGTTTTTTATGGAAAGTCATCATAACTTCTCCCAAAGATAGCATTTTAGTTGAACCTTTCCATTGAATGAGTTACCTTGCCTCACTTCAAACCTACCATAGAGATATCTATCATAAGTGAGCCATATTGAGACTCCTCCCATCAATGAAAATCTGAGAAGAGTAGGGGACTTAGGTTGTGGTGATAGTGGGCCTCTGTCCCAAGTATTGTTGTGCCTTCCAACTTTTTCCTCTTTATAAGGCCTACTAGTTTGTGCAACAACATGACCTACTTTTGTGGTCATTCATCAGACATTAATATAATTATCTTATCTTATCTTATCGTCTAGTACAAATTGTCAATCTTTGACTCGACCAAATTGTAGCTTAGCTTGTTTGTACTATAGTTCTGATGCTTGGATATATTTGATGACTTTTGCTATATTTTATTCTCATTTGTGTAAATGTTTTTCTACGTTCTAGAATTCTATTGACACAATGTTCAATTCATTTTGTACTTTAAAAGCATAGTCAATGAATGTATGAGTTGACAATTGTTAGATTTATAATATTCAACCTGTTCTACATTTTATTTTGTAGCCAAATTTGCTTTTTTAATCCTCTTTTTTAAAACTTCAACAATTTTTTGGTCTTCTTCCTTGTTTCTTCTTCTCATACTACTATAGTTGTCCCTTTGATAATTGGTAATCTTTCTATAGGATCTTCAAATATTTTGATGATCTCTTGAGGTTGACCTGCAACTAGTCTTTCCTAAGAATTTCTCTTCCTCTTTTTGCATGTTAGATTATAAGGCTTACATATGTAATGATATCAAGTTGTCATGCATTGAGTTTTTATTTGATGATGATTGAGATAATCACTCAACCACTTCCTCTCAGATAATAAGTGGTTCTATTTAATAACAATATGCAATTTGTTCTTTTCTTTTTCAAGGAAGGAAATTGGACTCCCTCTTAGCCCGAAGGCAATAATGAGGTTGCTGGTACCGGGCCAACCCACAATTACACTCACTTAAAAGTGTTTTTCTCAGGTATGAAGTCATTAAAACAATAATCATCAATGCATCAAAACTCATTATGCCACTAATGGGGAGGATAATAGTTGTTCCAACCAACCATTCGAGATAACCCTAATTGTAAACCATTCAACAATATCTATAAATGAGGCAAATAGTATTACAATGACGAATCATATTATTATTGAATATCTCCTTTGAATTCCTCTCATTTCCTTGTGTTAGTTTAGATCTTATTGTTATATGAAATTGGAACAAAGGTTAGCTCATATTTTCCTTGAATTGTTGCATGTGGTGTTTTTTTTTAATCCTTGGAATTACTGAATGATGTGGAATTGTTGCATCATTCAACAATTCAAAATCATTGAACAAGTTGAATCATTGAATGAGCTAGACTTTTCATATTGTCTATCCAGTGAAAGAAGAGATTGTTGAATGAGTTGGAATTTTTAACCAAGTTAAAATTGTCATATCATCCAAAAGAAGATCACAACAATTGTCCACATGTGCCACGTGTTGAAAAATGTAACGAGGTTTGATCTTCATAATTATCATTGTTCTTGTATTATTACGTCTTTCATGAAAAAGCAAAAAGAAGAAAAACAAATTATTATTATTATTATTATTATTTTCTAGTCAATGCATGTTCTTTATGCTTCTAGGGTTTATTGAAGTCAAAAGAAAATTTGTCATGAGTCAAAGTCCCATTTGGACTATTTGTAAAAGAAAGAAAATTTTATTTTAAGTAAAAGAGTCATTTTTTCCCCACAAGACCCAAGTCTCCCTACCTAGTGTTAATTTTTAGGGCTAGATTGTTCTATGCTATAGATAATTGCATTTATAATTTTATTCATCATTTTTTCATATTACATTCACCCCATAAAATCATATCACCATCATCATCATCAATTATTTAGAGAAAACAATAAACATAAACAATGCATCATAATAGAAAAGAACAATAGAAGAAAAGAAAGCATAATAGAGACACCATGATTTAGGTCAAGACTAAGGCAAAAACCCACAAGGGGGAAAACCTATTCGTGTTCCTTTTTTTTAGATATTCATCAATTATTCAATTGAGATACAAAGTACAATGAGATGAATCAATTACATCAGGCCCCTAGGGCCAACCCAGGTTAGTTCATAACTTCGATTGTGAACTGAACGATATAGAGAGTTGTTGCCATATTACTAGAAACCATATAAGTGTCATCATTACAACCAAGATATCAACATACATTAGAGATACGTTCTACCATATAAAAGGTCTCTACCATCAAGGTCACTAACACCATTTTCATTTCAAGGTTAAGTCATTTCTGTCAACGAGATCTTAGTCATCAAGAGTATTATCATCAAGGAGCATTGTCATTAGGGTCACTGCATTATGTATCATAGTTTTTTTCATAGAAAGGGTCATTTCCATGTCAGATCCTTGTCATACTTGATCACTATATGAGCAATGTTACTGCATTATGTGAATGACACGAACATCTATCATTGTAACTTTAGGTCACTATCATTGTCATTATTTACAGTTAACATCATACGGTCAACAAGATTACTACTTCACTATCAACATATAAGCATCACTGTCACGTCTCACATTCAGAGTCACTGCCATATCATAATGATCAAAGTC
This sequence comes from Pinus tabuliformis, assembly GCA_031772625.1. NCBI lineage: Eukaryota > Viridiplantae > Streptophyta > Pinopsida > Pinales > Pinaceae > Pinus > Pinus tabuliformis. The sequence goes on along the minus strand of CM062806.1, from coordinate 418,092,101 downwards.
GTTTCCCTCTCACTCTAAGCTTATACAAAATGTAGCAGAAGATAGGAGACCTAAAATTTGAAGACCCTAAAGATCTCCATTATTGAAAATATTTTTGGATTCACAATGTAGTTATGAAGATCTAGAAGAAGCATTAGAAGATCTACATAGAAGGAACGGTCAGTTCATTTGGAAGCAATCATCATCATTAAGCAAGAAAAATCTACTAGCAGTAGTGCATAGTAGAATTAAGGTTACTAAGCAACATTGTAGAAGTATCTCCAACACGATATTCTTTTTCAAGCATCAACCTAGTAGAACATAGCATTTGAAGAATTAAGGGAACACAACAGAAGTCTATTGTACAAAAGAATAGACAGTCTATTAATATGCATTAAAAAAATAGTCAAGGAGCAACATGGAAGAAGTTACTCTTTAAAGAAGAATCAATTTAGATGACAACATACTTACTTTAGAAAAAACTTTTGTAGTCTAGAAGACTCATATCTTCATAGGGAGTTGAAGGAATAGCGAGATGCATATAGATAAAAAATATACTTGGGAATAAAGCATACGCATGATATGTCTTAGTTAAAAGTTGAAAAAGGAAAGCCTAGATGGATATTTTGACATATGGCAACGAAACATGTAATTGGAAAAATTTGTATACAAGGGCAACATATATTGATATCTTGACTAGAATGTCACTTTGATGATAATGATATTCATTATGTTTGGGATATGGTATGCCTTTACGAAGAATGTACAAGAAAAATGTACACTATAAAGGCAAGACAAACAACAAATTGATACAGGAATTCATGAGATAGTTTGTTAATCGCTTGATGATATGATGTATTTGATACTAATCTAGAAGAATTTCACTTTCCTCAAATGGAAAGTGGGAGCTATAATTGGCTCTACATTGATTGGTTTGACATGTACTATTGTTGACATAGATACTACTAATGATTAGTGGAAGATGATATAATTTCTTGAAAAAGGATGAAGGCAAAACCCTATCACGAAGATACAACATATGAGGGCTTGAGTGATCAACATTGAAAGAGTTTGGCTCCATAAGATGTTTGATGAACTACTTGATGACATGCTAGAGCTATGTAAAGATTGACAAAGATCCAAGAAGATCGAAGCTCAGTATCTTGGTTTTTGGGCCTTGGATTTCTCCCTTTGATTTGATTCTATAAGAAGAGAAGCTGGTTGGGTTTTCCCCCTTATGGGGTTTTTCCCTAGCTTGGAGCCTATATATTTATGCTCTGCCTCTTGTGATCTTCATGGTTTTATGTTTTGGTAATTGTTTGATGAAGATAACATAATAAAAGAAATAAGAAGCCAACAACATGCACAAGCAATTATCAAGTAAGAGAAATCATCCTAATCTATAAGCATATTGGTTTCTCAACACCACATAGATGTTATCCATATGTGCTAGAGGAAATTATAGAGCCTCTTTAGTAAAGCCACCTTTCAAATATAACACAAGCTTTCTCTCCTTTCTTTCTCTTAGACATGGTTAGTGTTGGTTTCTAGAGTCTATAAAAAAACATTTATCTTAGAGAAATAACGACAAAAGTAATAATAACACATTAAATTTTGCGCGTTAAACCCTTGCAGTTTATCGGAGAAACCTCCATGGGGCAAGGTAAAGTATTTTATTAAGCAAGAGGATATTTACAATTAAGCTTACATCCCCTTCAACTCTTGGGATTTAGTGATAAAATGAAGGAGTGACCATTGCGTTAGTATAAAAACTATCATCGGTTTCATTAACCAACATTGTTAGTAACCATAAAATTTACTTAGGTAAATTTAGGTTTTTACATTTCCTTTTAACTAATTGTTGTCACATTCCTTAAAATCCCCACCTAACAAAAAATTACCTCATACCTTGCCCAAGCCCATTCATCACCTCTTTTATAAGCCATGAGAAGCCAAACACCACTGTAACCTCTTTAACAATGCTAATTTAGTAAACATGTCTGCATAGTTTTCTTAAGTATGGAATTTTTAATATCCACTCCGCTCCATCAACGATCTGTCTTACAAAATGGTACTTTATACCAATATGCTTAGTCTTACTATGATGTGTTAGACTTGTGGTCAAATGAATAACACTTTAGCTATCACAAAATACAATTGTGTTGTTTTATTTTCTTCCAAGCTCACCCGGAAGACCCTTCATCCAAATTGCTGCTTTGCAATCATGTGATACAACAATATATTCTGCATCTATAGTCAATAAAAAAATTGTTTCATGGAAATTTGACATCCACCTGATGGATCCTTCTACAAGAGTAGAGACATAACCTAAAGTAGACCTCCTCTTGTTCAAATCACCCACAAAATTTGAATCAACATAACTACATTAGAATCACTACTACTGTTAAAGGTGATGCAATAATCAATTGTGCCTCTATCATATATAAGCACCCATTTCACTTCATTCATATGTTCTCTTCCTAGATTTTCCATTTACCTGTTAAGAACACCCACTAGATGTGAAATAGCTAGTTTGGTACATACCATCACATATATCAAACTTTTTACTACATTAACATAAGGTACATGAGACATATAATCCTTTTCTTCCTTACAACTAGGACATAAACATGAAGAAATATTAAAATCAGAAGTGAAATGTGTTGAGAAATATAGGGCACGCAATATTAACAATTTCTCTGCTTGATAATTGCTTGTGATATGTTTTTACTTCTTAGCTTATGATCCTTTCTTTGTTATCTTATTAGTGTGTTCTCTTCATCAAGACAATTACCAAAATAAATAAAGACAAGTGACACAATATATAGGCTTCTCCAGCCAGGGCCAAAAACCTCTCGCCTCTTGAGAGGAAAACCCGATAAAATTCTTCTTCTAGATCTTCAATTGATAAGTACCAAAACCATGACACAGACCCTTGACAATAGTATGCCCCAAGAACCTTGTCACCCACCTCGATGTTCTGCCTCTTCCTTCCTTTGCCTTTCCTCCTAGAGAAACTCGGTCTCTATATCATATACTGCACCTTCACAACTTCCCTAGAGAATCTCGGTCTCTAGGTATTCTAGAGAGAAACTCAGTCTCTCCTTTGATCAGTTAGAAGAATCTTTCTCTTTCCGCCCCAGAAGAATTTCATTGCTCTAACTTCGCACTGCCCAGAAGAATTTCCTGCCCAGAATTTGCACTGCCTAGGCTTCACACTGCCCAGAAGAAAATTAACTTCGTTATACCTAGAAGATAATGTCCCAAAAGAAACTTCACACTTCTCTTTTGCTGCTCCTTCTTTGCTTTCCTTTTAGCCCTCTCTTCGTGACTTTCTTTTTCCTTCTTCGCACTTTTCTAGTGAATGCTTGTCCGAACTGTATGTCTCCAAATGAGGTCGAGTAAGGATATTTATACCCTTCTTCGCTTGCCCTTTAGGCCGACTTGACAGCTGGAGTTTAGGCTGACTTCATCTAGCAACTCCTTCATTGTTTGTGTTGGAATTTCTAAGTTTAACCCGTTAAAAATTCTTCCTGTGCTATCTGATTTATTTGTTCCTACTTGTTCAATTACCTAAGAAGTTATTTACCATGTAAATACTAAAAATAAATACAAGAACAATATCAACACATATAGATCAACAACTGAAAGTAAACAAGTACACAAGTGACACCATTATTTTTGGACTAATGTCCCCGGAAAAACCCAAAGCGGGAAAACATTTGCAGCTATTCAGAGGGTTTTATTATTATGCGGTTTCAGAATACAACATGGGTGCCAGAAATGACTCACCCAACAGAGAATGCCCTCGATAGTAGTACCTCTCAATCGGAGACATATATTCCAGCTAAATCACTGATGAACGATCCCACAGTAACAATGCAACTTTTGCTGCTTCGCGTCACTATGATAGGGACTGCGTCACCCTATCCAGCTCTCCAGCTCTCAGTCAGTCCCACGAAAAATCTCTCAGCACTGCCTCTAGGCTCTGCGTTAGCCTCTTTGGCCCAGCGCCAACTTCTCTGGGCTCTGTGTCAACCTCTGGAGCCTCTGTGTCTCACACGTTGGCCCTTCTCTGGCTCTGCGCAACTCCTGGCTGCCTCTGCGTGGCCTCTAGCTGGCTCTGCAATAACCTCTCCCAGCTTCTGCACTGATCCTCCCGGTACTAACTCTGTCTCTATGCTATGTATTCACTACCCCTCAGCTGCAACTCTGATCACTCACTCAATTTCCTCAGCAAACCCTGCCCCAGAAAATCGAGTTCTTGATCTCTCTTGGTGTGTTCTCCAACTGACCCTCAAGCCTCTTCTTACAATTTTCTCATTGACGATTCAACGACTGAGATTAAGTCCCTAATCAACGGCTGAGATTAAGTCCCTAATCAAAGAATAAGATTAGACCTGGCTTGTTCCATGACTCTTGGACCATTCTAACTCAGTTTTATATTAATTCACATTAATATTTTATTTTCCCTAAGTTTAGACTTAGGGACTCCATTAAAAATATTAATTATTTTAATATCTCCCAAACTGGTTAGATTCTACCCAAACCATTTATGGGTCTTGGAGATCTCATGTGCTTTAGCCTCTCTACCAATTTTCATGGCTAGAGCACATCCAATGCTACCCCAAATCAACACTCCCTCTTAGCGAGGACTGTGCTCTTAGTTATTCCTCACTGAATATCACCCTGACCATCCAACGTCGGTCCCTGTGCTGATGCTAGGCTTGCTGCCCAACATCCACTACCACTGCTGCATCATGTACTGCTACCCATGGCCCTGCCACTGCCGCTGCTGTATCAGTATGCCAACTCCCTCTGCATCCATGCTGTTTTCCATGGCCTTGCCACTGCCACTGTTGCATTTGCACTACATCCCCTCTCATCATGCTGCATCGTGCTGCCCATAGCACTACCACTGCTAACTGCTGGACTACAACTCAGTTACTGAGAAGTAAGTAACTGATCCTCCCAACTCTGACATCTCTGTCAGGCTAGAAGCACTCCCGATGTTGAAGCTCCCTCTGTCGCTGACAAGTGCTCCCTCTACTGACCTCTGTGCTCAACTCTATGCATCTCACACTACTACCTCATGTTGTCCCGAGACTCTTGCACTGTAGCACTCTGTCACTCCATCTGCATTTGTCTCTACTGACATCCGCCAATCTTGCTACTCCTCTTCGGGGCTCCCGTAGCGAGGTATAATCCAAGAGGTTGGGTACCTCAAAGATCCTGCCCCTCATCGTCTATAGTCCATCTCACTACAGCTCGATGTCTCCCCACTTTCTCTCAAGTGGCGCATGAGAACTCATGGCACAATCGTCATCTGTCTCCACTTCTTTCTCTGCCCTCACTGGCACAACCTTAGTCTTAGAAGCCTCTCCCTTGCTTTTCTTCCTTGGACACTGGCTCGCATAGTGACCCAGTTCCCCACAGTGGAAGCATTTGACCTTAGAGAGGTCCTCCTTCTTTCGTTTGCCCTGCTTTCTTGCAGATGCTAGGGCATCCTCCTCCTCTTCCTCCTTTTTGATTCTAACCCCCTTGCCGCTGCTTCCCACCTTGGTCAGCCATCTGATCTCTTCTTGACAAAGAGCCGCCCACAGTTCCTCCCAATCCGGAAGGCTTGCCCTGCCCAGTAAGCTTTGGACAAATACCTCCCAATCCTCTGAGACTATGTTCAATGCGGTCCTCACCAACATCTCCTCATCTGGCGTGGCCCCTATGGAAGTCAGCTGGTCTCGGATCTCTGTCAATCGCCCGAGGAAGATATCTATCTGCTCTCCCCTCTGCATCTGGTATGACCGCAGTTGATTTTCTAGAAGCATCTTCCTCTGCACGGAAGTATGCTGATACAACTTCTTCAGGGCATCCCACATCTCATTTGCCATACCCTTCTCGGCAATATGTGGTACCACATGATCCTTGACCCCGTCAAGAATGATGCACTTAGCCCTGGCCATTGCCTCCTCGTACTTCTCATTTTCAGCTGGGTCAACTGGGATCGCTATCGTTTTCAAGGCGAAGTGTTTGATGCGATACCTGTCTAGAATGGACAAGATCCTGGCCTTCCAGACTACGAAGTTCAAAGCTCCATCCTGTCTATCTTGATATCTTAGCCCATTCATTGCCATTTCGCTGCTCCTTTTTCGAATCTTTCGAGTCTTTCTACTTCCCTCCTGGAAGTCCTCTGATTGACTCCCGCTGAGTCTCTCAACTTCTCGTCTGGAAGTTCTTGGTTTGACTCCCTCTGAGCCTCGATTTCCCTTCCGGAAATCCATATGCCAATGTCGAGATGCCCCACTCCGATCGTTTGTGCAGCTGCACCACTGATTTGGATTTCTTGCCTAGAAATCCTCGGCAACAACTCCATCCTCTTTGGTCTTGCCCTGTTAGGTACTGTTCTGACCAAAATACCCCACCAGCTTCACTCTGCAACTTACCCACAGCCTCCTATGCCCCAACAATCTGAAGGTTAGATCCTTTAGGCTCTGCTCAATCCCGACACCGACAAAATATGCGCCTCTTGGCTATAGTGTCGATCCTTCCTGACTGAGAAAGATGACTGGACACTGCGTAGGTCAGGTCTGCTCCTCTCTACCTCAGCGCTGATCCTTCTCCTGGCTCGGACTGATGACATAGGCTCTCTGCATCACCCCTTCCTTATTGCTTATTGCTAGGAACAACTTCTATCACTCGGGACAACTGTTTCTGCTGCTGTTGCTCTGCTTGACTGATGCCTTCAGTTATCCTGCGATCTGCAACCACCCTCTGATACCATGTTGGAATTTCTAGGTTTAACCCGTTAGAAATTCTTCCTGTGCTATCTGATTTCTTTCTTCCTAATTGTTCAATTACTTAACAAGTTATTTACCATGTAAATATTGAAAATAAACACAAGCACAATATCAACACATACAGATCAACAACTGAAAGCAAACAAGTACACAAGTGACATCATTGTTTTTGGACTAATGTCCCTGGAAATACCCAAAGCAGGAAAACCGTTGCGTTTATTCAGAGGGTTTTATTATTATGTAGTTTCAGAATACAACCTGGGTGGTAGAAATGGCTCACCCAACAGAGAATGCCCTCGGTAGTAGTACCTCTCAGTCGGAGACAGATGTTCCAGCTAAATCACCGGATGAACAATCCCACAGCAACAATGCAGCTTCTGCTGCTCTGCGTCACTCTGATAGGGGATGCGTCACCCTATCTGGCTCTCCAGCTCTCGATCTGTCCCACGAAACATCTCTCAACGCTACCTCTGGGCTCTGCGTCAGCCTCTTTGGCCCAACGTCAGCTTCTTTGGGCTCTGCGTCAGCCTCTGGAGCCTCTGCATCTCACACGCTGGCCCTTCTCTAGCTTTGCGCAACTCCAGGCTGCCTCTGCGTGGCCTCTAGCTGGCTCTGCGTCAACCTCTCCCGGCTTTTGCGTTGATCCTCCCGGTACTAACTCTGCCTCTCTGCTATGTATTCATTGCCCCTCAACTGCAACTCTGATCACTCACTCAATTTCCTCAGCAAACCCTGCCCCAGAAAATCGAGATCTTGATATCTCTTGGTGTGTTCTTCAACTGATCCTCAAGCCTCTTCTTATACTTTTCTCGTTGACGATTCAACGACCGAGATTAAGTCCCTAATCAATGGGTAAGATTAGATCTGGCTTGATCCATGACTTTTGGACCATTCTAACTCAGTTTTATATTAATTCACATTAATATTAGATTTTCCCTAAGTTTAGACTTAGGGACTCCATTAAAAATATTAATTATTTTAATCTCCCAATCTAGTTAGATTCTGCCCAAACCATTTCCGGGTCTTGGAGATCTCATGTGTTTTAGCCTCTCCACCAATTTTCAGGGCTAGAGCACATCCGATGCTACCCCAAATCAACAATTTGTAGGCCGACTTGAAGATGTCTCGTGACAAGTTCTTGGAGGATACTTTACATAGACAATATTGACCTTTTACAAAGTGTAACATGAATTCATTTACATGACAATGGCTCTTTTATGAATAGATTAATAAACCCTAAAGAATCTCAATGGGAGTCTTGACTCAAAAACAAAACCCCTTGCTCATGAAACCCATGAAGCAAGTCAATATAATAATTTTATTTTTCTTATTTACATCTCACTACATAAAATCATAATTATATGTCATTATGAAGATCGAACCTAGTTACCGTTTTCAACACTCCCTCTTAACTATAGAGGCATTCATAATGGTACCTTGGACTTTCTCAATCTGAAGAATCTCTCATAAGAAGAATTCTGATTTTTAACTCATTTTTATAGCATCATACCAACGAAAATTGCTATATAGCAAGGTCTTGACTAACATCTCTATCTCTCCACAAGATCAAAGCACAATGCTGGCGAGATCAATGATTTATAGAAATACTCATCATTGTCTCTCTAGGAACACACCCCACACGAGTTCTCTCAGGATATGCTCCATAAGGGCTATTCTTTTCTTGGACTCCCGAGTCCCAAAAGAATAGCGGTCCTCCACAACTACTCTTTCATGGGATGCCCTATCTCATCCCACAAGAACATCGGATGCCAACTGATTACAAAATCCTCCATTCTGTTTTCCCAAGTGAAGAACAAAACAACTTGTCTATCCCTCCTTCTTCAAACCATGAGGTTTTATTCCATTAAAGGAATGTACTCATTCCTACCACAGAGGAATGTACCTAAGCTTTCGCCTTAGGAATTTCTGAGTTTCTTCCTAGTAAGAAACTTCTTCTCAGGCTCCCTCTAAAATAGGGACGTATAACAACTCTTTATGTGGAGATCCTAAAATAATCAGCTGCATGAAGAGCTCCTTTCTTCGATGTCATGAATTTATTTAAGGAGTCTTCAACCTTTTGGGAACTTCTATATATAGGGCACAAATCATTCATCACTTTTTTTCATGAGTCAGTCATGTCCTCAACTCATCAGAAAGTGATCTATTAGATTTTCCATCTGGCTTTGCTTCATGTCATTTTTCTTTCATGCCATATTTCCAAAAGGAAATTACATCCTTCTATATGGTTTGCTTGGAAGTCATTCACAGATCTTCCCTTTGACAGTCCTACATAAGCCCATCCAGATGTTAGTTCAAAAATAATCAATGAACATTTCAAATCAGAGTTACCTTTGTGATGATCTTTCATCATGACATCTTCCTGTAAGTATTAGCATCCTGCATGCATATTGACACATCTCCCACAAATATTCAGTGTCAAGGGTCTCTATCTTTTTCCGACTTCCATCAGAGTCTTCACATCCTTTCGAGAGTTATTCTACTCAAATATTCTTGGACTTTGGATGTTGAATGCCTTCTACCATCGTTGTGTATTATCACAATCTCTTCCTCTCTCTTTTTTTTTACACACTTCATTTCCAGGAGCTTCCAATCATAGTTCCTTAATTGTAGTCATCTTCCTCATGATTCATATATTATGTTGATTTCATCTAGTGTGACTTATGCTATTCTGCAATTCTTTGGAGGAGGAGATTCTTTCTTCTCTAGATCATATTTCCAGGATGGAAATAGTGATCCAAGTTAACTGCAACCATACGACATGTCCTTTTTCATAATAATCTATGTGAGCATACATACCTCATCTTTCAGACTTCCTATAGTAGCTTCATTCAAAAGGACTTTGTCCTACATACCTACTTTCCAGACATATCATCATACCACTATCCTTTGAATCCCACAAGTTGGAATTCCCGATGAAAAATTTTTGCTTCCTTTTTATATTGATGAATCCTTTGATGAGAATTCTATCAGAGAAACTCAAGGATGTTTCATATCCTCCCCTGACAGATGTTTTCTTCTATGATGATCCTAGTCGATGATGACCTCTGCTTCTATACGTATTAATGAGGTTTCCTAAGAGCTTCCTATTTTTGAAATCAGTAGGATTTGTACCAAACATACTTTTTGCTTCCCATGTCACGAGCTCTTATCTCTAGTGCTTTTATCATGATACTTCTTTTTAAAATAATGCATCTTATCTGATTTACATTGCTTCCTATCTACATCTTATAAGTGAAAGAAACCTTCTAATGAAGAAGATCATCTTAGTCATCTTTTTGCTTCTTCCTTCTTACGCTTCTTTGTCTCAGGTTCTTTTACTTCCTTAGTAGAATAGTCTTCTTCCCTGTCCCTCTTGCGATTAGGAAAATCTTTTTTGTAGTGCCCAAAATTATGACAACCATAGCATCTTTCTTTAGCCATGTTCTTTTTCTCCTTTGGAGTACCAAGCTTTCCAAATTTTCTTTTTGTCTTGACACTAATTGTTTGTTTCTTTATGATCTTTTGTCACTTTCATTCTTCATCCTACCTTCTTCTGCCTTGTAGAGAGATCATAACCTGATGAATGGGATTGCTTCCTCTTCCCTAGTGGCAATGAGGTTACCTTGTTCATCAGTTAATGCATTTAGAATAGTGGAGAGTATTTCGTTATCAGATACTCTATCTCCCAGATCCTTCATTTGTAGAGGCATGATGATATCCCTTCATTCTTTGATACTTTCAACTTATGAAGATCAAATCTAAGTGATAAGATCTTTTCTATTGTGCTTCTAGAGAAAATTTCTCTGAGCTTATCATATATTTATGTAGATGTCTTTAGCTTGGCTACATAGGAAATAAATGAATCTTTGATGGAATCCTTGAGTATCTTTTGAGCCTTGAGATTCCTTTCCATGTATTCAGATAATGCTAGTTCTTCGGATGACTTGGAGACCTTCCCATGAAAATGATCAATGACTTCATTTTCTTCGAGGACAATGTCTATCCTTCTTTTCCAAATGAAGAAGTCTGATATCCTAACCAACTTTTGATCTTCCTTAAAACATGTAGTCATTTTTACTAGATTGTATTATAATATGAGGTATTTACTTGTGAAGATCAGATCTTCAATTTGATGATGAACTTGTTTGCTTGATACTTCAAATCTTCGGTGAGGGAGGACTGCCTTCTATGAGATCTTTGCTTCAAGAGAGAGAATTGACTGTTGATTCAATCTTCCTTAGATTTGAAGAGCTTCCACTTCCTTTGATTATGTGATGATATCTGAAGTGCTTCTACTATTTTTGCTTCCTACTTGAAGATGATTTCAAGACTCTTGCTTTCGATCTAGGGTTTTGGTTTGATGAAGATCTAGATCTCCTTCTTGCTTTGATTCCTTCTTTGAAGATTGATCTGTGTCATCTTGCTTTGACTGCCCCTTCTTGTCTTCAACACCTAAGCTCTGATTCCATGTTGAGAAATCTAGGGCATGCAATATTAACAATTTCTCTGCTTGATAATTGCTTGTGATATGTTTTTACTTCTTAGATTATGATCCTTTCTTTGTTATCTTATTAGTGTGTTCTTTTCATTAAGACAATATCCAAAATAAATAAAGACAAGTTTCATAGTATATAGGCTTCTCTAGACAGGGCCAAAAATCTCTCACCTCTTGAGAGGAAAAACCGATAAAATTCTTCTTCTAGATCTTCAATTGATAAGTACCAAGACCATGACACAGACCCTTGACTATAGTATCCTCCCAAGAACCTTGTCACCCACCTTGATGTTCTGCCTCTTCCTTCCATTGCCTTTCCTCCTAGAGAAACTCGGTCTCTATATCTTATATTGCACCTTCACAACTTCCATAGAGAATCTTGGTCTCTAGGTCTTCTAGAGAGAAACTTAGTCTCTACTTTGATCACTTAGAAGAGTCATTCTCTTGCTGCCCCAGAAGAATTTCACTGCTCTAACTTCGCACTGCCCAGAAGAATTTGCTGCCTAGAAGAATTTGTTGCCCAGACTTCGCACTACCCATAAGAAACTTCACTATACCGATAAGATAATGTCCCAAAAGAAACTTCACACTTCTCTTTTGCTGCTCCTTATTCGCTTTCCTTTTAGCCCTCTCTTTGTGACTTTCTTTTTCCTTCTTCTTCACACTTTTCTAGCGAATGCTTGTCTGAATTGTATGTCTCCAACTGAGGCCGAGTAGGGATATTTATACCCTTCTTCGCTTGCCCTTTAGGCCGAGTTGACAATTGGAGTTTAGGGTGATTCATCTAGCAGCTTCTTCATTGTTTATAGGCCGACTTGAAGAGGTTTGATGACAAGTTCTTGGAGGATACTTTACATAGACAATATTGACCTTTTACAGTGTGTAACATGACTTCATTTACATGACAATGACTCTTTTATGACCAGATGAATAAACCCTAAAGACTCTCAATGGGAGTCTTGACTCAAAAACAAAATCCCTTGGTCATGAAACCCATGAAGCAAGTCAATATAATAATTTCAATTTTCTTATTTACATCTCATTACATAAAATCATAATTATATGTCATCATGAAGACCGAACCTAGTTACACTTTTCAACAAAATGGATGTGTACAACTTTCACATTATTCATTTTGATTTTTACAAGTAATTTCTCAACATAATTTGGTTGTGAAAACTTGAGCTTATCATTTTTTCTATCTTTATGTATTTCAATGCCCAATATTCCTTTTGTTGGTTCTAGATCTTTCATATCAAAGATCCTAGTCATCTGAGACTTCAACTTGTTGGTCTCGTCCATGATTTTTCTTGCAACAAGCATATTGTTAACATATAACACCAAGATAATGAATATATCATTCAAACTTTTGAAGCACACACAATGCTCATATTCACTTCTAGTATAATTTTGGTTCATCACGAAGGAATCAAACTTCTTGTCCCATTGCCTAGGAGACTTCTTTAGGTCGTATAATGATTTATTTAGCTTGCAAATTAATCTTCTTTTGCAATATTGCACAAAACTTTCTATCTATTCTATGTATATATCCTTGTCCAAATCTCCATGTAGGAATATTGTTTGAACATCCAATTGCTCTAACTCCAAATCAAGTAAAGAAACTAGTGCCAACACAATATGAACATATACAAGCTTAACAACTAGCGAAAAGATTTTATGGAAATCTATACCTTCCATTTGAGAGTATCATTTTGCGGATAGTCTAGCTTTATACCTTTCAATATTACCATCAACACCTTTCTTCAATTTATAGACCCATTTACATCCAACAACCTTTATATCTTTATGAAATTCTACCATGTCCCAAGTTTTGAATTTCTCTAAGTCATCCATTTCTTATTTCATTGCCACCTTTCATTTAACATCATTGATATCATTAATTGTTTCCTAATAATAAGATAATTCCCCGTCGTTAGTAACCAAATTAATAGATGAAATCAAATCGATATATAGTTTAGAAGGATTTTTCTCCTGTGTAGATCTTCTCGATGTTGGTTATGCAATTTCCACATTTTCCTGAATGTCTTCAATATTTACCACTTCTTTATCATCATAATCATTTTCTTGCTTCCTTGTGTTTGTAGATCACTGAGTCTCCAACTGAATTTGTTGATTTAATAATACATGTTCTTGTTTTAAATCAACTTGTACACTGCCCGATTTAACTAGAAAAGATTAATCAAATATCGCATCTTTGCTAATGATGATTTTGTGGGCCGTAGGATCTCATATTCTATATCCCTTAGCTACATCATCATAACTAACAAAAATATATTTCCTTGATCTGGGGTCTAACTTAAACATTGATTCTTCGGAGTAAGAGTGTAAGCTTCACATGCAAACCTCTTTAAATATGAATAATCCCAGGGATGACTTGTCTAGACCTCTTCAAGGGTTTTACAATTTATTGCAGCCAATGGTAATCATTTTACATGATAATAAGCAATAGTGACTGCTGCCACCTACAACTCTTGTTGCCAATTGGCATTGTTGACCATGCTTGTTGCTCTTTCTAAAATAGTCTTGTTCATGCATTCTACTACACCATTTTGTTGGGTAGTATATATGATGATTTTGTGTCTTACAATCCTGATTTCTTTGTAATATTTTTTGCATTCTAAAGATGTGAACTCACCTTTATTACCTGTTCTTAAACATTTGATTGTTCTTCCAATTTCCTTTTCTACCATAATTCTAGATTTTTTTAAATGCATTACACAGATTAACCTTATTTTCAAAACATAAAACCTCATTTTTATGGAGAAATCATCTATAAATGTTACAAAATATGACGATCCTCCAAAAAAATTGTAGGGGATGGCTCCCAAACACCAGATTGGATATAATCAATAATTTCTTTACAAACATGACTACTTGTTATAAAATTTTGTCTACACTACTTTCCAAATATGCAATGTTTGCAAAGATTCAAATTCAGAGATTTTAAAGTTGGAAGTAATGTGCAATATTTCAGTACCTATGGTATTTTCTCATTCATATGACCCAATTATTGATGCCATAAATGAGTGGATTCAATCACCTCCTTAGATACCACTGCTACTTCGTTGATCTGAGTACTTCAATCCAGCGTATAAAGGTTTCCTATCTTAGTATCCTTTATAACCACTAAACTGACCTTAGACACCTTTAGTGCTCCACCTTGCCTTGTAAACTTATGACATCTAGAATCCAAAGCTCCCAAAGAAATTAAATTCTTCTTTAGTTTAGGCACATGTCTAACGTTTGTTAATGTTCTTATAATACCATCAAACATTTTAATTTTGACACTTCCCACACCAACAATATTACAAGAAATGTTATTTCCCATAAGAAAATTTCCACCATCAACTTCTTCATATGAAGAAAACCAATTTCTATGTGGACACATATGATGAGACGTGCAAGGTTCTAAGAACCAATTTTCAAAATTACTATTAGAAAATACTTCATCAATCAAACAATCATATTTTCCTTCTTCTTGGAGTTTTCCTTAGATTCCCGTCTCTTCCAACAATCCTTTTTGAGATGCGCTATCTTGTTACAACTCCAACATTTGATTTTTCTCTTATGCCTTTCGACTTTGACTTAGATGTACCTCTCAACTTCTTCTCTTTCTTTGGATCGATCTCTAGCCACGATTGTTTCTACTGTGGAGGTTTCAATTCTTGATTTCCTCCTCACCTCCTTAGACAACAACGCTTCAACAACAAAATCAAATTCAAGAATCTCAATTCTACTAAAGCTAATAGAAATTATAAAATGATTCCATGATTCATGCAATAAACACAATCGTGTCACTACCTTATCTTCATCATCGAGTTTGACACCATACTACTCAACTGGAAAATAAGAATATTATTTACATTAAAAAAATCTATAATTTCCATAACTTGTTTCATTTTTAGATTATATAGTTGTCTCTTCAAGTATATCTCATTTGTCAAGTTCTTTGTCATATAAAGGCTTTCCATCTTGCTCCATAAGCCTATTTCGGTTACTTATTCAATAATATTAAACAAGACATGATCCACAAGACATAACCAAATTGTGATGAGACTTATGGTGTCCAAGGCCTCCCACTCGTCATCTGTCATAATTGCAAATTTCTTCCTTCTTTTATCTAACACCTTATGCAAACCCTTATACTAAAAAATCTTGCATTTCAGTTTCCATAATTCAAAATGATTTTTGCTAATAAATATATTTCAATTTCAAAATTACTATTTATCACATTCCCATCATCCTCCACACAAACTCTTCCTCTAAATTAAATATTTTTTCTACAAGTGTCCATTCATAATTTCTTAAACTTATTTTCAGGCTCCTCATTTCACAAACACTATTCAAACCCCATTTCTCATAACTTGATTTCTTGAAAGTTTTGTTACGCTGGCCCCACACAAACATCAAAAAATGATATATAATCTCCACACAAAATTACTTTTTAATATAAACTTTCAAACTCCCATCAAATTTATTATTAAAATATATTTTTACAATGAAGAATCCCCTTCAACTCTTAGGCTTCCGTGATAAAATGTAAGATTTTTGAGATACACAGATAGATCTAGATCTGCAAAACAATAACGAGCTTGCAAGAGAACTTGGAAGAGAATTGAGAAAAGAATGAAAAGTAATTCTACAATATTAGTTTTAGAATAAATACACAAAAGCAACTAAGTTAAGCTTAGTTGTACATGCAATAACTAAAGATAACTAAATCTAAGTGTGCTTTATCTTATGCTAATGTGTACATGTGCCACATGCAAGCAATAAGTTAACTGGAGCTAATCTAGGTGCATGTACACCAACACAGCTAGTCTAAGTGCATGTACATCAACACCCCCCCTTAAGCATAACTTAGGTGAGTGTGATGCAAAATGAATGAGTCCCGGCAACACGGCCATTTTAGGTACCCATATACAATGCATAAAAAAGGAGGAAAGAGGGAAAACCGAGTGGGAAGAAAACCCCCCCTCAAAATATAATGCAAAAGTAGAGAAAAGACAATGGCTAGGCAGTCGTGTCCTTCACCCCGGGACGATCTCGCAGGAAGTGAAACTTCTGCTCTTCCAGGTGTCGTAAATCCGCGGCCTGACAGAGCGCGAGAAAATACGTGGAGAGCATGAGATTGAGTATGTCGATTGCCTCGGCTGATTTGCGGGCTGAGATGAGGCCCAGAGAATTGACATTTGGGTTGTGCTGCTCGTTATTACGTTTGCTTGCAGGCGGGATTTTGACTTCCTTGAGCGCAGGGGCTATTTGAAGAAGGCAACCCAACAAACGAAGCTCCCTCTCATCGTCAATGTAACCAACGTCTCCGGTATGCAGCCATCCATCTTTATCAATCGTCATCTCAGTGGCCTCGGGATCATTGAGATACCCCTTCATAATTTGAGGGCCACGGATACAGATCTCTCCCCGGTGGTTATGTGGCAGGGAGACTCCGGTCTCGGGTTCGATTATCTTCATCTCTGCATTTCTAACCACGGTACCGCAGGAGCCAGACTTTATGATGAAGGGCACTTTTGCGAAACCCAGAGACATGGCCAGAACTGGTCCAGCCTCTGTCATACCATAACCCTGGGCCAAAGTTGCGTTGGGAATCCTAGCCCTAAGGGCGTCTTCCAGATCCTTCCCGAGAGGCGCAGCGCCTGACAAGACCATTCTGATGGACGACATATCATATTTTTCGACTACTGGATTCTTGGCGATGGGCAGAACAATCGGAGGCACGATCGGAGCCACAGTGACCTTGAATTTCTGTATCAGCTCCAGCATCGCATGGATTTCGAATCTCTACATAATCAACGGAGCCGCGTTGGAGCCCGTTCCCAAGTTTTCCGACGTCGGCCCATTTTTCAGGTGGTAATTAGGCACAATAAGGCTTGTAGATGCCGGATTTAAAGAAAACAGCTAACTTCGAGGACGAAGATAAATTTGAGCCTTGGCAACTCCATCTGATCGTTCTTGAGTTCATTCTTTAGCCCGTTCCCTCGCGCGTTCTCTTGCTATTGCTCGAGAATCTGCTGCCCTCGCTCTTACGCCTTTGACACTAGCCTCGTTTTCCAACTCTATTTCTTGCTCCGCCTGATCTTTAATACCCTCGTCTTCAGCTTTGGGTTGTAAGCTTGTTTGCCTTTCAATCTCTCGCAAGTTCGAAATCGAATCCAGAGGTTCGTCGTCGTCGTACACGGCCGGTTCTAAGCTAAAGCTTTCACGACGATTTCTATAGGTTGCGATCGAATCGTCTATCATTCTAAGCATTTCATCCTGTTTTCCAAACAATTCTTCCAAAATTTTCCATACTTCATTTGGAGTTGAACATGATTCAACATGAAATAGCAGTTCCGGAGAAATAGATAAACATAGGATGCCGAAGGCCTCGTCTATGCGATTGAAATATCTTGTTTTCTCCATTGCCGATGTTGGTTCAACTTCCGTTTCCATGGTTATTCGAAATAAGCCTCTACTTCTGAGATGAAGTTGAATTTTTGGCTTCCATTCGAAATAATTATATGGAGTGAGAATTGCCGATTGTGGAAACTCCAATTTAGACTCCATTCTTTGTTGTTGCTTCAATCTTCTGAACCTGCAAATAAAATTTCTTGTGCACTGATTACAAATCCCTGTGCTCTGATACCATGTAAGATTTTTGAGATACAAAGATAGATCTAGATCTGCAAAACAATAACAAGCTTGCAAGAGAACTTGGAAGAGAATTGAGAAAAGAATGAAAAGTAATTCTACAATATTAGTTTTAGAATAAATACACAAAAGCAACTAAGTTAAGCTTAGTTGTACATGCAATAACTAAAGCTAACTAAAACTAAGTGTGCTTTATCTTATGTTAATGTGTACATGTGCCACATGCAAGCAATAAGTTAACTGGAGCTAATCTAGGTGCATGTACACCAACACAGCTAGTCTAAGTGCATGTACACCAACATAAAATGAAGTAGACAGTTTTACATTAATTATGAAAACTAACTAGCACCATTACAATAACTATAAAATGTACTTGATACATTTATATTTCTTTTAAAATATAATTGTTAGTCACACTCTTACAGTTAGATTCTTACATGTTTGGGTGGTTGAAGAATCATTGGAAGAGTAATCTTTGTCATTAATCGTCCTCTTCTTTTTAGTTTCTTATGATCAAACAAATGCAGCACTATCCCAGAACTCAATACCTACCCAGAACTTAAATCCTCTGAGGTGCAATGCCTTTGGAGAAAATCTTTGAAGGATACCATCTCCCTGCAACATTTTCCTTAAAAACAAAACATAGTAAAGTTTGTATTTTTAAAATTTAAAATCAATGAAAGTTATACACTGGTTTAGGGATCCCGGAAATTGTGATCACTTTCTGCATACTCAACTATTGAGCTTGATTTCCAAAGTATCTATAGACATAATTTTAACAATAAAAATTAGACCAATTAAATTAATTTTAAAAACTTAAAAAAAAATCATAATTTTTTTTTTCAATTTCTTATATATTTTATAAATTTTGTTACTTCAATTCAAATTTATAACTTCAACACATCCTATAAAATTTAAGATAAATTCATCCAAACATATACCAAAGCACAAAAAGGTAGAAAAATTACGCTGCACTCGTAAAGACATTCAAGCTTGAATCGTCGGAAGTCTGCGGTGTGAGGTTAAAAGGAGTAAAGTCAAATGAAAATCTATATTGAGATTTTTATTTATGAAAGTTAATTTTTATTTGGATTTAGTAATTTCAAGAATTTCTGAAATATTTAAAATTTCGAAACTTGAAAATTATAATTTGATTTTCAAAAATTTAAGACAGATTCAACCAAAATCATGTTTTTTTAAGTGAAATCCATTACAGGTTTAAATTATGCTGACTTTTTAGCTTTCTATATATATAATTGAAAGAATAGTCTAACCAAACTACAGTTTTGTTAGGAAAATAGTGGAAATTCAGGCAAGTTTTAGCTTAAAAATCTGGAAAAAAATATTAAGAAATATAAGCTGCAACTGTCAAGTTTCAAGATTTTGAGTGTCTAAAAGTTTTTGATGTGCTAAACCCATTTCCATCATAAAAAAACACTCTTACGTATAAATATTTTAAAAACAAAAATAACTAGATTCCAAAAAAAATAGTTTTCCACGATAGATATCGCTTTTAATGTTTTTAAATAAATGGCAGACCACATGATGTCCTATTATTTGCAATGTTGTCTAAAGCATCCTGGACATGCATTAAGAATATCCTTGACCGTTTCCAAAAGGCGATTGGGCTTGTTATTAACAAGGCCAAATTGGTCCTGTATCACAATGAAACCGATTTGGACACGACTTTATGGATCTCACAGCGCTTCGGGATAGAAACAAGATCTTTGTTTGATGGAATCAAGTATCTGGGATTCCGCCTCAAAGCTAAGGCTTATTCAAAGAATGATTGGAGATGGCTAGTTGAGAGATTTTTTAGCAAGATTTCGATGTGGGAACATAGATCTTTATCGTTGGGAGGTAGAGTCGTCCTCACCCAATCTGTCTTGATGCAAATGGCGGTTTACTGGGCCCATCTTTATCTCCTCCCGGCCAGTATTATCCATGCCATGAACAGGATCTCCGCCAACTTTATTTGGGGTGCTAAAGCAGATAGAGGCAAAATCCATCTGTCAAAATTGAATCTCTTAACATTGCCAAAAAAGCTCGGGGGCTGGGGTCTGATGGATCTAAGGCTTTTCGGAAAAGCCCTGGTCTGCAAAACTTTGTGGAGAGGTATCTTCGGCACAAATCCTTGGAGTGCAATCATTCATCAGAAGTATCAAAAAGGCAGAAGCTTGGAGTTCTGGTTCAGGTTCGGCTCCATTGGAATTAAACAGGGTTCTGCAATTTGGCACAGCTTCAGAAAAATTGAAAAATACTTCTTAATCAATTTGAAATGGAGGATGTTCTCTGGAAGGAAAATCTTCATTGGTTTAGACTCATTTGCTAGCTATAGGGGGAATCTCCATGTTCCGGACCCTCTTCTTTTTTTCCTTCACAGAATGGGTATTTTTACTTGGGACATGATCATTGCGGAGTGGAGGGGCCTTATGCCTTCTCTGAAGGATGCTGCTGACATTGGCCTTCCTCATGCCTTGCTTTTACCTTGGGAAAATGTCAAGAATGCTCTAGATGAAGGAGGGATGAAGCGTGCCGAGACAGAAGATCACTTAGTATGGTCCCTATCACATTCTCATTCGATAGCGATTGTAAAAGATATCTACTTTGATCTCCTTTCCAAAAAAAATATGCCTGCCAGACAGATTTTTCCGGTGCAATGGTGGAAACTTGGTTGTCCTCTCAAAGTGATTATTTTCTCATGGTTAGTTTTCTACAACAAAAACTTAACATGGGAAAACTTGAGGAAGAGGTCGTGGCATGGTCCCAACAGATGTGTGTTGTGCAACGCTGAGGAGGAGACAAACTTCCACATGTTCTTCAAATGCGCGGCCTCCCAACAAATCTGGTATGATTTGGCTTCTTCTACATTTTCCTCACCTGTGTTTCATTTATGTTAATGCAGCTTTTGCCTGGTGGGGAAGACAAGAGGCATCTAAGCGTCCAATCCTTCCCATTGTGTTATGGTGTGTTTGGAAGTGGAGAAATTTAAAATTTTTTGAAGACACAAACATCTCCTTCAACTCTGTTTTGTTAAGCTTCTCCACTCTCTATGAATCGATCCAAAGATAGGTCAAAGAGCTCTACAGGTTCACAGTCTGGAGCAAAGTGCTGCGTTTTTTTGGGTGTCCAGGATCATACACCTGGAGTATCAGCTGGCTTGATCTTCTACATTGTAGAGCCTCCTCCGGCGAATGCCCGTTTCGGCAGTCATCTTCCATCTGAGTGATATCTTGGGCTCCTCTCTCTTGTCGTTCTTTTTGGTTATGTTTTGTCAATTAGATCATCCAGCAACACGTTATGGCAATATTTTGTGATATATGTTTTTATGTGTCCTGTTTTATATCATATGATTCTATATGGTGCCCAATGGTTTTTTTAAATATGTCTTTCAACTTCATGTAAAATCTGTTCAAAGCTGTCTTATGAGTCTGGTCACCATTGTTATGGGAACCAAATCGCTTCTCTGTAATCTACAGATCATGCTGTATATATTGCCTCAATATAATATATTGCTTTTTCTTCTAAAAAAATGGTGTTTTTCGAGGTGAAATCCATCGCTGGTTTAAACTACGCTGGCCTTTTATTCATATAATTGAATGCCAGACCCACATAGATATTTACACCATTGAATGCGGGAATTAGATAGATATTTAGAAGGCACTCTATTTCACAATTTGCAATCAATATGGGCAGGAGTGAATATCTCATATGGGGTGGGTTGCAATTGGAGCTGTACAATTTCAGGGAAACTAGCCTAACGAACAGATCATAAAAGGTTTTCAAGATGATTTAGAAGGCTCAATAGGTAAAAATTAAATAATTTTCTACAAGTCCATCTGGTTGGTTAAATGCGAGGAATGAATTCAAAAGTTCAATATTGTTTTGATCATAGCAGAAGATTCTAAAATTGCGAGGTATTCAAGTAGGTTATTTATTTTATTTTATTTTTAATTAAATTTTTCCATTGAATGTTGGAACTTCTTATCCTTCTTGTCCAGAAAGGCCTGTCATGTGATGCATGATAGTTAAATAGAATCGTTGTTCACAATCTGAAAGTAGATTTCGAAGTGCAATATATTGAATATAAAAGCCATCTTAATGTGCTTTTCTCAATGTCTGTCCTTGTTTGTTTTTTTTTTTTTTTTTTTTTATGGATTATATATATATATATTTTGAAGGTAAATATTGTGTAATTAAGAGATAAATTATTTTTTGAATGTTAAAAGTTGTATAATTAAAATATCAATTAATAAAAATTAGTTTAGATTTATTTTAATTTTCGATCTATTGAGTGTTGGGAGGAATTAAATCTCTTGAGGTGTAATTTTTTTTTTTTGAGTGCAAAATTTGAGAAAATGTTTGCATCTCTCTTGGCCCTTGATAGGTCCACGGTTAAGATGGATGTAAGCTGGTGATATAATACTATATAATATTTTTTTTTCCTCTGTGTTTCCTTCTAATTCCCCCTTTCCCCCCTTCATCTTTGTGTCTTTCTCTCTCCCCCAACCATCTATATCTGTTGAAATTTGGTACCGGAGGACAGATGGTTCCCTAAGGCTTTGATCTTTGGCCTACGGAAAAGTGTCCAAAAGAATTTAATTTTTCTCCTAAAGTGACTTTATAATTTTTATAAAGTCAAATCTAATTTAAAAGTGACTTTAAGTGATAAAGTTACTAAAGTCTAATTTTAAAGTGACTTTAATAAAGTCAATGTAAAATTAGAAATGAAAAGTGACTATGGAAATAAATGACTAAGTGAGTCTTTATTAAAGTGGGGTGAACTAAAAAATAGAAAGTGAGATTTAAATGAGCATTTAATCTTAGCCCTAGATCTCAATCTATTTCAACTATTGGATTTAGGGGTTCTCCAAAAGTCACTTAGGGTTAGATTAAATGAGGAAAAGGAAGAAAAGGTCATTCATTCTTTCATGAGCAGATTGAGAGAGAGAGAGAGAGCAAGAGAGCAAGGAAGATTTCTGGACAGGGAGAAGGAGGCAACAGCTTGGCACACATTCCAAGGCAGCACTCCAACAAGTCCATACAACTGAGTTAGCATACAGTGAGGCAGATGTTTGGGCACGATTTTCAAGGAGGTCGTATAGTAGTTTGCATAGAAATCGAGGAGCAAAAATCTGAGTTTGCTGGCACGATTTTTAAGGAGGCCGTACAACAGATTTTCAAGGAGGTCGTACAACAGTTTTCGGCACAGAAATCGAGGGAATCGTACAACAGAATTTTTGGCAGCTTGCACGATTTTCCACGCAGGGCGTACAACAGAATTTAAGGCTGAAAATTGGCACAAAAATCGAGGACGCCGTACAACATTTATTGCTGTTTAGATTTTGCTGTTTGAAATTTTTCCAGTTGGCTGTGAGGCACAGAAAACGAGATAAGTTGTAAAAGTTTGCTTGCTGATTTTTTGCTGAATATTTCTCACTGTAAAAAAAAACATTTTCCAGAAATAAGAAAGAGCTCTCGAACTGGTTTTCCCCAAGAGTTGTAGGGGGTTTTTCTAGGGTCACCTTGACCAAAAATCACTGTGTTTAAATGTTTTAAATGGCTATTTGTACCTGCTAATTTTTTTATTTCTGCATTTTCCAGCATTCTGTAAAATTTCCAGAATTTGTGTTTTCAGCAAAAAATTATTTTTCAGCTATTGAATGTATGGATATGGGAAATGGCATTTAATTATTTTGGAGAAATAAGGTGAAACTGAAAATCGGGGTGGGAAATGAGAAATTTCTACATGGTATCAGAGCTTGAGTTCTGAAGTGCAGTTTGGGACAACAAGGAGGAAAATTACAACCTGCTGATTTTTCACTCAGAAAATTCCAGCAAGCTGATTTTTCACAAACAATAGTTTTATCTTTACTACAGCAGTGTTATTTTTCAGTGTTAGGACATCAGGATGTCATTGGGATTGAAGGTGGAGGATAGGTTGGATGGGCATAGCAATTACAGCATTTGGAAGGAGAGAATGCAGAGTATCTTTGAGGAGGCAGAAGTCTAGGATATCATGGTGCATACCACATAGAACCCTGTTGTTGTGCCAAAGAGTCAAAGACCATTGCATTCCTCATGTCATAGGAAAGAGAAATGCCCATGAGATGTGGACAACATTGTCCAATCTCTACTAGAGTACCAATGAGAACTAGAAAATGGTCCTGAAGGAGATGCTGAAGACCATTGAGATGGGTAATGATAGTGCAGCTGGATATCTCATAAAGATTACTAATGTGAGAGATGAGTTGGCAGCAGTTGGAGAGGACATTCCACCCACTGAGTTGGTGCGGATTGAAGTGAATGGCCTCCTCCGTTCATGGATGAACTTGCTGATGGGGTTTGTGCACGTGAGACCCTTCCCACATGGGAGAGGTTTTGGGATGATTTCATTCAAACAGAGATCAGGAAAGGTCAGCTTGGGGCAGCCAAGCCAGTCGAGGAGGATGAGGATGTAGCACTATCAGTAGGAGGCAAGAAAGGCAAAGGGAAGAAGAAGGCTTCCACAAGCAATGGTGGGGGCAAAGGCAAAGGTAAAAGTAAACAGGGTAACACAAAGAAGGACTATTCCAAGGTGAAGTGTTGGAATTGTCAAAAGATGAGACACTATGCAGTTGTGTGTCCGAAGAAGAAGAAGAAGGGGAAGAACCAGAGCATGGCAACTTCAGTAGAGGTTGAGGACTTTACAGATCGTTTTGACCGGGAGTTTGCGTTCACTGTGTGTAAGTCCTCTAGTGCAGGATCACCTGCCACACAGGTTCAGAGGGAGCATGCTTTTCCTTCGATTGACGGAGCATCTTCAGGTATCTGGTATGTGGACAGTGGGGCTTCACGTCACATGACAATAATCCGTGAGTACTTATCAGAGCTTTCAGAGAGTGACACTGATATAGAAGTAGTACTCGGTGATGACAGAGTTGTTAGAGCAGTCGGTGTGGGGACTCTGACATTTCAGAGGGAGTCCAAACCTCCCTTGAAGGTGTCAGATGTTCTTTATGTGCAAGGGTTGAGGAAGAACCTCATATCCGTCTCAGCTTTGGAGGACAGAAGATATGAGGTACTGTTCAGGGGAGGATAGGTGTTGATGTATCCCAGGGGCACTCCAGCTGATTCAGCTAGAGTGATAGATGTACGCCATGTAAAGGTGTACAAGTTTGCATTCCAGTCCCTTGTGGCATTGAGCAGTAGTACCGACAGCAGAGCTAGCAGTTCTGAGCTGTGTGAGGTTTGGCACCGCAGGATGGGACATATGTATCATGGAGCCTTAAGGACCTTGCGGGAGATCACTATAGGTGTGCCAAATTTCAATACTGATCACTTTGATACTTGCAGAGGATGTGCGATAGGCAAGTTTGCAAAATCCCCTTTTCCCAGCAGTGACAGTAGAGCGACTGGGATACTTGATTTGATTCATTCCGATGTGAGCGGTCGGATGTCTCATGTTTCCTTGAGTGAATATGAGTACTATGTTTTATTCATTGATGATCACTCCAGGAGGACCTGGATTTATTTCTTGAAGACCAAGAGTGAGGTCTTCAAGCGGTTTAAGGAGTTTAGAGCTCTTATGGAGACACAGACAGGTCGAAAGATCCAATCCCTGAGGTTGGACAATGGGGGAGAGTACACCCTTGGAGAGTTTGTTGACTATTGTGTGGAGGCAGGCATTAAGAGGGAGTTGACTGTTCCTTACAACCCCCAACAGAACGGGGTTGCGGAGAGGAAGAACAGATCCATCGTAGGTGCTGCCAAAGCCATGTTACGTGATCAGGGGTTGCCATTGTTCTTGTGGGCAGAGGCCTGCAACACAGCTGTTTATTTGCAAAACAAGAGTCCGCATCGTGCCTTGGGGCACATGACTCCGGAGGAGGCTTTTTCTGGGAAGAAGCCTGATATTGGTCATCTTCGTATGTTTGGGTGCATTACATACTCCTACATATCCAAGGAGAAGAGGACCAAACTAGAGCCCACCGTAGAGAAGGGTATTTTTGTGGGCTACAGTGAGATCTCAAAGGCCTTTCGGATTTACATTCCTGCACAGAGGAAAGTTGTTGTCAGACGGGATGTGAAGTTCGAGGAGGATAGGGCTTTTAGGAGGTCACGGGAGTTTGAGTATCTGGATTAGCCAGATCCTCAGCAGCAGTTGAGTCAGTCGCAGGGATCTAGTGGGCAGGGATCAGGAGGATTCAGAAGTACATCTATGAGGATGTCAGGTCCGTCAGTGAGCAGTGGCTCGCCGAGCCAGAGGGGTGGTGCTCCGGGCAACATACAGAGCAGTTCACAGAGCAGTTCACTAGGGAGTCCACTGATGGACAGTTCACACGATACCTCAGCTTCTACAGGTTCAGGTGCAGGCAGGAGGATAACAGACAGACAGTCAGGAGTTCAGGTCCCTGATGATGATGAGGAGGAGGAGTTTCATTCTCCAATTGGAGAAGTACGCTCAGGGAAGAGGAAGCCCAAGTGGCTTCAGGACACCTTGAGAGATGCCACATCTGTTGCTGAGCCTAAGAGGCCGGTCAGAGAGAGTAGACCACCTGAGAGGTTTTGTAGCTATATGGAAATGGCTACCAGCATCCTTGACTTTGAGCCTTCTAGCTATGAGGAGGCAGCTAGCCAGCAGGTCTGGAGAGAGGCCATGCAGGAGGAGTATTCTTCTATCATGAAGAATGATGTTTGGGAGGTGGTGCCGAGGCCTGAGGGAAAATCCGTGGTTACTTCCAGATGGCTTTACAAGGTAAAGCATGCTGCAGATGGTAGCATTGAGAAATTCAAAGCGAGGTTTGTGGCTAGAGGGTTCTCCCAGGTAGAGGGAGTTGATTATGAGGAGACCTTCGCTTCCGTGGCTCGATATACTTCGATCCGCTCCATTATATCGATAGCAGCAGAGATGGGTTGGAAGATCCACCAGATGGATGTGAAGATTGCATTTCTCAATGGCTTCATATAGGAGGAGGTGTACATTGAGCAGCCACAGGGCTTTGAGGTGCATGGGAAGGAGTCCCATGTGTACAGACTGAAGAAGGCCCTTTATGGCCTGAAGCAAGCTCCCAGAGCTTGGTACTCCAGGATAGATACATACTTGCAGGGGATGGGTTTCACAAAGAGTGAGGCAGATCCGAACCTTTACTATATTGTGATAGGTGAGGAGCCTCTCATTCTGGTGCTGTATATGGATGACTTGATCATTATAGGTGTAGAGAGACTCATAGAGCACTGCAAGAGAGATCTTGCGGCGGAGTTTGAGATGAAGGATATCGGCTTGATGCATTACTTTTTGGGTTTGGAGGTGTGGCAGGAGGAGGGGCATTTCTTCTTGGGGCAGGGGAAGTATATTGTGGACATCCTTGGCAGATTCCACATGGAGGATTGTAAACCCATGTCGACACCGATGATCACCAACTGGAAGAAGCTTCATGCTTCAGATTCCGAGTTGGTGGATCCCACATTGTACATGCAGCTGATTGGTTCCTTGATGTATTTGGTCAACACTAGACCAGAAATTTGTTTTGCAGTGAACACGATGAGTCAGTTTATGTGTGAGCCTAGGAAGGTTCACTGGGTGGCTGCAAAACACATTTTGCGGTACTTGCAGGGGACAATGGATTATGGTCTGGACTACAGGGAGGGGGATGGAGTGAGATTGGCAGGTTATACCGATTCTGATTGGGCAGGTTGTGCTTCTGATAGGAAGAGCACTTCAGGGTGCTGTTTTGGGTTGGGTTCTGCAGTAGTGTCATGAGTCAGCCGGAAGCAGCAGTCAGTAGCATTGAGTTCAGTGGAAGTAGAGTATATGGCAGCCAATCTAGCTAGTTGTGAGGCCATCTGGCTTCGCAAGATGTTGTTTGGCTTATTTGGTCAGCCGTTGAGACCTTCAGTGATTTACTGTGATAATCAGAGTTGCATTAAACTCATGGAGAATCCAGTATTTCATGACAGGTCAAAGCATATCGGGATTAAATATCATTTCATCAGAGACTGTGTTCAGAAGGGCGCTGTGAAGCTTGAGTATATTCCCACCGATGAGGGAGTTGACTGTTCCTTACAACCCCCAGCAGAACGGAGTTGCAGAGAGGAAGAACAGATCCATCATAGGGGCTGCCAAAGCCATGTTACATGATCAGGGGTTGCCATTGTTCTTGTGGGCAGAAGCCTGCAACACAGCTGTTTACTTGCAGAACAGGAGTCCGCATCGTGCCTTGGGGCACATGACTCCGGAGGAGGCTTTCTCTGGGAAGAAGCCTGATATTGGTCATCTTCATATCTTTGGATGCATAACATACTCCTATATACCCAAGGAGAAGAGGACCAAACTAGAGCCCACCGCAGAGAAGGGTATCTTTGTGGGCTACAATGAGACCTCAAAGGCCTTTCGGATTTACATCCCTGCACAGAGGAGAGTTGTTGTCAGACGGGATGTGAAGTTCGAGGAGGACAGGGCCTTTAGGAGGTCACGGGAGTTAGAGAATCTGGATCAGCCAGACCCTCAACAGCAGTTGAGTCAGTCGCAGGGATCCAGTGGGCAGGGATCAGGAGGATCCGGAGGTACATCTATGAGGATGTCAGGTCCATCAGTGAGCAGTGGCTCGCCGAGCCAGAGGGGTGGTGCTCCGGGCAGCATGTAGAGCAGTTCAGAGTAGTTCACTAGGGAGTCCACTGATGGACAGTTCACACGGTACCTCAGCTTCTACAGGTTTAGGTGCAGGCAGGAGGACAGCGGACAGACAGTCGGGAGTTCAGGCTACTGATGATGATGAGGAGGAGGAGTTTCATTCTCCAGTGGGAGAAGTGCGCTCAGGGAAGAGGAAGCCCAAGTGGCTTCAGGACACCTTGAGAGATGCCACATCTGTTGCTGAGCCGAAGAGGCCGGTCAGAGAGAGTAGACCACCTGAGAGGTTTTGTAGCTATATGGCGATGGTTACCAGCATCCTTGACTCTGAGCCTTCTAGCTATGAGGAGGCAGCTAGCCAGCAGGTCTGGAGAGAGGCCATGCAGGAGGAGTATTCTTCTATCATGAATAATGATGTTTGGGAGGTGGTGCCAAGACTTGAGGGAAAATCCGTGGTTACTTCGAGATGGCTTTACAAGGTAAAACATGCTGCAGATGGCAGCATTGAGAAATTCAAAGTGAGGTTTGTGGCTAAAGGATTCTCCCAGGTAGAGGGAGTTGATTATGAGGAGACCTTCGCTCCCGTGGCTCGATATACTTCAATCCGCTCCATTATATCGATAGCAGCAGAGATGGGTTGGAAGATCCACCAAATGGATGTGAAGATTGCATTTCTCAATGGCTTCATATAGGAGGAGGTGTACATTGAGCAGCCACAGGGTTTTGAGGTGCATGGGAAGGAGTCCCATGTGTGCAGACTGAAGAAGGCCCTTTATGGCCTGAAGCAAGCTCCCAGAGCTTGGTACTCCAGGATAGATACATACTTGCAGGGGATGGGTTTCACAAAGAGTGAGGCAGATCCGAACCTTTACTATATTGTGATAGGTGAGGAGCCTCTCATTCTAGTGCTGTATATGGATGACTTGATCATTATAGGTGTAGAGAGACTCATAGAGCACTGCAAGAGAGATCTTGCGGCGGAGTTTGAGATGAAGGATATCGGCTTGATGCATTACTTTTTGGGTTTGGAGGTGTGGCAGGAGGAGGGGAATTTCTTCTTGGGGCAGGGGAAGTATATTGTGGAAATCCTTGGCAGATTCCACATGGAGGATTGTAAACCCATGACGACACCGATGATCACCAACTGGAAGAAGCTTCATGCTTCAGATTCCGAGTTGGTGGATCCCACATTGTACATGCAGCTGATTGGTTCCTTGATGTATTTGGTCAACACTAGACCAGAAATTTGTTTTGCAGTGAACACGATGAGTCAGTTTATGTGTGAGCCTAGGAAGGTTCACTGGGTGGCTGCAAAACACATTTTGCGGTACTTGCAGGGGACAATGGATTATGGTCTGGACTACAGGCAGGGGGATGGAGTGAGATTGGCAGGTTATACTGATTCTGATTGGGCAGGTTGTGCTTCTGATAGGAAGAGCACTTCAGGGTGCTGTTTTGGGTTGGGTTCGGCAGTAGTGTCATGGTTCAGCCGGAAGCAGCAGTCAGTAGCATTGAGTTCAGCGGAAGTAGAGTATATGGCAGCCAGTCTAGCTAGTTGTGAGGCCATCTGGCTTCGCAAGATGTTGTTTGGCTTATTTGGTCAGCCGTTGAGACCTTCAGTGATTTACTGTGATAATCAGAGTTGCATTAAACTCATGGAGAATCCAGTATTTCATGACAGGTCAAAGCATATCAGGATCAAATATCATTTCATCAGAGACTGTGTTCAGAAGGGCGCTGTGAAGCTTGAGTATATTCCCACCGATGAGCAGGTTGCAGATATTCTTACCAAAGCCTTACCACGGGGCAAGCATGACTACTTCAGAGACAAGATGGGTGTGGTGAGGAACACCTTCCTCGGTAAGAGGGAGTGTTGAAATTTGGTACTGGAGGACAGGTGGTTCCCTAAGGCTTTGATCTTTGGCATAGGGAAAAGCGTCCAAAAGAATTTAATTTTTCTCCTAAAGTGACTTTATAATTTTTATAAAGTCAAATCTAATTTAAAAGCGGCTTTAAGTGATAAAGTTACTAAAGTCTAATTTTAAAGTGACTTTAATAAAGTCAATGTAAAATTAGAAAGGAAAAGTGACTTTGGAAATAAATGACTAAGTGGGTTTTTATTAAAGTGGGGTGAATTAAAAAATAGAAAGTGAGATTTAAATGAGCATTTAATCTCAGCCCTAGATCTCAATCTATTTCAACCATTGGATTTAGGGGTTCCCAAAAGTCACTTAGGGTTAGATTAAAGGAGGAAAATGAGGAAAAGGTCATTCATTCTTTCATGAGCAGATTGAGAGAGAGAGAGCAAGAGAGCAAGGAAGATTTCTGGACAGGGAGAAGAAGGAGGCAGCAACTTGGCACACATTCCAAGGCAAAATTCCAACAAGTCCATACAGCTAAGTTAGCATACAATGAAAGGCAAATTTTTGGGCACGATTTTCAAGGAGGTTGTACAGCAGTTTGCACAGAAATCAAGGAGCAGAAATCTGAGTTTGCTGGCACGATTTTCAAGGAGGCATATAGCAGATTTTCAAGGAGGTCGTACAACAGTTTTCGGCACATAAATTGAGGGAATCGTACAACAAAATTTCTGGCAGCTTGCACGATTTTCCACGCAGGCCGTACAACAGAATTTAAGGCTGAAAATTGGCACAAAAATCGAGGAGGCCGTACAACATTTATTGTTGTTCAGATTTTGCTGTTTGTATTTTTTCCAGCTGGCTGTGAGGCACAGAAAATGAGATAAGTTGTAAAAATTTGCTTGCTGATTTTTTGCTGAATATTTCTCACTGTAAAAAAAGAAGAAGCATTTTCCAGAAATAAGAAAGAGCTCTCGAATTGGTTTTCCCCAAGAGTTGTAGGGGGTTTTTCTAGGGTCACCTTGACCAAAAATCACTGTGTTTAAATGTTTTAAATGACTGTTTGTACCCACTGCCTTTTTTATTTCTGCATTTTCCAACATACTGTAAAATTTCCAGAATTTGTGTTTTCAGCAAAAATTTATTTTTCAGTTGTTGAATGTATGGATATGGGAAAGGGCATTTAACTATTTTGGAGAAATAAGGTGAAACTGAAAATCGGGGTGGGAAATGAGAAATTTCTACAATATCTATATCTCCCTCTATCTCTTTACCTGACCTCCCCAAACACATACTCTCTCTCTATCTCCATATCTATCCCTCTTTTTGTCTTTCCTTCTAATTCCCCCTTTCTCCCCTTCTTCTTTGTGTCTTTCTCTCTCCCCCAACCATCTATATCTATACCTCCCTCTATCTCTTTATCTCACCTCCCCAAACACACACACTCTCTCTATCTCCATATCTATCTCTCTTTTTTTCCTCCCTCTGTCTCTCTTCTTCCCTCTCTCCCCCTCCAACTATATCTCTATCTCCCTCTGTATCTTCTTTTTTTATCTCTATCTCATCCCCCAAACACAGAGACTCTCTCCATATCTATCTATCTCTCTCTCCCTCCCTCTTCCTCACCCTCTCCATCTCTCTCTCTCTCTCCTTTCTATCTTCCCTCCCACTCTCCTCTCTCCATCTCTCTCTTGTTACTCCCTCTCTCTTTCCATCATTCTTTCTATGTCTTTCTTCTTCGCTCCCTCTCTCTATGTCTTTCTTCTTCCCTCCGCCCCCACCCCTCTCTCTCTTTCCCCTTCTCTCTCTTCCTTCCTCTCCCACCTCTCTTTGTCTCTACCCCCCATCACGCTCTCTCCCTTTGCCCTCCAACTCTATCACTATCTCTATGCCTCTCTACTCCTCTCTCCCCCCTCATCTTCGTGTCTCCTTCCCTCTCTCTTTCCCTTCTCTCTCTCCCTCATTCTTTCTCCTCTCTCCCTGGTCACTGCGCCCCCTCCCTCCCCACCCTTCAACTCTCTCCATCCCCCCTTCTCCCCAACACCGGCCTCGCCTACCCCCTCTCTCCCTAAATTTGATCTATTGTATTGTATTTAAGGAAGTACCTAAATTAAAAGAACTCAATTGATTGTAAATAATAAACCTATATTTTTGATTAATCATGTCAAAGAAAATACAATAATGAAAAAATTAAAAGAATCACACTTTATTTTTCTCTATCATTGTTAGTCACTTTTATTTTTCTCATCCTTGCATCATTAGTTAAGATGGATCTATGCTAGTTCTTAATAATATTATTTAATTAAAATGATTCTCATTTTTTATTTTATTAAAAGGTTGATTTAGATATATTTCAAAAGTAATCATGACATTTTTTCTTTTAAATTTAATTAAAACATGTTATAAAATAAAATAAAAATAAAATATTAGTTAAGATGGATCTATGCTAGTTCTTAATAATATTATTTAATTAAAATGATTCCCATTTTTTATTTTTATTAAAAAGTTGATTTAGATATATCTCAAAAGTAATTATAACATTTTTTTTTTCTTTTAAATTTAATTAAAAACATTTTTAAAATAAAATATTTTGTTGGTGAAATAAGTTAGGGTTTTTGGGCATGTGGTGTTGATAAGTCATGGTATTGGCACATGGTATTGTAACGAAACCTATTTACAAGTTAATAATACCCATGGTAAAGAGAGGGCGAATATCCATGGTTAATAATCTTGCCATATTGTTATAAAATATTTTGATTGTGAAATAAGTTATTTTTTTGGGCATGTGGTATTGATAAGCCATGGTATTGGCCTATGGTATTGTAACAAAACCTATTTACATGTTAATAAAATCCACCATAAAGTGGAAATAAGTTAGGGTTTTTGGGCATGTGGTGTTGATAATTCATGGTATTGGCCCATGGTATTGTAACAAAACCTATTTACAAGTTAATAATACCCATGGTAAAGAGGGTGTAAATATTCATGGTTAATAATCTTGCCATATTGTTATAAAATATTTTGATTGTGAAATAAGTTATTTTTTTGGGCATGTGGTATTGATAAGCCATGGCATTGGTCTATGGTATTGTAACAAAACCTATTTACTTGTTAATAATTTCAACCCTAAAGTGAGGGTGAATATTCGTGGTTAAGAATCTTTTCATATTTGTAAGTTTATTGTAAGTATTTAATTTTAATGTTCTTATTAATTAAATTTAAATATAGTTATAGAATCATTATTTTAATTTAAATATAAAATGGATCTAAATTTATAGAAAATAAATCGTGGTCAACTTCTTAAAAGGATCAAGACTTTGTTCGTCAACATCATGGTGTTCCATTGCATTTTGTACACATAGGAGAATTGCCTATTGTGTTGTTGACCATTCTACTAAGACTTTGTCCATTATGGTTTTCAGTTACTAATAAATATCTAGTGGATGCATATACCTTGTTTGTTTGATTCTAATATTTATATTATATGGCACCCAACTCCCTATCTCTTTTTCAGCTTATATACCCATGATGAAGCATCATTCAATTATGGGCTCTTGCTTTGCTTCTTCAATTTCCCTGTGTATGAGAATAGGGATAGATCAAACATACACAACAATGGATTTTTTTTCTTCATGTTGGGCCCTTGCACTACCAGGGGGATACTGCATTCGCCTCCCTCTGCGATTACTGATACAACCAGGTTGAACCATTGTAATTATCGAACCGACAAGAGGTAAGGGAAGTGAGGCTAAAGCTTGGAACACCTAAGGAATGATAAAATGAAGGCCCCTGAGAGGAGACAAGTTACCAAGAACAAAAAAAAAGATTAAGGGCAAAGTGCTCATTCGAAGAAAATCCAAGAAGAGACTTTAAGGGGAAAAGCCTAGCAAGTAAAAGAGAGAGGACTTGACTGAGTTGAAAATGAAGGAAACAACAATCCAAACATGGAAATATGACTAAGATAAATGAACATAGCAATGGAGAATAACATTTAGCTTATAGAAAGCCTAGAATAAAGATCAAAGTGAAATATAAAGAGACGAAGGAAAGCATGAAGGGCTGAGAGAAAATGGAGGGAACCACCTGGTTTTAGAAATAAGAGTTAAACCAATTTAAACAGTCTCTATGCTTTCCTCCTAGACCTCGAGCCTGAATTAACCACTTGGAAGACTAAAATCGAGGCCTTGGAGAAGGCCAAAGAGCCTATCCCTTAATCTTTAGTTCCCCTTATTTTCTGCATACCCAATTAATATACAGTCTCCTTCCTAGATATGCCTTTCACCTACGAAACTAAGCTCAAGGGAAAAAATAAAAAATGACACTCCATATTCCTAAGAAATTACCAGTCTTCAACAAACAATTTATGAATATACAAATGACACCAATTATTTAGAAGTGTGGCGAGGTGTGTTTTACCAAACTCTTCTCGAGAGTCCACGTCCTTGCTCTAGAGTTCCAATAGATGCCATGAGAAGAGCTCAGATGAGGACCTTCCCAACAAAATGATGTTTCCCTGTGAAACTCAGTGCTACATTAGACCACACAACCTTGGACATTACACCTTCATAATTTTGTAATGAAAACTAAAGGGAATTGAATATCTATACCAAATCACTGACTACGTGAATCTTCATAGCCTTTTCCCCCCACATCTTATTAAATCTCCATTATCATTAAATTTAAAAAGTTAAAATAAATATATAATATATAAATAATAGATTATTTTATAATTGATTATTATTTATATTTGTGGTTAGCTTCACTTTCACATAAAAACAATAATAAGTTCAAAATATTAAAAATAATTAAAATAATGAAATTTGGATTTATTTCTACATATTTATTCTAAAATGATCTAGTTCTTCAAATTACAGAGTTTGTTTAGTTTTAGTTGGTTGAGAGATTCTCTCCAACTAGTTAGGCAACTAGATTACTGTGTGGTTGAGATATTTACTCAACCAAATTGATTAAGTGTCCAAGATAAACGCAATATCTTGACACATACTCTTGATGTATTAATATTGTATCATTCTCATTTTTTTATACATAGAGTGTGTGTGATAATACATTCATTAGGGGAGTTTTGAGGTCTAAAATGAACCTCTTAAGGAAATTATAAAATAATAGTGGAAATAATAAAATAATATTAGATTACATCATTAAATTTTATAGAGAAAAAAAGGAAAAAACTATTTTTTCAACTCGTATTTTCAACTTATCTTGTTATGAGTTTACTCAACTTTCAAGCGAAAACACTCATTGGATACAAAATTTGATTCCTCATCCAAGGAGTACCCATATTGCATACTTTCGATGGATCTCGCTACACGAAAAGTGAAAAATACATGAAAAATGTGATTGCAATCACATTTTTTCATGTATTTCTCATTTTTCACATAGCAAGGTGTATCGAAAGTATGAAAAATGTGTACTCCTTGAATGAGGAATTAAATTTTGCATCCAACGAGTATTCCCGATCAAAATTTGAGTAAAACCTTAAGGAGATAAGTTGAAAATACTAGTTGAAAAAATAGCTTTATTATTTTATTATTTTTTAATATTTTTATTTTTTTACTTCAAAAATGGTGAATCATTTTCATGGTTGACATCATCATCTTGAATCCTATTGGTTCTTAGAAAGTTTATTTTGGTTGTACATTTTTATTAGGAGGCCCATTTTAGACCTCAAAATTCCCCTAATGTACGCGCCAAGCCTTTTCCACCATGTCTCTGACTCTCATGTATTTAGTGTTTTATTAGTTTATTAAATCATTTATTTGTTATCAGAGCACCCGATTGGAGTTGGATAGTTGGAGTTGGATTGTGAGTTGTGGTAATGTTATCGCTAAATCTTGCACCCACAGCACAAGTGCAACAGGAGGCAAGGAAAGCTCCCTAGAGACAACCTATGGGTTGATTGTAGACCGGTGCCTAGGACATCTTAAATATATGAGTGCTTGTAAGGTTATATGTGAGGGGGTTGCAGGACTTCAATTGTCACGTAAAAAGGTGTGAGGGGCTTGGTTCAATAAGCTTTCAAAGAGGAAGATTCATGCCAACTCATGGATTCAAATGCTGGGGGGTATTTGGGCAATATCAAAGAGAAATGACTTCTCCTTCTGGTGGTCGACACACAAACATGAGACAACTTAAATTGAAGTTGTATTGATGGGGGAGAGGAGGAAAGGAGGGAGAGAAATAGATGCATAGGGATGTAACAAACATAATCATAGGCAACAATGTTCTATTCGAAAGGGGAATCCAATGGATAAGGTTGTAAGCAAGACAAAATCCTAAGCCATGGTTTTCCAATGAGATGATAGAAATAAAGGAGAAAAGAAGGTTTTAGGTCAAACATAAAATGGTTATCGTTCTTTGCCCAAGAAACTAAGATAAATCCATAGATTGAAGAGGAACCAACTACGTTCATAACACTATTTCAAAGAAAGAAAACCACAAGTGAAATGAGATTACCAAGAGGAACTTGCTGCACATTAATCATGCTTGGAAACAACAGGGAAACACCATTTATCCCAAAGGGCCCAATAACTAGTCCTTACACTCAGCCATTATATCAGTGAAGTCCCATAAAAACATATTGAACCGAAATGACAACATAGAATTCAGCCCTTGCGGGTCTGAGAATCCGGAACCCTTGTATAATATTGCTTCCCCCTATTTATAAGAAGAGGAGGGGAACTTTGAATTACAATCAAAATATATGAGCCTGAGCCCCAGCTGTCATGTTGGACTAGCTATCTCGACTCTGTCAGGCTCTGCTACCACCTACCTAAGATTATAACAGGGATCGAATCCCTTTCTTTGAAAAATACAGAAATAAATGCTCATAGAAAGAAAGTCGAGAGAGGAAGGAGGAGGTGTCCCCTTGTTGCTTGAGTGGGGGCCTTGGATAGAGCCATGTCCCTGCTGTCGTCTTTCTCTTTTCGGCTGCTTGAGGCGGTTCATTGCTACTTGGTCGGCTTATGTCAATTCTACCTCTACTGCGTGGGTGAGTTGTTCAACGGAGAAGGGATAGAGTGTTTCTGGGTAGTGTTGCGCTGTGCAGAGGAGAGAGACTCCATGTCAAGGCATTAAGTCTCCGTAGAAGCCCCCCATACTTCCATTTATGCACTGCTCCCTGCTTTATTTAATGTCGGGGCTGTTGACCCATCCACCTTTAAAGTTCTGTACCATGCCCTCGGGGCCCTGCTATAGTGTAACAACAAAGTTTCTCAGCCGCGGGATTTTTACCTTAAAATATGACAAACGAGCGGGCCATTTTGATCTCCCCCTTAGCCCTTATGCCTTCAACCCCTTTTGTAACTTCTTGCATATGACCGGGGGCTGGAACCAAGGGTTTAGCCCTTTGGGCGCTAAGGCTTTTGACAGCTGCGAGGCGGCCTTATTTCCTTCGTTAATCGAAATCTCGCATCCCGATGCTGAATGCACTTTTCGTTAAGCATTCCCTCTGGGAAACTGCGATCGCCGATATGCGAGATTGGGCCCACCTAGGACATCAAAATCGCAACACGAGGAGGGTGACTCTTTACCCTTTTTCCATAGCACGGACCGATTCGTTCGGACGCGAAAACCTTATCACATATATCACCATACTTTATTGCATTCGGGGGCCACTTTCCTTATCGCAATTGCATCCAGGAAGGAATTTCGATGGAAGAGAAAGCTTTACAATGCGTGATCGCCAATTGCCGACTGCGATGGGTGATGTCATCATTGCCATGTGTCACCCAGTTAGTGGTGACAAGTGTCACCCAACAATGGCTCCATCTCACCCCTGAAAATGCTAATGGGTGACACGTGTCCTCCGTACGACCATGTCACCGTCCATACTGCCCCATTACTGCTGACATCAACTGCCCTGTCAGTTTTGAATACATATCAGAGGCCGCCACATGGCCCCCCTAAAGGAGAGAGAAAGATGCCCACCGATCCCTGTTTTTCCATTCTTTCCTTTGTATTTAAAATCTCTCCTCCTCGACGATTTTGGTCCATATTGCAATATCGACGATTTCTTTTAGTTTCAGACCTGTGACTCTGCCGATCCGCTAATTGCCGATGCCACGTGGAGGAGAGAGAAGGGGAGGCCCGACCCTGGTTTTTCGATGAAATTCCTTTGTTAATGGTTTTCTCACCCCCCATGTTCTTACCTTATACTGCAGCATCAGCCCCTGCAAGGTCTTTTAAGTTTAGAATCCGCCGATCTACAGGACTATAGGGTCGTCGAGATGCGGGATGCAGGAAACTGCAGGACTGCGGGGACTTGCGGGAATCTATGGGATGTGGGATACTGCCATGTGGAGGAGAGAAATGGAGGGTGGCCTGCTCCTACTTTGTTAAGCTTTTTCTTTGTAAACAATTTTTGGCCCGACTCGAAACTTTAACACTACATCGCAATATGGACCCCCACAAGGTTTTGGTGTGTCATCCCATTGTTCTTCTGGTGTGTTGATAATGCAGGATTGCAGGATTCACTGTGCTCGGGGCCCCCGGTTATTGATATACAATATGCTCTGTGCCCGGACCCACCGACTGCCGATATGCGATATCAGCGATGAGCCTCGCGGGTCCTGTTTGCAGTTTTTCCTTCCATACTTAGCCATTTTCCCCAATCAGCTAGGCCTTTCAGGGGTAATCTTCAACAACCTCTAACTTTTGATCCAAGAACCCCTTTTTGGACTTCTATATACCATCAGAAACATGTTTTCGAGCACTGTGCAATGCGGAAGATCTGATCGAGCTCTGGTAGCTTCTATGGCTCAAAATTTGACATCAAATATCACTGTTATTTGGCTTTTGAAGCAACTGATGACCTGTGAAG
This sequence comes from Pinus tabuliformis, assembly GCA_031772625.1. Classification (NCBI taxonomy): domain Eukaryota; kingdom Viridiplantae; phylum Streptophyta; class Pinopsida; order Pinales; family Pinaceae; genus Pinus; species Pinus tabuliformis. Next base: position 418,052,857 of record CM062806.1, on the reverse strand, counting down.
TAGTGAGTGACAACATTGGCTCTTACTGGGGACAATGCCTTGCTTGCAAGATGCTGAGAACCTGTAGACAAACCTCCTTCAATATTGTGCATGGAGTCAATGATAAATGAATCTTTGTAATTGACAAAATCTACATGGGACTTTCCTCCTCAATCTAGTATGTAGACATAAAAATTCTAACAACTGAAAGGTAAATGCTCAGCTGGTGAGCTTATTTATGTACAATCCTACTTATGCACAACACTTAATTCAGCTAAGTATGTTCAATTCTCCAATAGAGTCAGGCCAACATAAGAGTATTGGACCACATGCTTCATACCGCTAAAAAAGAAAAATTAGAACCGACACTCAACATGAAAAATCTGAAAATATGGAACCTGCTACATTCTCTTGAAATGACCTTTGGTGCTGAGTGAAGAATATGCTTATGTACTTAGCTGCAAGGTCATGGAATAGAAAAGGAATGTTTGCAACAACCTCTTCTTCACATGCAGTCTGTTGACCGATGTCTTTTTGGTCATGGCAGCCACAAACACCTCTTGGCTCTTTGGCTTCTTCACAGATGGGCTAGGAAAGGGAGGGTGACTTCTCTTCTTTGAGGACTTTGGGATCAAAGAAATTTGAATCTAAAAGTCCCTTTCCCTTGTCAGCGGGCCTGGGAGGTTCCTTGGAGGAAGTGCCTTCGTTTTGGTCGTTTCCCATGATTGTCTTTCTAGATAAGCAAAGAGCACTTCTCTTGTGCAACTAAGTCATCATGAAATTGGAGAATTGCTTGTAGCAATCATCCATCTCATCATCATTTAGCGTTACATCAAGCTCATCCTCCTCTTCTTCATGCGTTCTGGCTTGTTGTTCGTTGTTAGAGAAAGAGGAACACTGTCGTCGAAGGCTTCTATTTTCTAACTCAAGTTTCATCAATCTATATAAGGAGTTATTTATTGAACTAACCTTCTCTTTCATCGCCTCTTCCATTTCTTGACAAAGGTAGTTGCCAGAGTGTTTACAATTGATATTCAGACAATGGAGTCGCCATGATCTTTACCATAAAATTAATCAGTGGAGTCGCCAAGGTGAGAGATCTTCAACCCACACTTCCTATGCTCACCTAACAGAGGAAATGAACTGTTTTGTTGTACCCAGGGAAAAATATTCTAATCCTTTCCCCAACAATGACACTAGAAATATGTTGTCGCTAAATCTTGCACTTGTAGCACAAGTGCAGGACGAGGCAAGGAAAGCTCCCTAAAGACAACATATGGGTTTATTGTAGACCAGTGCCTAGGACATCTTAAATAGAGAAGCGCTTGTAAGGTTATATGTGAGGGGATTGCAACACTCCAATTGTCACATAAAAAGGTATGAGGGGCTTGGTTCAATAAGCTTTCAAAGAGGAAGATTCAGGCCAACTCATGGATCCAAATGCTGGGGGGTATTTGGGCAATCTCGAAGAGAAATGACTTCTGCTTCTCGTATCCGATACACGAAAATGAGACAGCTTAAACTGAAGTTGTATTGATGGGCGAGAGGAGGAAAGAAGGGAGAGAAATAGATGCATATGGTGTAACAAACATAATCCTAGGAAACTATGTCTTAGCAAAAAAGGGAGTCCAATGGATAGGGCTGTAGGCAAGACAAAATCCTAAACCATGGTTTTCCAATGAGATGATAGAAATAAAGGAGCAAAGAAGGTTTCAGGTCAAACATAACATAGGTATCGTTCTCTGCCCAAGCAGCTAAGATAAATCCATAGATTGAAGAGGAACCAACTACGTTCATTACACTATTTCAAAGAAAGAAAAACACAAGTGAAATGAGATTACCAAGAGGAACTTGCTGATCATTAATCATACTTGGAATCAACAGGGAAACACCATTTATCCCAAAGGGCCCAATAACCAGTCCTTACACTTAGCCATGATATCAGCAAAGTCCCATAAAAACATATTGAACCAAAATGGCAACACAGAGTTCAACCCTCGTGGGTCTAAGAATCCAGAACCCTTGTATAATATTGTTTCCCTCTATTTCTAAGAAGAGGGGGAGAGATTTCAAATTTCAATCAAAATATCTGAGCCTGAGCCCCAGCTGTCATGCTAGACTAGCTGTCTTGGCTTTGTTAGGCTCTGCTACCACCTACCTAAGATTACAATAGGGATCGAATCCCTTTCTTGGAAAAATATAGAAATAAGTACTCAGAGAAAGAAAGTCGAGAGAGGAAGGAGGAGGTTTCCCCTTGCTTCTTGAGTGGAGGCCTTGGATAGAGCCATGTCCCTGTTGTCGTCCTGCTCTTTTCGGCTGCTTGAGGCGGTTCACTGCTGCTCGGTCAACTTATGTCAATTCTACCTTTACTGCGTGGGTGAGTTGTTCGGTGGAGAAGGGATGGAGTGTTTCTGGGCAGTGTTGCGCTGTGCAGAGGAGCGAGATTCCATGCCGAGGCTAAAAGTATACATAGAAGCCCCCCATATTGTCATTTATGCACTTCCCCCTGCCTTATTTAATGTCGGGGATGCTGACCCATCCACCTTTAAAGCTCTGTACCGTGCCCTTAGGGCCCTGCTGTAGTGTAACAACAGAGTTTCTCGGCCACGGGCCTTTTACCTTAAAATATGACGAACATGCAGGCATTTTTTATCTCCCCCTTAGCCCCTATGCCTTCAGCCCCTTTTGTAACTTCTCGCATATGACTGGGGGCTAGAACCAAGGGCTGAGCCCTTTGGGTGCTAAGGCTTTCGACAGCTGCGCGAGGGCCTTATTTCCTTTGTTAATCAGAATCTCGCATCCCAGTGTTGAATGCACTTTTCGTTAAGCTTTCCCTCTAGACAACTGCAATTGCTGATACGCGGGATTGGGCCCACCCAAGACATCACAATCGCAACATAGGGAGGGCGACTCTTTACCCTTTTTCCATAGCACGGGCCGATTGGTTTGGACGCGAAAACCTTATCACATAGATCACCATACATTATCACATCCGGGGGCCACTTTCCTTATCGCAATCACAATCGAGAAGGAATTTTGGCAGAAAAGAAATCTTTACATTGCACGATCGTTGATTACTGATTGCAATGGGTGACATCATCACTACCACATGTCACCCGACAATGGATCCATCTCACCCTTGAAAATTCTGAAACTGGTTGACAAGTGTCCCCTGTACGACCATGTTACCCTCCGTACTGCCCCATTACTGTTGACGTCAGCTGCCTCATCAGTCTTGAAGACCAATTAGAGGCCACCAGATGACCCCCATGGAGGAGAGAGAAAGAGGCCCGCCAAGCCCTGTTTTTCCATGCTTTCCTTTGTTTTTAAAAATCATCCCTCCCCAACGATTTTGGTCTATATCGCAAAATCAACGATTTATTATAGTTTCAGACCTGTGACCCCACTGATCCATCGATTGTTGATGCCCCGTGGAGGAGAGAGAAGGGGAGGCTCAACCCTGGTTTTTCGATGAAATTCCTTTGTTAATGGTTTTCTCGCCCCCCATGGTGTTTTTACCTTATACCGCAGCATCGGCCCCTGCAAGGTATTTTAAGTTTAGAACTCGCTGATTTGCGGGACTGCGGGGTTGCCGAGACGTAGGATGCAGGAAACTGCAGGACTGTGGGGTCGCCGAGATGTAGGATGCAGGAAACTGCGGGATTGAGGGAATCTGCAGGATGCTGGATATTGCCACTTGGAGGAGAGAGAAGGAGGGCGACTCACTCCTACTTTGTTAACATTTTTCTTTGTAAACATTTTTTGGCCTGACCCGAAACTTTAACAATGCATCGCAATATCAGCCCCCACAAGGTTTTGGAGTGTCGGCCCATTGTTCCGCCGGTGTGCCGATAATGCGAGATTGCGGGATTCACCGTGCTTCGGGCCCCCAACTGCCAATATACGATATGCTCTGTGCCCGGACCTGCCCACTGCCAATATGAGATATTGGCGATGATCCCCCCGGGTCCCGATTGTGATTTTTCCTCCATACTTAGCCATTTTCCTCAATCAGTTAGGCCTTTTAGGGGTAATCTTCAACAAGCTCTAACTTTTGATCCAGGGACCCCTTTTTGGACTTCTATATACCATTGGAAAGATTTTTCCGAGCACTATGCAATGGGGAGGATCTGATCGATCTTTGGTAGCTTTTATGGCTTAGAATCGGGCATCAAACATCACTTCTATTTGGCTTTTGAAGCAATTGATGACCTGTGAAGCAGTGAGTGACAACATTGGCTCCTATTGGGTATAGTGCCTTGCTTGCAAGGTTCTGAGAATCTGTAGGCCAGCCTCCTTCACTATTGAGCATGGAGTCAGTAATAAATGAATCTTTGTAATCAACAAAATCTCCATGGGACTTTCCTCCTCAATCTAGAATGTATACATAAAAATTCTAACAACTGAAAGGTAAATGCTCAACTAGTAAACTTATTTATGTACAATCCTACTTATTCACAACACTTAATTCAGCTAAGTATGTTCAATTCTCCACTAGAGCCAAGCCAACATAAGAGTACTGGACCACATGCCTTCATACCACTGAAAAAGAAAATTAGAACAGGCATGTACCATGAAAAATCTGAAAATATGGAACCTACTACATGCTCTTGAAATGACCTCTGGTGCTGACTGAAGAATATGCTTATGTACTTAGCGACATGGTCATGGAATAGAAAAGGAATGTTTGCAACAACCTCTTTTTCACATGTAGTTTGCTGACTGATGTCTTTTTGATCATGGCAGCCACAAACACCACTTGGCTCTTTGGCTTCTTCACAGGTGGGCTAGGAAGGGGAGGGAGAATTCTCTTCTTTTAGGACTTTGGTCTCAAAGAATTTTGAATCTAAAAGTCCCTTTCCCTTGCCAGCTTGCCTAGGAGGCTCCTTGGACAAAGTGCCTTCATTTTGGTCGTTTCCCATGGTTGTCTTTCTAGATAACCAAAGAACACTTCTCTTGTGCAACCGAGCCATCATGAAATCAGAGAACTTCTTGCAGCAGTCATCCATCTCATCATCATTTAGCATTACATCAATCTCATCCTCCTCTTCTTCATGCGTTCTAGATTCATGTTCTTTGTTAGAGAAAGAGGAATACTGTCGTCGAAGGCTTCTATTTTCTAACTCAAGTTTCATCAGTCTATATAAGGAGTTCCTTATTAAGCTAACCTTCTCTTCCATCGTCTCTTCTATTTCTTGACAAAGGTAGTTGCCAAAGTGTTTACAATTGATATTCGGACAGTGGAGTCGCCATGATCTTTACCATAAAATTAATCAGTGGAGCCGCCAAGGTGAGAGATCTTCAACCCACACTTCCTATGCTCACCTAACAAAGGAAATGAATTGTTTTGTTGTACCCATGGAAAAATATTCTAATATGTTCCTTGAAAACGATGTCAGAAAGATGTTGTCGCTAAATCTTGAACTTGCAAAACAAGTGCAGCAGGAGGCAAGGAAAGCACCCTAGAGACAACCTATGGGTTGATTGTAGACTAGTGTTTAGGACATCTTAAATAGAGTTCTTGCACTCCAATTGTCATGTAAAATGGTATGAGGGGCTTGGTTAAATAAGCTTTCAAAGAGGAAGATTCAAGCCAACTCATGGATCCAAATGCTGGGGGGTATTTGGGCAATCTCGAAGAGAAATGACTTTTCCTTCTGGTGGCTGACACACAAAAATGAGACAACTTAAACTGAAGTTGTATTGATGGGGGAGAGGAGGAAATGAGGAAGAAAAATAGATGCATAGCACTGTAACAAACAAAATCCTAGGCAGCAATGTTCTAGCAGAAAGGGGAATCCAATGGATAGGGATGTAAGTAAGACAAAATCCTAAACCATGGTTTTCCAATGAGATGATAGAAATAGAGGAGAAAAGAAGGTTTCAGGTCAAACATAACATGGGTATCGTTCTATGCCTAAGCAGCTAAGATAAATCCCTAGATTGAAGAGGAACCAACTACGTTCTGTACACTATTTCAAAGAAAGAAAAACACAGGTGAAATGAGATTACCAAGAGGAACTTGCTGCACATTAATCTTGCTTGGAATCAACAGGTAAACACCATTTATCCCAAAGGGCCCAATAACTAGTCCTTACACCCAACCATGATATCAGTGAAGTCCCATAAAAACATATTGAACCAAAATGGCAACACAGAGTTCAATCCTCGCGGGTATGAGAATCCGGAACCCTTGTATAATATTGCTCCCCCTATTTATAAGAAGATGGGGAGAGATTTGAATTACAATCAAAATATCTGAGCCTGAGCCCCAGCTGTCATGCTAGACTAGCTGTCTCAGCTCTGTCAGGCTTTGCTACCACCTACTTAAGATTACAACAGGGATCGAATCCATTTCTTGGAAAAATACAAATATAAATTCTTAGAGAAAGAAAGTCGAGAGAGGAAGGAGGAGGCGTCCCCTTGCTACTTGAGTGGAGGCCTTGGATAGATCCATGTCCTTATTGTCGTCCTAGTCTTTTCGACTACTTGAGGCGGTTCATTGTTGTTCGGCTGGCTTATGTCAATTCTACCTTTACTGCGTGGGTGAGTTGTTCGATGGAGAAGGGATGGAGTGTTTCTGGGCAGTGTTGCACTATGCAGAGGAGCGAGATTACATGTTGAGGCATTAAGTCCTCGTAGAAGCCCCCCATACTGTCATTTATGTACTGCCCCTGCTTTATTTAATGTGAGGGGCTGCTAACACATCCACCTTTAAAGCTCTATACCGTTCCCTCGGGGCCCTACTGTAGTGTAACAACAGAGTTTCTCAGTCGCGAGCCTTTTACTTTAAAATATGACGAAGAGGTGGGCATTTTTTTATCTCCCCCTTAGCCCCTATGCCTTCAGCCCCTTTTATAACTTATCGCATATGACTGGGGGCTAGAACCAAGGGCTGAGCCCTTTGGGTGCTAAGGCTTTTGACAGCTGCGCAGGGGCCCTATTTTCTTTGTTAATCAGAATCTTGCATCCCAGTGCTGAATTCACTTTTCGTTAAGCATTCCCGCTGGACGACTGCGATCGACGATATGTGGGATTGGGCCCACCTAGGACATTGCAATCGCAACACGGGGAGGGTAAATCTTTACCCTTTTTCCATAGCGTGGGCTGATTGGTCCGAACGCAAAAACCTTATCACATATATCACCATACTTTATCCCATTCAGGGGCCACTTTCCTTTTCGCAATCGCAACCAGGAAGGAATTTTGGGAGAAGAGAAAGCTTTACATTGCGTGATCGCTGATTGCCGACTACGATGGGTGACGTCATGACTGCCACATGTCATCACTCAAAGAGAAAGCTTTACATTGCGCGATCGCTGATTTTCAACTGCCATGGGTGACGTCATCACTGCCATGTGTCACCCAGTCAGTTGTGACACGTGTCACCCGACAATGGCTCCATCTAACCCTTGAAAATGTTGAAATTGGGTGACACGTGTCCCTCGTACGATCACGTCACCATCCGTGCTGCTCCATTACTGCTGATGTCAGCTGCCTTGTCAGTTTTGAAGACCAATCAGAGGCCGCCACATGGCCCCCCTGGAGGAGAGAGAAAGACGCCCATTGAGCCCTGTTTTTCGATGCTTTCCTTTGTATTTAAAAATCAACCCTCCTTAGTGATTTTGGTCCATATCGCAATATCGACGATTTCTTATAGTTTCAGACTTGTGAACTCGCCGATACCACATGGAGGAGAGAGAAGGGGAGGTCCGACCTTGGTTTTAAAATGAAATTCATTTGTTAATGGTTTTCTAGGCCCTTCGACGTTTTTACCTTATTACGCAGCATCGACCCCCACAAGGTCTTTTGGGTTTAGAACCTGTCAATCTGCGAGACTACGGGGTCACCAAGATGCAGGATGCATGAAACTGCAGGACTTCGGGGACCTGTGGGATTGCGGGAATCTGCGGGTTGCGGGATACTACCACATGGAGGAGAGAGAAGGAGGGCGACCCACTCTTACTTTGTTAACCTTTTTCTTTGTAAACATTTTTCGGCCCGACCTGGAACTTTAACATTGCATTGCAATCTCGACCCCCACAAGGTTTTGGAGTGTCAGCCCATTGTTCCGTCAGTGTAACAATAATGCAGGATTGCGGGATTCGCTATCCCCAGAGCCCGCTGTCAATATGTGATATGCTTTGTGCCCAAACCCGTTGACTGTCGATAGGCGATATTTACGATGAGCCTCCCGGGTCCCGATTGCGATTTTTCGTCCATGCTTATCCATTTTCCTGAATCAGCTAGGCCTTTCAGGGGTAATTTTCAACATGCTCTAACTTTTAATCCATGAACCCCTTTTTGGACTTCTATATACCACCTGAAAGCTTTTCCCTCGCACTATGCAATGGAGGGATCCGATTGAGCTCTCGTAGCTTATGTGGTTCATAATTTTGCATCAAACATCACTGCTATTTGGATTTTGAAGCAACTGATGACATGTGAAGCAGTGAGTGACAATAGGTAGAGTGAATGTATTTTTTATGGAGTCGATACTACAACTTTTTGTTGATTGTTGGAAGAACTAGACTCTTGGACGAATTTGGAACACTTGGAGCAGTTACATGTCAATTGATGCGTCACTTTGATCTTCTGAAATTGGACATTGTATTGGATTTATCTCCATGGAATGAATCCATTCATCCAAGGACATCAAATTTGTGGCGGCTGGTTTTGGGTCTTTAATCGGATTGGAAAATGATAGTATGCCGGTGGATGTGAATGGAAGCTCCGAGTTCGAACAACACCGCCCAACGGTTTGTCCTTGCATGCTTTATCAGGCCGGTTGGGTCGTTTGCTTGAAAAGCCGAAAAGCGAGGGTTTAAATCGAGATCCCTATTTTACATCTGCAATTAGGGTTCCCAACACATTATCAATACGAACTGAAGTCGAACCGGAGGCACAGAGTGATGAGAGGATGATTCTTTTAACACTGGGGGCTACGATGTCGATGGATGAGAAGAATTTATGTCAAGCGGGGAGGAGTGAACCGCTGCAGCCATAAAATGTGCAACTCGCAATTGTCATTGCAATTTCCAGAGGCGGCAAATTGAAGACGAGAACCTCTGCGAGTGTCGTCGCATACGTAGAGGAGCTGCTAGAAATGATTGATGTCAGCCTGAAGGTGAAGCAGATCGATCATGTATCCTGTTTTTGCAATGCATGTAATTTTCAGAACGATATTTTAGAGATAAAGTTTATCTTAGTCGGATTGAATTGCGCGCATAATCCTCCCCTACGTAGATTGCATTTTTTTTTGTTTTTGTACATATGGAATTTGGGGGCTGTGTTTGAACTGGCAAGATCTGGGATCGTTTTGGGTGTCCAAGCGTGTGATAAGTCCACCGAAATATTTGTTGAAGAGATTTTGGGATTTTTGTTCAAGATATCACAAGACCACACCATATTTTCAACGATCTACGGATCTTGTTTCGATTTTGATTATTTTGGTTCCCCACTGCATTTGTACGTTGGAATTCATCCAAGCATTTAGGCTATTAGATCATCTTGTTTGTTGCAAGGGCACTGCGGTTCGTGGGACATCTAGTGGAGAGACAAGAATCAGATGGTTTTGACTCTAGGACAGAGGATGCCATGCCTTCGACTTCAGCTGAAACAAACGAAGAGGTTAATAAAAGGAGAAGAACACAACAGTTTCCAATCAAACGCCCTTTTTTTTACTTTTGAATTTCCTTGCAACCGTTGTCAAGTTTCCATGTACCCCAAGCTCGATTGCTGATTTGTTGAATATTCTACCATCTGACGGACGTGAGCGCAACCGGTGTCAACTTTCCATGTACCGCAAGCTCGATTGCTGATTTGTTGAATATTCTACCATCTGACGGACATGAGCGCAACCGGTGTCAACTTTCCATGTACCCCAAGCTCGATTGCTGATTTGTTGAATATTCTACCATCTGACGGACATGAGCGCAACCGGTGTCAACTTTCCATGTACCCCAACCTCGATTGCTGATTTGTTGAATATTCTACCATCTGACGGACATGAGCGCAACCGGTGTCAACTTTCCATGTACCCCAAGCTCGATTGCTGATTTGTTGAATATTCTACCATCTGACGGACATGAGCGCAACCGGTGTCAAAGTTTCCATGTACCCCAAGCTCGATTGCTGATTTGTTGAATATTCTACCATCTGACGGACATGAGGGCAGTCAATACCATGACAATTTGTTAAATATTCTACAATCTAACGGAGATGGGCGCAGTCAGGGCTGGAATTTCAAATCTCCTCTGCCCGTCAAATGAAAATTTGACGACGTTTTTGAACTTTTCATGCCCTTCATTTTACGTTCTACTCAAATTTTTGAGTGTCAATCTTCCCTTATCTAGAAACTAATCTTACATTTCAGTGTCCATTAATCTCCCTCTCAAAGTGCCTTGTTTTCCTAAGTTAACATAAGTGTTTTTAAATAGCATGCAACCATACCTTTAAGACTTTATGAGAATTTTTAGCTTTTGAATTAATAATTTTGATTATATACTTAATTGTTAACACTTAAAGAACACTAAAAAAAACCACAAGATTAAGATGATAAAAATCCTCAATCACCATTATTAAATGAAAAGTTGGAAAATAATAACACATTGTAAAAGTATGACATTTAAAAAGACAACATCCCTCCTAATCAATAATAAATATTGATATGATGAGGAAAGAAGTTGGAAAGTAAGTTGTAACAATATCTTGATTAAATAGAGCATTTAATAGGCCTGACTCGATACATTATAGATCAATTACTCAATTCTCCTTTCGGTGGTAATGTGAATATGGATTTTATACTTTTTTCCTTGTACATTGATGATTTCAATTAGAAATACTTTTGATGGTTTCATACTTTTGAATGTTTATGATAAAATGATGAGGCATCATGCTCTACAAACATTAGGAGCAGGAGAACATGTTAGATGTAATTAGCTTAGAGTGTTCAACTACTTTAGTATCAATTTTAAATCTCTCTATTAAAAAAAAAGACAATATATAAATATATATGAAGAGTGCATTTAATCTTCAATCTAAGTATTTGTTATAAAAAAGGAAGAATACATTTAATCTTCAATCTAAATATTTGTTATAAAAAAGAACCTCAACAGCTAGTTACCAGTGGCAGTGGCAGTGGCAGCCTGGCAGGACACAAAATGTTTCAGGGAAAAATATAATCTCATGTATTTTATAATATATGGATTTATATGTGTAAGTATCATATTACATACAATAGATATTTAAATGTCATCTCAAAAGGAAGCGTTTGGACAAAGTGAGTAGACAATCAAGCTTTCAAAATATACTTTGAGTTTTCATTTCTGGATAACATAACATGAAAATTAGTTTACTGTGATTAATAATAGAAGCAGAAATATGTCACCAGTAAAAATTTGTTTGAATCAACTGTAATAATGGTTTCCAGCGATTGCAATAGTAATTTCTAAAATCAACTAGAATAATCATGGGTTTCAGACGTGGTAATTAAATTGAATTAAGGAAGGTGGAATAAGCACTGTTTGAGCTTGCAATGACATAAATGTGAATGCTTGAAACTATAATAAATCTTTCGCTTTCCACACTATAAATAAAAGTCAAAAGCTAGAGATTTTTTTACACAAAACAGAACATTTAAAATATGGTTAAAAGTAATATATATGGTTAAAAGTAATATGATACATAGCAAAGTTGACTGAATGATGTACAGATTCCGACTTAAAAGAAAAGTGTTGCGGAGGACTCCTGTTGTAGTCTGGCTTGTTTGTAAAAGATTTCACGATTCAGAAAACGAACCCATCAACAACCTTGCCTATATAGAAGCTGCGCCAATATCACAATGTCGAGGCCACCTGGAGTTTCTAAAATTCAAGCCGCGAATGCCGAGACATGATAAACAAGGCAGGAATGCAATCGATATCTACCTTTCCCTACTCCTCTCGTTCGTCCTTCTCTCCTCTTTCAAAACCAAAACCCTACACTCTACGAAGTTGGAACTCTGTTGTGTACCGGTCCCTGGCTAGCATTACTAACTCAAAACACGTATCATAAATTTTGACGGTTGAAATCCAAATATAAACGTCATTTTGACAGGTTGCAAATCTCTCACACACGTCAAACTTGACGTGGAAACATTTACACTTACCGTCAAATACGTCCTAGAATTCAAAATATAGGACGTCAAATTCCAGGCCTGGGCGCAGTCAATACCGTGACATGTCTGTTTGATTGCCGAATATTGCGTGAATCAACCATCAAGTTAAGGATCCGTCAATGTACATTGTAAAGTCGAGCCAACATATTGAAGACCATCTTGAGACCACCGTGCAATACCTGCAGCATAGAAGTGACCTACATTATTTTGTAGCAAAGCTTTGCCTCTTCGTTTTTCCTTGGGCGTAGAAGGATTAATGCTACGACCTTGCTTCATTAGGTAAGGAGATAGTTGGGTTCGTCTCTTTGCTGGCGCCATTGTTTCTCTCTCATATTTATATTTTATTTATTTATTTTCAATCCAAATATTATATGTCAGCGCAAATAATAAACAAATTTAATGTGATGTTGTCGAATAGGACGAAGGAAACAAATGCATGAAGATATCGCTAAATTAGAATCTTGGCATCAAATTACGAACCTGCTAAATCGTGGACATAGTTCAACGCAAATCATTGTTTGTCTGATCCATTTGACTGATCCGTGTAACAACTGCATTGAAGCGTTGATTCAATGCATGCGGTTGAAGTGGATGCCCTCCTCCAACTATTCGAGCTCTCTCTTCCATCAGATCGATCAAATCTCCAAAGTCAAACTTTTTAAAGTACTTGTAATGGAGTATATTTGCTACATCATAAATTCATATGCATAAGACAAATTAGCACAAATTTTTATAAAGTACTTTTAACTTTATAAGAGAGGACCATATTAGAAAAATGTATTTTGAGCATATTGGAGTGACCAGTGGGGTTTTTTTTAAGTAATGTTTTAGAGCGAGGGTATATTCTCTGTAGGAGTGATAAGGGATTTTTTTTATTTTTTTTATTTTTTTTATTTTATTTATTAAAGTGATGTTTCAGAGCGAAGGCATATTCTCTATAGGAGTGATAAGGGATTTTTTTTTGTTTTGTTTGGAAGGATAAGGTTGAAGTTTGAGGTTGATAAAGTTTTAATTTTGAGTGGAATATGTATTGTAATTGAGTGCATTTTCAGTTGAACTTGATATGTAAGGTATAAGTTTTATGGTCTGGTATCAAAATTCAAAGATATAAGGGTCAAGTAAGTCAAGTCATTAAAATAATTTTCATGGGTGTATTTTCGGCGGTATCCGACACCCTCATTGTATTGAAGCAAAATCAAGCGAGCGTGAATTCAAGCATTTAATTGTTAAAACAAGTTCAAACGAATGTGAAATTGAAGCGACGATCAAGCAAGCATCAAGCAAGCGAGTTTGAAAAATTAAGCAAGTTCAAGATCAAAGCAAGCACGATAATCAAGCGAGCCAGAACAAGTGAGCGTGTCAAAGACCAAAATGGGTAAAGGAGGAAAACGTCTTCAAAGTGCAGAGTTAGAAATTAAAGAATTGAAAGAGTGCAATAATGAATTACACAACACAATTGAAATGCTTGAGTGGAAATTAAAACAAAATCAAAACTTAATCAATCAAATGACCAACACATTAGAAGCAACGAAAGATTTTCAAATTGAGCTCGATATGAAAGAACAACTCATTAATGCACTCCAGATTAAATTAAGTGAAAAGCAAGATTTACTAGATGCACAATGTACAAAGAAGATAGATGCAAGTTGTGACACATAAGACCTCATCCAAACATCAAATGAAAGTTGTGAAACATATGACCTCATTCACCAAGTTGATGCAAGTTGTGACACAAATGATCTAATCCACTAGATTGATGCAAGTTGTGACACAAATGATCTAATCCACCAGGTTGATGAAAGTTTTGACACAGATGATTTGATCCAGCAACTTGTGCTACTAAATGATGCAACTAGCAGTACTAAAATTGACAACTTTGATGCAACAGGTGATACAGATAAATTATTAATAGAAATGATTGATGCTCAGCGTGATATAAATGATTTAATGAATCAAGCACAAAATATCAGTGGCAACAATAGGGGTGAAGAACAACAAGAAAATGATCTTTCCAAGAAGGTGATCAGACCTTGGGAAGAAATTTATTTCAATAAAGATAGACATGGCCTGGGATACAACAAAGAAAACACTTTGTATGTTCCAAATTTCTCAAAACCAGTTCAGTTTGTAAGTGTCAGTTTTCTAGAAAATACCCAAGATCTTGTTAAGTGTAGCCATTGAAAGAGAAATGGTCATATGGAGAGTATATGTTTTGACCTCCATCCTTGTTATCATTGTGGCAAGAAAAATAATCTATCTGAGAAATGTCGAATGCAGAATAAAGTGACAGTTAATTATGACTGGCTAAACCCTTGGAGATGGAATTGAGAATTGAAGAAACTGCATAATTCCTACAATCTACTTAAGACATAGGTAAACCTAGAGTTTGCTAAGAAACTCTCCTACACCTTAAGGGGGTAGTTCAATGTAGATGATTGTCTCTCCTTTCAGCTGACAAAGGGGAGAAATGATAATGAAATTGAAAATGTTTGTTAGAATAAAAGTTTTGACAACATCAACTAAGCATCCAGTGGGCATCGCCAAATTTTCTAGTGGGAAAGTGATTGAGAATCTGAACTTCACCAAATTCACCTGTGGGTGTCATCGACATTTTGTAAGTGGACAAGCGACTAAGATGTTGATTGAGAGCATTTTTGGACATTCTTTTGTTCACTTGGGTGGTCATTGGACCAAGCAAAGGACAGATGGATCCTTTTGCATTACATCTTGACATGTGATGGTGTTGTCAAGAAATTTTTAGAGATGTATCAGATTTGTAGTTGGTTCATGTTTCTTGGTTTTTTCTCTTCAGATTGGAGTTTTCAGCATCCAGTTTTGGTGGCTTTTCAGGCATTTTTTCATTGATGATAAGCTCAACAGTTTCAACATGAGGACTTGGAGATGGTTCCAGGTTCTTACTTTGGACTTATGATTGAGGGGGGGAATGTTAGCCTCACTCTCACATAAAAACAATAATAAGTCCAAAATATTAAAAATAATTAAAATTATGAAACTTGGATTTATTCCTACATATCTATTCTAGAATGAGTTAGTTCCTCAAACTAGGGAGTTTGTTTAGGTCTAGTTGGTTGAGAGATTCTCTCCAACTAGTTAGGCTCCTAGATTAGTGTGTCATTCACTCAACCAAAGTGATTGAGTGTCCAAGATAGACACACTATCTTGAGACATACTCTTGATGTATTAATATTGTATCATTCTCATTATTTTGTACAGAGAGTGAGTGTGTGTGATAATACATTCAGGCTTTAGGCCTTTTCTGCCATGTCTCTGGCTCCAGTCTCTCATGTTTTTAGTGTTTTATTAGTTTATTAAATCCTTTAGATATTTATATTTTATAATTACAAGTGGTGTGTCTTTCTTTTAAAAACAATGAAAAGTCAATATGCATTGGAGGATAACAACCAGTGATGATTGTCCCACGACTAATTTAATAACTTAATTATGATAAATTTTCCCATTATTTAAAAATAATGAATCAATTTTTTCCCAAACCTATCAACCATAAATACCGTGAAAACTAATACCACTAATATCATTATATAACCTGCCGCCTCTTCTCCCACCTAATATGCCAATCTTTTTAAGATCGGTAGCTATCCCGATTGTGAATGCTGGGCAGCCTGACTTTTCCGTCGTATTTGGAGTCAGTCAGTTGTAGGTGCTATTTACTCTATTTAGTTTCAATGGCGGGATGCACATCAACTTTGGCAGGTTGCAGGGATACAGTGATGCAGGTGTGGGTCCCATCGCCGTTCGAAGTTGACCGTTAAAACTTTCGGCTAAAAATATATGAATGGCCATGGTTTTCATTATTTTCATTGTATCTGACCATTTCTTTAAAGTGTTTGTTGCCCAGTGGACTATGTCCCATTAGAAGGATGTTTTTTTTTTAAAGGTATTGTCTAAACATGTTATGTTTTATAGTTTTTGGTTGGAATTTGGAGATCCGCGTCCTTAAAAACCCTCGGGGCAATCGGATTGTGGAGCGAAAATTTACAACTCAAACTTATGATTCCAAGAAATTTCTCCCCCCATATTTGTCAAAAAAACCCTCCAAAACATAGAACAAATAGACGAAGGGTTTTTAATAATTTTAAAATATATTAGAAAATGTTGAACAAAGTTTAAGATGAAAGTTTGTAGTTACTTGTAAGATGTTTTTTTATTTATTTGGCAATATTTTTGAGGGATATTATTAAAAATTTAATAGGTATTTCTTAGAATGATAAATTTGAGCTTTATGATGTGCACATTTCAAATATCTAAATTTTTTTTGAGGAAACAAAATCTATTTATATATTTAAAATACATTTTAAATAACAAAATACGAATATATTAATTTTTTTAATAATAAATTAAAAAAATTTAAATCATAAATTAAATCATTCGATATAAAAATTCCTTAAACTATAAAAATTCCTTAAAACTTTATTTTATTATAATTTATTTTAATACAATTAATTAATTTTAATTTTTCAATAAAAAATTATTCAAAAAAAGTTGCATTCTAGAAACACGCTGAGTGATACAGTGAATTGTGACCTGCATTGTAAAAGATATATATATTCTATGTAGAAATACGGTAAGAGAGTCTTTTAATGAAAAATTTAAATAGATATAGTTATATACATTTAGTTTTGAGCAAGGGAAACTTTTTGATAGGTAAAATGAATGCTAAATTTAGAAATAATTTTAGAAATCTGTCAAAAAAAAAATTTAGAAATATCTTACTTCCTTAATAGCACTTAGCACTTAGGAGTTTAGATGTATATTTTATTGATGATGGAGGTCTTACTTTCAATTATCAACTTTTCTAGATTTTACTCACAACATATATTTTATTAACCGGTTGCTTTTGAGAATTAAATTTAGATTTTATACCTACAATGTAACAAATGCATACCTTTGCTTATAAGCCAAAGCCAAATTAGTAAAGAAACTCATTTTGTCTATGTACGACTTCCATTTAAGGTTAACCTGCTAGTGCCCGGTGGGTGGATATGGAATAGAAGAGTGAGACCCTACTTTAAAAGAAAGAAAATAGTTCTCAAGCTTAAATGCAAAGGTGTGCCATCCCCTTTCTGATGTTAGAGGAAATTCCAAACGAACAAGCTCACTCTCTTGTGGTAATTAGTCAAGGTTAAAGTGTTCGATTGGGTAAGCATAGTTTCCAAGAAAAAGAAAATTACATATCAATATCAATTTCTTTTAAATTATTTATATTAAATATTAATAAATAAATTATTTAAAAATTTTGTATTTTATTTAAAAAAATTTCAACTCCCTTACCACGGACCAATCCAATTTGTAATGCAAGAATTGTGAAAAAGCTCAATCAAGTTTAGATTTTTGTTAAAATAGTTTAATTTCTTCAAAAGTGATTTCCATTTTCAATCTCTTCTCATAAAATTTAACTTGTTAAAAACTAAACCCCATACAAACTAATTAATTAACCTCATACTAAACATATACCCCCACATATATATATAGCTTTTCATTAATCTTAGGGTTTAAGAGCCATACTCTTAATTAATGGTCCCATGTTAATCTTCTTATCATTTATGTTCTGCAGCTAGTGCGCTAGTATGCTTTTAATGAGCTGCATATTTTGTTTTAGTGAATTGATTAAATGACATAATCCCAGGAAATGTGATTTTGGACGTTACGTGTCAGTTTGTTTTAACTTTTTTGGACATTACCGGTCAGTTGGTTTTATATTTAGTTAGTTTGCTCAGGATGAAATGACTTATCTTGAAGTTTTCACGTGTATTACAAATTTCTATTCATTGTTTTAATGTGGGAGGTAATCTCCATTCTGCATGAAGCCTTAAATTCAAAGTAGCTCCATGGTTGTTCATGTGTGTTAAAATTGTGAGCGCTCCCGTTATGCTATCACACAACTTTTATTTGTAAGAAATAAACTAAGCTCAAGAAGAAGATAATGACGAGGAAATGTTTATAAAATATACGAGGAAATGTTTATAAAATCTATTAAAAAAATATGTATTACTAGAAAATTAAAGGTTTATTTTTTTAATTAAAAATATTTTTTTTTCCTAATATTAAAAGTAATATTTGGATAGCATATTTGGATAGCTTATTTTGTGTTTGGATGGTTTATTTTGTTAAAAAATACAAATATATTAATGTGTATAAATTTATATAACAGAAATGTGTTATTAAAAATGATTTATATGACAGAAATGTGTTATTAAAAATGATATTTAACAATGGACTTGTATTACAAAAGATCAATTGAGGCAAAATCGTCAATCCACTCTAGATTACAATGCCACCCAAGGATAACACGGTAACCCAATATTCTGAAGGGTAAAGTTAAGAAGCAGTGTTTTTCTAATTAGACATTACAATCTAAAGATAACATCATGGTTCAACATTAATAAGTATTAATTTAAGATTTGGTTTGCTTTTAATTAATGGGATTTGTTAGAGGAGATATTATTTAAATTTATTATGGTTTAATGTAGGGTAATAGATGCATACAAAAAAGATATATATATATATATATATATATATATATATATATATATATAGATATATATATATATAATTTTGGAAAATTTTAATTGGAGAAAAATAAACGCAGTCACTCTTGGACTTAAATATAGTTAATTTGGTCAACACCTTTCTTTGGCCAACTAAATTTTCCACTCAACTCTAATACATTATAATGAAGAATCCCCAAGCCTTTAAAAAAAATTAACTACATGTAATATCATGGGCCACCAACACCAAATGCCCAAAACCACCATTGTTGATATAACCTTGACTAGGAAATTATTCATATCCAATATGGAAAACCTGCATGCTGTCCTCCTTTGTCACCTAGTTTTATGTTAAGGCTTCCCCATCAGGGACACACATGCCTAAATAGGTACTTATATTCTCATTTACATTTTTTCAAATTTCCTTCTCCAAAGTTTTTGTTTTTCTTTTTTTTTTCTTCGTTTTTTGTTGTTTTGTTTTGTTTTTTTGTTTTTGGTGTTTTTGTTTTGTTTGTTTGTTTGTTTGTTTGTTTGCTGTTGTTGTTGTTGTTGTTTGTTTGTTTGTTGTTGTTTGTTTGTTTGTTGTTGTTGTTGTTGTTTGTTTGTTTGTTGTTGTTGCTGTTTTTTTTGTTCAGGTTTTTGTTTGTTTGTTTGTTTTTGTTTTTTTGTTTTTTGTTTTTTTTTTGTTTTTTGTTTTTTGTTTTGTTTTTTTTTTTCAAGGTTTTTGTTTGTTTGTTTGTTTTTTTTTTTTTTAAGGTTTATCTTATCATGATACTTATGCATCCATTATCTCATGTCCACACACCTGCCCACATCAAGTGTGCTCCTCATGTCACTTCATGTTGGCTTTGATTTTTCTCTCTATTGAATCAACAATGTTAAGTCATCTCTAGGTGGGTTGTCCATGCTCAACCCTTGACCCCTTTGTGACTTAACCAAACACTATAGTTCTTTCTTCACCAAGTAGAAACTTCTCCTTTTCAACCCTTCTTTTGTCTCTCATAACACTTGTTAATAATTAAATTGATGCGAGAAGAATGATAATTAGAAAAAACAATTATACAGATAACTAGTACACACATAATTTACCATGGAAAGCCCCGATTAGGGAGAGAACACAACCAAGCTATCCAACACCATGACATCAACCGAGTGAGTCTTCCCCTTAACTTTGACACATTACAATGGAGAATCCCCAAGCCTTTTAAAGACTTTAACTACATGTAATACTAGCCTTGCAACAACATAAATTAAATGACAGATAGATATACATCAATTCATTATAAACATCAAAACACTTACCGGATAATACATCTCACATAGTGTAAATAAAAAAGTCATAAAAATTAACTGAATTATAACTAAATTTAAATTATTGCTATTATTATTATTATTAGTAATTATAAAAAGAATAAATATATGAGATAAGAAACATATATACATTTAAAAAAAACATGTACCAATATTCTTAACCATGAAGATTCGCTCCACTTTACCATGGAAATTCTTAACTTGTAAATAGACCTTGTCATAATACCATGGGCCAATATCATGGCTTACGAATACTCATGCCCAATATGAAATGTTGATATGAATTTTTATTTAATTAATTAATTCGAGATAAATTAATTAAATTAGCATAATTAAGTAAGAAATAAGTCTTAACCCTTGATTTGTGAATACTACTATGAATATTTTGACATATTCCATGCAGGTTAAATCTCTACCATCCTCCTCGTAATGTGGATAGGCATGTCTATTTTGGAATAAGGATTGCATAATTTGAATTTAATTGTCAATAATTATGAGGTGGATGGTAGGGATTTAACCTCAATAGAATATTCTTAGCAGTATACACAAATTAAAGGCTAAAATATATTTCCAAAGTAGTTATGTCTTTTTTCCCATATAATTAAATTCATTAATTGAAAAAAATGTCATATGAGCAAGTTTCATATGAAATGAGTAATTGTTTTTTGGGCATATGATATTAATATGTCATGGTATTGTAACAAAGCATATTTAAGATTAAGAAACTTCATGATAAAGCGGGGGTGAATCTCTGTGGTAATGTGACACAGTCCAGATTTTGTAGCTTTTATAGCACCTTCAAAATCTAGATCATTGTTGCAGAGCACACAACCCAAACCATTAGAGTTTGACTACTAAATTAATTGATTCAAGGAATAAATTACAAATCACAAACAAAGAATAATTCAAGTCTGCTCACAAGAACACATAAAGGAATTCAAATATCTTTTTATTCATTCAAAATGTGTTGCTACAAATATGAATACAAATTTGAGAGTGGAGTCATTAGAGCATTTGAAATTCCCACACTATTACACAACAATACCATGCATAGCAACCAAACATCCTCACTGACTCAAACATCAACCGATCGTGCTCTATGAAAATCATGTAGTAGCCAAAACCAATGCCAACAACTCAGGAGCCAGGAGCCCACACGAACCAACAAAAAACCAATAGAAAAAAAGAAAAAAGCTCCTTTTATTTTGGGTTCATGTAATTTATCCTCACACTGCTGACCTATTCGCATTCCCACTAAAATAAATCGCTTCCCCTATTGTTGACCTCTCGCCTTCTAGAACTGAGTTGATTCATTTCCTCTTAGTATGTGGACAAAACAAATTTGTAACCTCGATCTTATTTCAATAACGCATCTAATAGGGGTTGTCTTGTGGAAACAAAACTAAACAACTATCGATGTTGGATGTGTCAGCAATTCCATGCAGCAAGAGTATCAACACACAATCCTAGGAGTATCAACACGTGATCCTAGGAGTGTTAGAAACTTGAAAGCATTCGTTGATTTGATAAAATGTAGCAGCGATGGTAGTAGCAACAACTACCAACTGGGTGTATCAACAACTAGCATAATAGGCGCATCAACAAATTAGAACACATGGGAGTAACAACACTTATTACAAACTCAACATAAAATTGTTTTTTGGTTGATGAGGATTGCCTGAGGCCAAGGATACTCCTACATGAGACACCCTTGGTAAGAAAATATGAGCTACAACTCATGTGGTGTTTCCTTCAGCGATTCAAGTCCCTCATAGGTGTGTCAACCCTTATTTAGTCACCCATGACACATCTTCAGATCCCCTATTTTTCCATTTGACCAAATACTCCAGATACTCCCTATGATGAGTCTTCTTTCAAATTTTGGTGGCCAAAATTTCTTCCACTTCTTCAACAGGTTTGACTAGTAATTGTTCCTTCCACTCAACATGTGTACTTATCTCTTGACTTCTTTCTCCTTCATGAAACTCATATAGATTAGCTACATTGAATATCATAGAGATATCAAATTCTCTCGACAACTCCAACTTGTAGGTGTTTTAAAATATTTTTTCTAAGGATTATGCATGGGATTATTTTCTTATATTTTAACTTGTTGTAGGTACCCTTGGGAAGAGTCTATTTCTGTGGATGCATCATTACCAATTCTCCTTCAGTGAAAACCTTTTCCTTTTTTTATTTAATTCATCTTTCTCCTTATTCCTATTTTTACTTTGCTACAATCACTTCTTCACCTCTTCATGTATCAATTGCATGTTGTTTTCAAAATCACTTGCATCAACACTCTTCCATTCCTCCAAATATGGAAATTGTATTAGTTCCACAATATCTTTCAGTGACCACCCGTAAACAATTTGAAACAAACTCTTACTAGTGGATTTGTTCTCTGATCCATTGTATGCAAAACTTTCCTGCGCCAATACCATATCCCATTGATTGGATTTGTTCTCTGATTCATTGTATGCAAAATTTTCCTGCGCCAATACCATATCCACTGATTGGGATATTCTTCCACAACGTCCTCCAAAAGTGACCAATAAATCTTGTATCTATGTTTGAAGTAATGGTCCTTAACAACCCATGAAGTCTCACTACTTCCTTAAAGAATAAAACAACCGCTTCAATACCATCGTTTGTTCTCTTGCATGCTATGAAATGTTCCAACTTCGAAAACCTATCTACAACAACCATCATTGAATCATGCTTCTCTGCATCGTTTGTATCCCAAGATAAAGTCCATGCTCAGATCTTCCCATGATAGTTCTGGTACTGCCAATGAATTATACAACCTTGTATTTTGACTTCTACCCTTTGTTAGTTGGAAAATTCTACAACACTCAACAAACTTTTTGACATCCTTGTTGATGCTAGACAAAAAATACCTCTCCTTTACCAATGTTGTGGTCTTATCCATGCTAAAATGTCCTCCAAGATCTCCACCATGTAGCTCCTTAATAAGATTCAACCTCATTGACCTTCAAGGAATGCATAATTGTTGATTTTTAAATAAAAAACCTTCTTAGATATGGTAATCAAAGAACGTGGTCCTATCCACACTCCAAGGTGCTTTACAAGTTTTCCGAGCTTCTCCAAAATCAAAATATTTCACATACAAGTCCCTCATGCTTTCCAAACCCACCACTTCTACTAACAAAGTGTTGAGTAACAACACTTTCCTACTCAAGGCATCTGCAAATTTGTTTGAATTTATAGACCTATGCTCCAAAACAAATGTATAATTTTTCAAAATATCAACCCATTTAGAATTCCTTCCATTCAAATTACCTTGACTGTTGATATATTTTAATGCCTTGTGATCAATAAACAAGAAAAATTCCTTTGGCAACAAATTGTGTCTCCACTTATTCAAATCTTGCACAATATCATAAAATTCTTGGCCATATACAAAATAATTATTTTTTGGCATCATTCAAATTCTCACTGAAGAATGCTTATGGTTTTCCTTCTTAACTCAAGGCTGCTCCAATTGTTGTACCACTCGCATCACAACCAAATTGGAATACTTTATCAAATTTCGGAAGCACTAAAAATGGTTTCTCTATCACACTCCTTTTCAGATTTGCAAATTCCTTCATTGTTGTTGTTGTCTATTTACAATCCCCTTCTTCATGCACTCAATAAGAGGTGAAAAAATATGGCTGAAATTCCTAATGAATTTATGGTAGAAGCTTTCTAATCCATGAAAACTCCTCATCTCAAGGGTAGATTGAGGTGTTGGCCATTCCAAGATAGCTTTCACCTTCTTAGAATCAACCTTCAAACCTTCCTTGGAGATCACAAGTCCCAAGTACACTAACTCATCCTACATGAATGTACATTTCTTGAAGTTGATCAACAACTTCTCTTCCTTCAACCATTGCAACACTTGCCTTACATGCTCTAAGTGCTCCTCCTTGTTTTTGTTAAAATTAAAATGTCATCCAAGTACACTACAATTTTTTTTTTCCAATAATGGCTACAAGACCTCATTCATGAGCCTCATGAATATGTCGTGGGCATTAGTCAGCCCAATTGGAAAAATGAACCATTCAAACAATCCATCCTTTATCTTGAAAGCAATCTTCCACTCATCACCTTCCCTGATTTAGATTTGATGATAATCACTCTTCAAGTCTATATTTGTGATATACACAACCCCACTTAAATAGTCCATAATATGCTCCATCCTTGGCAAGGGAAATCGATACTTGATGGTTATCCTATTAATGGATTAAGAATTCGTACACATTCTTCATTCACTTATCTTCTTTGGAGTTAATATTGTTGCTATAGCACACAAACTCAAATTGTCTCTTATCAATCCTTTATCAAGAAACTCCTATACTTTCTTATTTACTTCCCCATTATCTGCTAGGGTCATCAAATAGGGTTCCTTGTTTGGTAACCTCAATCAAGGAATCAAGCCAATCTAACAAGAAATATTTCTCACGGGAGGTAGTCCTTTTAGCAATTCATCAGCAGCAACCTCATTGAATTCATCTAACAATGATTTAATTTCTATCAAGATGGTTTCTAATTTCACTTCCTTTGGCATAGCCTTTGGAATCACTGCTAAACATAATTTCACCTTCCGTTCCTCATGTAAAAACACCTTGGATGAACACACCATGATCTTGTTATTACACGTGCTAGTACTTCCACAACTTCCTTCTATTACAACTGTATTTTCAAGCATTGGGGTGAGTTTGTACTGTTTTCCATCTTTCCTGAACTCATATGTATTTTCTCGACCATCATGGTGAACTTGTCTGTGAAATAGCCACGATATTCTCAAAAGTATGTTGCTTGTGTCCATATCAACCACATCGACAATTCTTGCTCCTAACGACCATCAATTTGAAAATTCAACAAGCATTACTTAGTCACAACCACTTGTTGTCCCTTTTGTAACCATGAGACTTTGTGAGATTTTGAATGGACTAAACTCTTGAGTTTCAACTTGTCCATGACTTCAATGGACACTAAATAATTTGAATTTCCACCATCTATAACCAAGTTATAGCACTTTCCTTGGACCTTACATTTAGTTTTGAAAAATTTCCTTCTTTGTTCTGGTTCTTCCACTATGTTCTTCTTAGGCTTGAGTAGTACTCTGTAAAACATCAAATTTTCTCACTGTTCTTGTTGAAACACAATCACATATTCTCTAGCAACAAAATCTTCATCAACTTGTGTTCTACCTTCACCTCTTCTAACTTAACTTTATCTTTCCAAGAACTCAAATTTCTTATGTCCTTCAACTCCGTAGTGATAACAAGCAATTACATACTTGTCGTTTCCTCTTCCGAGACTTCCTTACCTCTTCCATCACTGTCTCCACCTCTACCACCTTGATCGTTGGTGGATTCTTCTTCCTTTTCACTGCCTCTAGCAGTCCCTGCCTTACCTCTTCCTTTACCTTTCTGTTCCATTTTCCTATTAAATTTTCTTGTACCTTTAGTGCAAATGTGATAGGCTTCATCAACGGTTCAAAATAATGTGTACTCATTTCATCTTGAATAAAATATTTCATCCCATTTACATACCTTGCAAATCTTTGGAATTTTGGTTCTTTTATAATGGATCAAAGTGACAGTTTAAAAAACTCCTCAGTGTACTCACAAACAAAGGTCTCCTTTTGACTTAGATTCTAGACTTGTTTATACAATTTTTTCTGGTAATCAATAGAAATAGATTTTTCCTTGATATATGAGATCATCTTCTTCCAAGTCATGATCTTTTCTAGCTGATTATCTATTCTATCTTTCTATAACATATCCCACCACAGTGCAACATGACCTTTCAACTTTGTCATGGTGAATTTTACCTGATTTGAATCTTGAAAATTTTCACACTCAAAGTATATTTCAAGTTCTCCAATCCAATCGATGATCACATTATCTCTTAGATTGTCATCATAAAATGAAACATTAACCCTTGCACTACCTCTATTACTCATGTATGAAATCAACCTCGTTGTTGGGTATCTCTCTTTAGCATCCTATTCTTCATCTATTTTTTAAGGCTCTGAATCTACTTTTGCATCTCCATTTCTTCTATGCTCCAACTCTTCTATTCTTCATCTTAAATCTTTTAGCTCTCGATTTCCTGCACCTCCTCGTCTTGTTCCTATTCCCCTCGGTGGAAGCCTTACAAATTTTAAATGTCTCATCAACATCCATAGACCTCAACCTAGGTTTTCGGACCCAACTCGTACCTTCAACACTCCTATTGTGCAACCAATAAACAAGGTTTCTTGGTATCTTGTTACACGAAGCAATTCAAGGTGCAAATCCCATATTGAATCCCACTCTGATACCAATTAACACAATCGAAGTTATATAGCTTTCACAAAAACTACATACTCTATATTGTTGTCACAAAGAACACAACACAAGACATTGGAGTTTGGCTACTAAATTTATTAATTCAAGGATAGAGAGTAATTAGAGTCTTCTCATGAGAACATAAAAATGGATTAAATATCTTTTTATTCCTTCAAAATGTGTTACTATAGATAAGAATACAAATTTGAGAGTGGAGTACTCAAAGTACTTGAAATTCCCATGTTGTTACCCAACAATACCACGCATAATAACCAAACATCCTCGCTAATTCATATAACAATTAGTTGCACTCTCTAAAATTTGTGCAACAACCAAAACCAATGCTAACAACCCAAGATCCAGGAGGCTGCACGAACCAGCATAAAACCAATAGCAAAAAGAAAAATGCGATTTTCTTCTGTGTTCATGTAATTTATCATGTTGTTGACCTCTTTGCATTTCCACTGAAATAAGTCACTTCCCTTGTCGTTGACCTCTTGCCTTATAGAAAAGAGTTGATTCGTTTTCCTTCAATATGTGGAAAAACCAAATTTGTAACCTCCATCACATTTTGGTAGCACATATAGTAAGGGTTGTCCTATGGTAGCGCAGTTATACAACTATGGATTTTGGATGTGTCAACAACTCCACGCAACAAGAGTATCAACACACAATCGTAGAGTGTGAACAACTCGAAAGTAGTCACCACTTTGATAAAATGTAGCTACAAGAGTAGCAACAACTGCGAATTGGGTGTATCAACAACCAACATAATAGGTGCACCAACAACTTAAAACACATAGGAGTAACAATATTTATTGTGAACTCAACAAAAACTTGTTTTTTGGTTGTGATTGCTTGAGGCCACGGATGCTCCTGCATCATAAAGAATCTTGTTACATGATATTTAAAATGTAAATATATTTAACTTATATATTCATTACTACTACTACTACTACTACTACTACTACTACTACTACTACTACTACTACTACTAATAATAATAATAATAATAATATAGTTATTCTTATGATATTTTTAATTATAACAAATTGTGATGTATGATGATGTGTTTTGATACTTATTATTAATTGATGCTTATGCATTTACCACCCATTTGTTTTTTTATGGATGTGTTAGTAATTACTCATACTTAAATTAAAATTGTTGAAGACCTATTCTCAAATAGACATGCCTATGGGTGTAACCAAGGGCACAATAAAAAATGTCTAAAATTTTTGACTTAACAATCTTGATATTTTCATTAAATCAAATTTACTTCAAAATATGATGTATAAATTTGATATATTTTTAATGTTATAAATTTAAATTCTTACATTATGAAAAAAATCGTAGTCTATTTGTTATAGGTTTTGGAAGTAATTTTGGTCTAATTTGCCTATAATTTGGATGAGATTTGTTGGAATCACAAGTTTGATTTGTAAACTCTCCACAATCCAAGTGTCGTGGGGTTTTCAGGGTGTTGGAATCACAAGTTTGATTTGTAAACTCTCGACAATCTGAGTGTCGTGGGGTTTTTCACGGTGTTAAATCCATATATGTAATCAAAAACCCACTTTAAACAACAAATATGAAGATTTAACCCCAAAAAATTTAGGTCAAATACTAGTTAGACAATCCCTATTAAAATATTAAATTTTATTTTTATTTTTATTGAAAATCGCTTTATCACATCATATATAGTCAAATATAATGATGAAGTTAATTATTTATATTATTAATTATGTTTAATTATTTTGCATAAAGATATGAAATTCTATTTTTTTTACTTAAAAATTCTCTTAAGACATCACAATTCATATATATTTTTATCTTTAATGGTAAATTGTTGATATCACTAATTATGTTGACATTCTTATAGGAAGAAGTATATAATTTTTCTTTTCTATTATTTTTTTTAATTACACATTTATTTAATGTGTCTAGGCCCAATACGATAAAAAGTAATACTAGCTATAATAACAAGCAAAAATGAATATGCATGTTTAGTTAATTTTAATTAATAACATTGTAAAACTTGAATAATCTCAACCTCACTATGGTCATTCCATTTGTTGTTGATGTTAAAACCCAATATGGTAAAAATATTTCACTTGCACTCAATCATAAATAAAATATTTTGATGTCAGGTAATATAATTTCATATCAACTTAAAAAAAAATGAAGTAATTAGGAGTAAAAAAATTGAGTAATATGTTTAAATCTAATAATTTTCAAAAACATTTCTAAAGATTTAAATAAACTAATTGAAGATCTATGTTCACCGATTTATGTCAATATCGATTTCATATATATCAATATAGAAAGAAAATATTAAAAAATTATAATGTTGCATATAATAAAATATTCAATATGCAAAGAAAAAAGTAATTTAAAGTTAAAAATAAACAAAAATATCAAGTACTTCCTAATAAGAATAATAAGAGGGAGATGTGTATTCGATTCAATTGTTGAAAAAAATTTAATATGTAACATTTAAAAATATTCACAATGATAAAAAAATTCAATGTGGGTAATTAATACAATATTTTAATGTCGGGATATTGATGTATACTAAAAAAGATATTAATAACAAAAGAACAATTTTAATGTGGACAATGTAGTTCATAGATAAAATATCTCAATGCACATGTTATGTAAAATATTTTAACATTAACCATGTATATATTTTATATATTTTTTAAAAAGTTATATTATATTATGCATATATATTTTTGTTAATCTTCCTTGACATCCAACAATGATTTTTTTGAAATACAATTTTAAGTTATGTGCTCTGTATAGCATTTAAAAATACAATCTAAACAATGAAAAATTATACATTGTATATATGTAAAGAGAGAATCACAACAGATTCATTAGGATCTATCAAGAAATGAGCGGGATGCAATTTTTTTCTTCAAATTTTTCACTATAACAAAGTTTTCATAGATTTGATGCATCTCAGAGTATGCTAGATCTGTTCTTAGGATGGATCTATAAAATATTTTAGTATGTAGAATTAAGTAATATTGATCTATACTTTTGATTTAGCTGACGATGAATAGTTGGATGTTTCTTGTTTAGTTTTTGTATGCAACTATCCTATATTTTATATGCTTATGTTTATAGTTATCTAGAATCTAGAAAGTTTCCAGGTTGGTATTAGTGGAGCCAAAAAAACGGGAGAATCGAGAGCGACGGGAGGAGAAACGCCGCGGCTAGGGTTTCCACAACGAGCAGAGTTCGATCCCAATGGAGAGTGGCAGGGGAGGGAGCTTGGCTCCCTCCTACAAAGATGTAGTGTCCAGTAGAAGTAAATCACCAACTGGAAATAGTAAAGACGGTATGAACTATAGAAACAGGGATAATGAAAAGGAAACAGATGGGACTAGAACAAAAGAGAACAACAACACAAAGGACAAAGAGGAAGAAGACAAAAGTCCGGGGTCAAGAGACAAAAAACAAAAGGACCTTGCAAACCAAAAGCAGAAATCACTCCTTGAGTTATATTAAATGATCCTGCTCCGCAGGAGCACATGGAACATATGGGAACCTACGCCATTATCTGTAAATTCATGGGACTATGGCCCATTGAAAAGGCTTTACAAACATGGATCAAGTATCATTGGAAGCCCAAAGGAAGCATTGACCTACATCTTGGGTCAAAAGGATTCTTCACAGTAGTGTTCTCTAACATCGAAGATAAAGACAGAATATTCGAAGGACCCTACTTTTTTGTCACTGCTGGTCTCTATATGAGACCTTGGAGAATGAACTTTGTCCCGGAGAGGGAGACTTTCTCTTCGGTTCCTATGTGGGTGAGGCTCTACTCTCTACCTCTTAATTATTGGCAAACTAAATCGTTGGCCGCCATTGGCAATAAACTAGGACGCTATGTCAAAGCTTCTGAAGCCACAAGAAGGGGAAAATATACCTCCTTTGCTAGGATCTGTGTGGAAATGGATCTATCAGGAGCACTTCCGGATGAAATCATCCTAGAAGTTTTTGATGAGGAGTGGGTGCAGATGGTAGACTACGAACATATCCCCTTCATATGCCGAAGGTGCCATGAACATGGGCATCTGTTAAGAGACTACCCTCTCAGCAAAGAAAACAACAAAGAAAAACTTAATACAACGAAGGACACTGAAAACTTTCAGAAGGTGGCTAGTAGAGGAAGGGGAGGAAAAAAGGGATCAAAGCAACAACATACTAAGGGGAAAAAGGGTAGTCAGAATAAGTTTCAAGTGCTAGAAGAGCCTGAAGAAATCACAAGAGAGAGTAAAGATCAGGAGGTATATGTTAAAGAAAAAGGAAAAAATGAGGACACAAACTACTCCCTGGACATTGACCCCTAAAAAGAAACAATGAGAAGTGAAACAAAAATTGAAATGGACCAGGAGATGACTCAAAGTGAAACGGATCTGGAAGACCATGAACTACAAGAAATACTAGATAAGGAAAACTTGGATTTGGAAGGATTTCTGATGCAAGGAACCAAAGGAGGAATAGATTCTCTACCTCAAGAAGATTGCAATAGAATTCAACAGTTGTTTTTATGGAAAACACAGGTACGAGGACTGGAGAAAGACTAAAACACCCACAAACAGGAGCACAGAGGAGTGAAAACAATGAAACTAACTCCAGGATTAACCACCAGAAACCTAGGAAAGAAGAGAGGCAGAAAAAAGCAGAATGAGCTCCTGATGGAGTGTGGAAAGCTAATGATAAATTCGTGTAAGATGAAAGATCTAGCCAGTTACTCATTTACAAATATTTAATTATGAATTTTATATTCTGGAATATCAGAGGTCTAGGTAGTAAAAGGAAACAAAGATTGCTTAGTAACAGAATGAAACTAGCAATGCCGGACATTATCTTCATTCAAGAAACAAAATGCTCCATTCAGAAAATAAAACAAATCCACAACAAATGGCTCAGTAAATTTGAGTTTATAGAAGTCAAAGCAGAGAACACAGCAGGAGGCATTCTCACTCTTTGGAACCCCCAAAGAGTCAGTATGGTAGATGCGGAGGCAACGAGAAATTACTTATTAGCTATCATTCAACCAATGGGGAGGTCTGAGTCCTTCCTGGTTACGAATGTCTATGGTCCTCAGAGAATAGATGAGAATCTTAGATTTCTGAACTCTCTGGTAGATCTCAGAAGTAGACATAAAGAAATCCCTTGGGTCATTGGAGGAGACTTTAACATGATTAAATCTCTTTCGGAAAAAAAGAGAGGCACCATAATCCTCAGTAGAGATTCAGTAGGATTCCATTCTTTCATTGAAGACATGAAAATGGTGGACTCTAAAGTGCATAACGGTCTTTTTACTTGGAACAACAAAAGAGGAGGTAATGCTCAGGTTGCCTCCAAGTTAGACAGATTTTTAATCTCAGAGAAGCTGATGCTCACAAATACAGAAATATCTGCTAGTGTTCTCCCTTTTGGAGGCTCTGACCACTGGCTGATTCAATTAGAAATCAAGGGAATTGATGCTCCCAGAAACAGACCCTTCAGATTTGAGAATATCTGGCTCTCCCACCCAGATTTCATTAGCAACATTGAAAATTGGTGGTCCGAAGATCTACAGGTTCAGGGCTCCAAAATGTTCCTCCTCCACAAAAGATTAAAGCACATAAAAATCAAACTCAAAGAATGGAACAAGAAGGATTTTGGCAACATTTTTGTAAACAAAAAATCAGTAGAGATCAAAATGCGGGAACTAAATCAAGCAATGATCACAAATGGTTTTGATAAAACAAAAAGTGAGCAAGCGGAAAAATACAACCTTGATTGGGAGAATTTATGCAAACAGAAGGAAATCTTTTGGAGACAAAAGTCTAGAGTCCAATGGCTAAAATAAGGTGAATGAAACACTCATTTTTTCCACCGTTCCACCATAGCCAATAGAACGCACAATGGAATCTCCTCAATAATGAATGAAGATGGGGAGCTTCAGACCTCTCACAAGAATATTGAAGCTGTGATGGTTCAACATTTCAGAGGCATTACAAATGAAAATAATCTAGATAGAGATCAACACATAAAGGAGATTATAAAGAATATTCCTAGGATGGTGTCTAGAGAAATTAACTTTAACTTGAACAAACCAATATCTGAAGTAGAGGTCAGTACGGTGATCAAAGACATGCAGAATGGCAAAGCTCCTGGTCCAGATGGTTTTAATGTAGACTTTTTCAGAGCCTGCTGGGATGCTGTCAAACAGGATATTTTGGAGGTGGTAGAGGACTCCAGAAGAAGAAAATCCATTTTGAAATCCCTCAACATCTCCTTCATCTCCCTGATCCCCAAACAGGACTCAGCCCTGACTCCTGATAAGTTCAGACCCATTGCTTTATGCAATGTTGTTTACAAAATTATTTCCAAGATCTTGGCCAACAGACTCAAACCTCTTCTTCCTTCTTTGATTTCTGGGGAACAGTCTGGTTATGTGGAAGGGAGGAAAATCCTGGATAATATTATTCAGGCCCACGAGGTTGTTCACTCTCTCACTAG
Organism: Pinus tabuliformis; assembly: GCA_031772625.1. Taxonomy (NCBI): domain Eukaryota; kingdom Viridiplantae; phylum Streptophyta; class Pinopsida; order Pinales; family Pinaceae; genus Pinus; species Pinus tabuliformis. Next base: position 418,020,014 of record CM062806.1, on the reverse strand, counting down.
CAAAAAGCAGGCCGGTATGATCATGCAATTAGACATTGCAAAAGTGTATGACAAGGTGAACTGGATTTATATCAAAAAGGTCCTTTCTGCTTTTGGGTTTGACCATGACTGGATCAGATGGATTATGGCTTTGGTTACTTCAACCAGCTTTTCAATTCTGGTGAATGGCTCACCTTTGGAGATCTTCACTCCTTCCAGAGGCCTCAGACAGGGAGACCCATTCTCTCCCTTTCTTTTTATACTCATGATGGAAGGTTTGGGCCGAACCATTAAAAATGCTAAAGTCTCAGGAGAGATCAAGGGCCTACAATTAACGGAGAATGACCAAACCTTGACTCATCAACAATTTGTAGATGACACCATGCTGTAGGGTATCCCCACAGTCAAGGAAGCTACAACATACAAAAAAATCTTAAATGACTTTGCCTCAGCTTCAAGTATGGAAGTCAATCTCTCCAAATCAATTTTTTTTTCTTTAACACTAACATTGCTATTCAAAGGAACATCTCCAGAATTCTGGGCTTCCAAAGGGAGGTCCTCCCTTCAAAGTATTTGGGAATCCCCCTTATGGATAAACCAATGCACAAAAGTATCTGGGAACTGGTGCTCAACAAGATGCAAGACAAGATCAAAAGATGGACCTTTAGAGCGCTGAACCTTTCTGGCAGATTGATTTTGACGAAGGCAGTTCTTCAATCTATCCCTGTTTTCTTTTTATCAGCCCTGCCAGACCCCAAAGGGGTCTTACAGCAATTCAGGAACATTCAGAGAGACTTTCTCTGGGGCAAGGAGGAAACCAGAAAGAAATGGGCCTTGGTTTCTTGGGATAAAATATGTAAACCCAAAAGTCATGGAGGTATAGGCTTAGATGATGAGAAGATTCTAAGTGATGTTTTAGGAGCCAAACTTTGGAGGAGATGGGTTAAAGAACCAGGGGCGCATTGGGCTAAAACCTGGAAAGAAAAATATGCAAGCTCCTGGAAAACGAGTGATCTTATTAGAATGTCAGGAAACATAAAAGGCTCTCACATCTGGAATAAAGCTTGGGATAATAGGAGCCTTGTACAAAACAACAACTTCTGGGAAATCAGAGCAGGAGAACAAGCTCTCTTCTGGGAAGATAAATGGCAACAAGAACCTATGTTGTTAAGGGAGAACTTTATGAGCATCAAGCAAGAAACTGATTTCCATGGATTAATAAAAGTTAGGGATTTCTGGAATCTTCCTCATGACACTGAGAAATGGAGAAGCTGGAGGAAAATATAATGCAGAGAGGACAACCCCATAAAAGCAAAAACAAAAGAACTCATGAAAATTTTAGAATAGAGGAAGATCTTGGTTACAGAGGGGCAGGATCAGTTAAGATGGGGCAAAAACAACGAAGGCATCTTTAATATCAAAGAAGCAAAAAGAATTACCCTTAACCTAGAACCCTACATTTTGGCTAAGTCCTGGCATAAACTTTGGAGCCACCAAGGATGGATGAAGATCAAACTGTTTATGTGGTTAGTTCATCACAAGAAAATATTAACTTGGGAGAACATTCAGAAGAGAGGGGTGATCGGGCCTTCTAGATGCCAATTATGTGAGGCTCAAGAGGAGACAATGGAGCATATTCTCAACAACTGCACCTATACCACCTGGTTATGGGATTCTTTCAACATCATTTTTCAACAGATAGACAGAGAAAAAGGAAGCATCATTAACACCTTGAACAAGTGTAGAAAAAACTTTTCAGAGAATGAGATCCTTAATTTAGCCTGGAACTTGACACCAAGCTTCATTATCTGGAATGTTTGGAAGGAAAGGAATAAGAGAATTTTCAAGGATGGAAAAACTACTCCTATTGGCTTGATGGAATTGATCTTAAAGCAGATTAAGGAGACCGTTTCCACCACTGTGCACAGTTATCCCTCGAAGCCTCCCACTACGCTTGATTTGAAAACTCTCAAGCAGCTGGGAATGCATGAGATCATCCTCAAGGGTATTAGAAAACAAGAGAGAGTGTTGGAAGAGGAAAAGGAGTACTATCATCCTCCACCAAAGGGTTGTCTGAAATGCAACATTGATGGGGCTTCAAAACTGCAGGTTATGGAGGGGTGTTAAGAGATGAAGAAGGAAAAATAATGTTCATTTTCCACTGTCATTTAGGCAAAGCCACCAACAACATGGCTGAATTAATGGCTTTGGAACAATGTCTAGAGCTTCTTAAACTCAATCACAGCTCAAATGTTCTCATCGAAGCAGACTCTGAGATTTATATAAATGCAGTTAGGAAAATCAGCTTTGGAACAGCGCCTGAAAAGGTCTCAAAACAATGGAGACTTATATAGGTGTACCGAAGAATCCAAAAACTTCTCCAGAGTCTTCGAACGGTTAGCTTTAATCATGTTCGGAGGAAGGCCAATAAACTTGCAGATCTTCTGGCCAACCTAGGAGTGATTAATCTAGACTGCATGATCGAAATGAATTGGCAGGAAATGCCTCCAAGCAGGCTAAAAGCTCTCTGCGATGCTCAAGCTGCAGAGGACAAGAAAATTTTTGATTTATTGGGCACGAGAGGCAGGATTTGATTAAAGCTCTTTTATGTCTGTTCTTTCTCTTTTCGATGGTTGGCTCTTTGAAACAGGGCTTACTCTGCTCGGTGATAACTTCCTTTGGGGTAAGGGAACTTATCTCCTTCGTGTCAGGAATGGCGACACTAGGTTTCATTTACAATTTCAGAATGTCCCGGCAGTGAGCTTTGTTATCAGTTTCAGCAGTTCGATAGGCGGGAGTGATCCCCCAAAGGAAATTCCTCGGCACTTCTCTTTCGGTTCGGAATACCAGGCGTTAAACGGTTTTCCTTTGATCGCTAGACTCATTAACGATAAGTGGTTTTGGCTCGTTGAGAGCGATTCCACTCGGCTCTCGACACGTGGCAGAGGGGGGGTTGCCTTACCACCCTTCATCGCGCCTTAAAAACCTTGCATATTGGCTCTCTGATATCTCTCCGCGCCGTCCTTTTTTGCAGGGGCAATCGACGGTTAGATTTGGTCGGGCTAGTTTATGGGGACACGAGCTTGCTCAATCTTTTTGAGTTTTTGTTGGGAGGTTTGGCGGACTTTGACTTTGGGTCAACTTGTAATCGTGGGGTCAATTTGATCGGTTAGCTCATCCCTTAGTTTGTTTAAGTGGGTCACATCCTTGATTGTAGGATCTCCTTGGTTTTGTAGGCCTTGAGTGTTTCAGGTCTTTTGTACTTATTGTAACTTTACTTTTGGGTTTTTGAAATAGAAGGAAAGTCTCTTGCTTTAGCAGAAAAAATAGAATCTAGAAAGTTTTAGGACATAGACTTATTTAGCTTGGATAGACAGACTTATACTATTTTTTTTTGGATGGCTTATCATGTTGTTAGGTGGCCAACAGATCTGGTTTCCCTCTGGGCAGGTTGAGACCACCTAATCACATAGTTTATGGATGTAACCTGCCTATTTTGAAAGGTAATGAAAAGAAAGGTCCTACCAAGCTTACAAAAAATATATATATTGATGTATACTTAAAGTTATACTAATAACAAAAAAAACTATTTTAATATGGACAATGTGGTGCATAGATAAAATGTCCCATGCATGTGAAATATTTCAATGTCAAGTGTGTGTATATTCTATATTGTTTTAAAATTTTATGTATATATCATATAAAGCAATTGAAATAAATAAGTTTTTATGGTTAAAACATTTGAATTAGTCTCACTATTTTACATTTTGGTCCCCTTTCAAGCATTTTTTTTGGTTTTTTGTCAATTTTCCTTGAAATCTAACAAAGGTTTTTTGAACTTACAAGTTTAAGTTGTATGTTATATAACATTCAAAAATACAATTTAAACAATGAAAAATTACAAATTGTATAGAGAGAGAGAGGATGCAATTTTTTTTTTATTTTTTATTTTTGGTATTTTGCACTTGTTTTATCTCTCTTGGTCCATGCTAGATTTGTGCCACTATAGAACCATCTTAAGCATGAATCTAGCATGTGACGACAAGGATCAAATCTTTTAGGTGCAAACTTCTTTTAGAATACAAAATTTGGAAATAAAACAAATCTCTCTCTCTCTCTCTCTCTCTATATATATATATATATATATATATTCGTCATTTAAATTGCATTTTTGAATGCTATATAGAGTACATAACTTACCAAAAAAATGTACCAAAACGTAAAATAGTCTCAGGGGAGTTGATATTAAAATATATTACATAACATGTGCATTGAGACATTTTATCTATGGACTACATTGTCCACATTAAAATGGTTTTTTTTGTTATTATTATATTTTCAAGTATACAACAATATTAATTAAAATATTTTGTGGATGACACATGGAATTTTATTATTATTATAAATATTTTTAAATGTTAAATATTAGTTTTATATTAAAAAATGAATAAATTACACATCTCCCTCTTATTTATTTATTTTTAAACTGAATGGATAGTGAGAATTATATTAATAAAAGTGAGGAGAGGGCCCCAAACCCTTACATCAATGATCAAAATTACTGAACAATTCAACAGACAAACAAAGAGTTTGCAAATTCTAATAGTACCAGTCCAATTTATAAAAAAACAAGGGAAGCTGCATCGCAGCAAGTCCCTGCCAAGTTACTTTTACAAGTTAAAATTATAAGAATATAAAGTTATCATAGCTAAAGTTTTATAATATGAGTGTGCCAGTGCATTAAAGAGTTGCCGCAAGAAAAATACACGAGTGTCTTACCATAGGAACAACTGGAAATAATCCTAGGGTCTCCGATAAAGTATCTTGAAGATAGTGCATATTATTCAATACTGTGTTGGGCAGACTCTGAGAAAACATAGTAATAGATTCTTTAATGGTCACACATTCATTCTCCTTGACCACGTCATGAATTTCTTGAAGAAGCTTTTTTTCAACATCAGGTTGCTTGCAAAGCAAATGAAAAAACCAACAAAGGGTTCCTGCAGTTGTGTCCCGGCCAGCTATCATGAAATTCGTAATAACATCTCGTAGATACTTGTCAGCGTATTTCTCCGGTTGCTCCTCAGTCAATTCAATAAAGCGAGACAGTAGATCTGGTTTCACCTGCAAAATATATTTGAAGGACAATTACAGAGAGACGAGGTCGTGAGCACCATCACTAACACTAGCAGACAGTAAAAATGTGAAAAGACAAGCTCCAAATTAAAGACCAAGGCCGTTATTGATATTCTCTCACATAATTATTCTGGACAGAAACTTCTTGTTTTCTGCTATGAATAGTACATTATAATTCTTTTAAGCATCAGTAACCCAAAGGAGGTATGTCAAGCCACTGTGTCAAATTCAACTCAACACAGAAAACTGAAAACTGAAAACAAATGCAATTTGATATGACAAATCCAACACCAGATAACAGATGAAGTTATTGTAACTCGAGTAATAGAGAGACCTCGCTATGCAAACGAAGACAGAGCTTTACATGAAATATGCAAAACAACCGCATGGAATTATGGACCACACAGTCTAATAGCAATAATAGTTACAGTCATTGAAATGTCTGCTCGGGACGTGGCATTCAGAGTAATAGAGAGACCTCGCTATGCAAACGAAGACAGAGCTTTACATGAAATATGCAAAACAACCACATGGAATTATGGACATACACCCATACATAATTGTATTCATATTACATGTTTAAATTATATACAATAATTATGAAAAAATGGTAGGTTTAGGAACCCTAGTCATACGAAATTAATACAATATATATAAACATAAAGGATTCCAAAACAAGTTTCTTATTGATACTGTGGATTTAAGTGAAAAAATTGTTAAGAAACAAAGTATCGAGATAAGTACAACATACTAGAGGTTGAGCATGCTGAAAACGTATACAATAAGCTGAGAAGAAGCCCTCAACTTAATCAAACTAAGGCCAACGAGGTAATAGAGGGAAGACCATACCCTCCTCGTTTTGTGGCTCGCATGTGCATTAAAAATAAGCTAAGAGGGAAGACCATACGTCATTTTTTTTTAAACCTATGATACCAAAGCGTTACTGGCATCGAGGCAAGCGCGCGTCAAGATTCGACTGCTCCAACACACACATATTGCCTTTCGCATGCATTTCACCTGTCAGTAGCAGTGCATGCATTTACCACTAGGCCAAAGTAACGGCAATTACGTGTTATAGCTCAGTTCAGTGAGTCCTTCCATTTCGTCCTTGGTGCTGAGCTACTTTTGGGTCAGGTGCATGGGCTGTTCTTTTCCAAAATATTGCAGATGTTTTACTGTATAATTACATATGTTATTGGTTTTTAGCTTGTGTATTAGCTTGTGTATTTGAGTGACTGAAAATATTACTCGCAGGTCCTTGGGACTCCCACTCGCGAGGAGATTAAATGCATGAATGCTAATTATCCAGAGTTGAAGTTTCCACAAATACAGGCCCACCCTTGGCAGAAGGTTGCTATTGGCAACTGTTATATCTCCAATTTACTCCTTTCGCATCACTGTAGAAAGTGACGTGTTTGTTTTCTCAGCTTTTCCACAGGCGAGCACCTGCAGAGGCGATAGATCTTCTCTGAAGAATTCTCCAGTACTCACCGAGTCTTCGCTGCACTGCTGTAAGTTAGATACATTTGTACATAGCTTGGTCTAGAGCTAAATTGCTAATTGATACTTGCATTCATATTTCTTTTCTATTCTATAAGTTACAAAGCAACACAGTTCGGAAAATATATCAGAACTCAATAGGTCTTGATCTTATCTTTAGCTCCGTAGGTGAAAAGATCAATTAAAAAAAAATTAAAATACAAATTATTTATTGCTAAAAATTTCGATCTAAAATGTTAATTATTAAGCCCGAGATTCCTATCAGAGAAAACTGCTAGCTGATCTGCGAGGCAGAGTGCTAGTGTGAAACAGGATTATGCGCAAGTACAAAGACCCTCGTCAGATTTGTGTGCAGAATATGTGCAGTTTCCAGTAAACAAAGAATTAAGAGATGGACAGACTTCTATGTGTTCGAGATTCACTCGGCTAAAGGGATACAAGCCATTATTACAATAAACTAGAGTTCTGATGCGATAATGCCTCGTATGTTGGCCTGAGATTAATAAAAAACAGAAGTCGTCATAGCACTAACCATTTGTTAATTGTAGAAACTTCTTGTAATACAAAAGATATAGAGAATATGATATTCTGAATAATTGAATTTAATAGTTGAATCTATTAAGTGATTATTAAGTTATTGAGTGAAAATCAGACTTACTGGGTAAATACTGTTGTGGGTGAAGCGATTATTGTAAATAGAGTACAGAATGGAGGATAATTCAACGGTAAGTTTTATACCTTGTCTTCTGTGGTACTGGTGCAGGTGCAGATGAAAGGAGCTGAACCAGCGCTCTCTCCATTTCTGCTCACCAAGAACGACATGAGAGCCGCAACAGCCCTGTTTGCAACCAAGACATTCAAAGTTGCTAGTTAATGAATTTGGGAAAACTAAATAAAATGTCGATCTGCATTACCTTGCATAGTGCCAAAGATGGAGAAATAGTCACCGTAGAAGGAGCGTTGTCTTCTGTGGTGCTGGTGCAAGTGCAGATGAAAGGAGCTGAACCAGCGCTCTCTCCATTTCTGCTCACCAAGAACGACATGAGAGCCGCAACAGCCCTGTAATGAATTTGGGAAAAATGGTTAAACTTACGAATATTAATTAACAGTCAATACTGAAAGCGTTTTAAGGGACAGTCCACCTGCTATGAGGGACTCCATGGAGGCTCTGTGTACACATGCAGCCATGTCGAATGGTAGCGGTGAAATCCAGTCGCGATAGCTTAGAGGTTGCAGGAATAAGCTTTGGATTCAAGCTGTGGACGATGAACCAAATGTAAAGCATGAGTAAGAGGCAAGAAAGACAGCATCTGTTCTGCATGCAGAGTGACACGTTCAGCCTCCTCAGATAGCTCAAATGCAGCTCAAATGCAATAAGAACATGAAATGCCTCAGATTTAATGCCAGCATTAGTTCAAACCCGTTAACGGTTAGCCAGAATGCAGGAGGCTTAAATTGGTTTTTAAGCTATGGTCGGGCCTCTTCCGCCTCGGGAAGAGGCCAAATAAGATGGCGAAGGATGGCGAAAGAGTGAGTGCTTTAGAAACTTAGGATATCCGCGCTCTAACCGCCGTATAACAGAGAAGCAAAGGGGTCAACTAATGCTAAGTCGGGGTCCCTGCGATTACTATAGTCCCTGCCGGATGCCAGATGGCAGGGACTAAAAATATATATATTAGAGTAGGCTCTACAAAAAGTTCCAAACCACAACTTACTTTTACATAGTAACATAGACTATATATAGAGATTAACAAAACTACATCCCAGACAACTGTAGAAGACACGTAATCGCCCAAAAGAACACCCTCTGTCATTTCAGTCAGTTGGGAAGTGACTGCTCTTTCGCTCCGAAGGTGTTTCAACAAATATAATGAGGCCTATAGCTTAGCATCACGATCACTAAGCTAACAGGTTTTCTCTTTTAGCTCGTCAAATGAGTCATCCATATTAAAATGGAGAGAGAGAAATTTCGCTTCCAGAAAGAGAACGAGGTCCTCTGCCTCTATGTCATATCTTCCAATTTGGAGATGAAGGCAAGCAGGGCCTGCAAGGAATCCAACATCCGCTCTATAATAGTTTTCGCATCCAGATTCCCATGAGTAGCAAAACTCCCAACCATAATAAAGGAAAAGTCACAAATTTCACTATGCAAGACCAAAGCTCGATAAACTAGAGCCTTATACACTTCAAATGATTTAGAATGAGAGGCCAAAAATCCATTGGGGAAGAATGTATACCTGAATTCCCAGCCAAGGTACGAGCCAACTAAATTTGACATGACCCAACTTTACTTGAAGAGATTTTCACCATGGAGAGGAAAGTCTGAAGGGACACATTGAACCAGGAAAATTAAATTCATACTATGATGGATTAGCCTAATTAGCTCAACATGCACGAGGTAAACTGGCTCTCCACCCGCGTTGAATAAATGGTCACATCCAACAACTGTACCCATCTCCAAACTGATAAGCCACTTGTACTCATCCACAAGGCACTTGGCACACATCATATCAATTTCGAGGAGACTAGATCTGGGAGCCAACCAAAGATGGGAGTTACATTGATATGAGAGGATTGTAATGATGCTCATGAGCACCTTCCAAAGAGACTTTATGATAGTGTTATCTCGCTGAGACAAAACCATGTGAAGCACAAAAGAAATATTAAGGAATTTGATGAAAATCCATTTGATCATTAATCTCATTGATGCCTTGAGTCAAAGTGACTTCTTTTTTAGATAACTCATTTGCTCCTGAATTCAGTTGCCATAGAATGTGGTATAATTTCAAATCCTCAAATTGAGAGATTAAAATGAAAATTCTTTGGCATATGGTCGCTGAGTCATTACTGATGGAGTTTTTTGCCCTTGTGAATTGACGAATTACCAACATTGAGTCGCCAAAAATGTTTAACTTGGAGATGTGGTTTTCTTTTGCAACTTCTAGGTCTTTCCATCGTGTTAGGTACTTTGTTTAACTTGGAGATGTGGTTTTCTTTTGCAACTTCTAGGTCTTTCCATCGTGTTAGGTACTTTGTCTGATTATTTGTGGCAAATCCCAGACCCCAAGAGAAATTTTCTATCATTTTTTCATCAAGACCCATAATGATCCCTCCTGCTCCAACCTCCCTAGTCCCTCTTATTATTCTTATTAAGAAGTACTTGATGATTTGGACATTGAATATCTTATTATATACAATACTAAAATGTTTTATTTTCACATTTTCTTTTTATATATAAAATATATGAAGTTGATATCAAAATAGACTAGTTAACAAATATTTTCAAATAGTTTATTTAAATCTTGAAATATTTTTGAAAAATATACTTACACTCTTTTTATACCTATCTTTGATTTTTTTTTATTTTGGTAAAATAAAATTGACTTTCAATTAGTTTTGAAATTTTTAAACTGATTCTATGAAGTTTATTAAAGTTTTGAAAAAAAAATAGATATTAAACTGAAAATTTGGAAAACTAAAAAATAAATTTTAAAATTTTAAAATGTAAATTATTTATTTTTTCTAATTGGTCGATGACTATTTTTATGTGGTTTCAAATTGAATTGTTGTATATATATATATATATATATATATATATATATATATATATATATATATATATATATATATATACATATAAACCAGAGGAACCTAGCAGGTTGCTTGACACATAACTACTAGTAAATCTCCGGGGGGGCTACAATATGTCCTCCTCCATGTAGCCCGGGTCACAACAAGGGGGATTTTAACCCAGATATTAACTACTAGTAAATCTCCGGGGGGGCTACAATATGTCCTCCTCCATGTAGCCCGGGTCACAACAAGGGGGATTTTAACCCAGATATTTGGAGTTTCAACAATTTCACATTCTCAGATTAACTAATTGAGCTGCCCTAGGACAAATAAAAAAAATATATTAAAAAAAAGGTAAACTTTACATTTTTTTTTTTCCAAATGTCATAATAATTTAAGCTTTTATGTGTTAAGAAATCTTCAGTGATGATCACATTAGAGATCATTTTTTGATGTGTTTTGAACCGTCCAATGTGGTTCATCGTCATGAAAAGATGAAGAATCGAATCATTGCTGTCAGGAGTAATTATCTCTGCATCAACCTACTTATTTAATTTGATGCCATGATTTGATTCTCCATCTTGCCCTAACGATGAACTGCACTGGATGGTTCTAAATGCGTCGACAAATTATCTCTAATGTGATTATCACCGAAAGATTTCTTAACACATATGATATGGATCACATAAGCCTAAATTTAGTTAATTTAAGCCTTGTTAGAATGCCATGGGCTAATACTATGTCTTATCAATACCACATGCCCAAAAACCATAACTCATTTCAAAATCAAAATATCCTATAAATAATACTATTTTAATTGTATTTATAACATTTTAAATTAAAACTTAATACTTAACATATAACAAGATTAACCATGGATATTTGCCCCTATTTTATTATGTATATTATTAATTTGTAAATAGGTTTTGTTACAATACCATTGCTTATCAATACCACTTGCCCGAAAACCATAATTCATTTAAAATTAAAATATTTTATAATTTGATGAAGAAGAACTTATTATATTAAATTCTATATTAGTTTTTAATATTATATTAATTAAAATAAAATAAAATAAAATAATAATAATATATATATATATATATAAGAGACCCACCAAGAACATCACATATAACATTTGTTTTAATTTTTAATTACTTTATCTCTTTTTAAAATTGATATAAAATTATATTACGCCATGAAAACATCTAAATACTTTATTTATGATTAAGAGTGAGCGAAATATTTTTACCACATTGGGTTGTAATATCAAGAACAAATGAACATAGTATTGACATTATTGATGTTTTACAAAAGGTTCATAGGACGCTTATTCATCGCTCCAGCTTTGTCATGGTGATCAACCTTTAGGCATTTTTCTCTGGCAACATACACTAGGTGAGATCTGTTCGTCACCTCTTAGCGGTTGCGTGATCGAGCCTCTTTAGATCGGTTGCATCTTCAGACCTGCTATGTCTTCCAGGTTTGCGTCTTCAGATCTGTTGCGTCTTCCAGATCGGTTGTGTCTTCAAATTTGTTCGTCACCTCTCAGCGATTGCGTGTTCGAGCCTCTATGCTCTCTACGAGGCCCTTCGAAATTTGTTTCTCTTCATCTTTATCATTGTCTTACTGATCAAAATACTTATTCTTTACAAAAGGTTCATAGGACGCTTATTCATCACTCTAGCTTTGTAATGGTGATCGGCCTTTAGGTGTTTTTCTCTAGCAACATACACTAGGTGAGACCTATTCGTCATCTCTCGGCAGTTGCATGTTCGAGCCTCTTCAGATTGGTTGCATCTTCCAGATCGACTTCGTCTTCAACACTGTTCATCACCTCTCAGCAATTGCGTGTTCGAGCCTCTATGCTCTCTGCGAGGCCCTTCATAATTTGTTCTCTTCATCTTTAGATCTAGATGGCTCCCAGCTTCGCGAAGATAGCTGTTGGCTCGGTTTCGTCCGCCTCTGGGGGGCAAGCCCTTGCCCATATCGTCAGTGAAGCCCCAGCTCCCACTGTCCAGGTGGTCTAGGCCTCACTCGACAAGGCTTTGAAGTTTTCTGAAAGTGCCCTAATCTGCCGGTTCAATGGTTTTTGGCCGCGGATGACAACTATCCACAGTTGGATCTCAGAGGTATGGAAGCCTGTCATTTCTGATGAAATTAATATCTACCCCTATGCTAGGGGTTTCTTTATAGTAGATTTTGAAAACCCTGAAAGCAGACAATGCATTCTAGATTCTGGCCCTTGGTTTTGGGAAAACTCAGGCCTATTCATGAAGCCATGGAACCCATCATTTGATCCCTCAACAACAGTCATAACCTCAGCACCAGTTTGGGTGAGATTTCCAAACCTACCCTTGCATCTCTGGAATTTCTCCTTGCTAAAAGCCATTGGAAATGCAATTGGGAAATTTTACTACAGGTGCCTAGAAACAGAGGGATATGCCAGAACCACCTATGCACGCATATGTGTGGAAACGAACTTCAGCGCCAGATTCCCAACTAAAATAAACCTAACAAGTAAAGACTATGTGTGGAACTAGAAACCCGATTATGAAAGTGTCCTCTTCAGATGTCGATCCTGCTTTGACACAGGCCATATAGCCAAAAATTGCCCAAAATCCTCCCAGAAAAATTCTTCTAGAAAGAATCACCAAAGATCTACATGGTGGGAAGGAGCACAAAAAGAACATTACACTGTCATCAAGGAAGAACACTCTCACACTATCATCAAGGAAGAAAACTCTCCAGAAAACTTTGAATCGCAAGAAATCGGGCAAGAAAGAAACAAATCTCAAGACAAGCAGGGGGAAAGCCCCGCCCAACAACAAAAAGTGAACTCGACAACCCCTCAAGCATCATCAGTTATGAGGATTCAAATACCGCACAAAATAAATCTTCTTTTAACAGAAAAGCAGACCTCCCAAACCAAACTTCTTCTCTGATTATCTTCAAAAGGACGAACACAACAGATCGTGAAGCTAATACACCAATGTCCCAAGAACCAGAAGAGATGAAGGAGATGCAAGATAAAGGAGGTTGGAAGACTGTAGAGAAAAAAAAGAAAGCTACAACACCAATCTCGCCAAAAAAGACGAGAAGCCAAACAATTAAGAACTAAGAAAATTATAGGTTCGATAGACCAATTTGGTCTCAGTGGACGTTAACCACCACCATCATCATCATCATCAATTAAAACTAACTAAATATAAATATTTATTTTTGTTTTTTATTTCTATTATAGCTTACATTACTTCTATATTTAAAAATAATTTATTTTTATTTGAAGAAGGATATAGAAAAAATCATCATCGCCTTCATATAAAATCCTCTGAATATAATTAATAATTATGTTTAAATTTTTGAATAAAGAAAATTATAAAAAAATCTTCTAAGAAATTAAAATTCATATATTTTTAGTAAGAAATTAAAATTCATATATTTTTAATGATAAATTGTTAATATCACTATTTATGCTTATATTATTTTTCACATGGTGGGAAAACATATCATAACACAATTGTCAAACCCACTGTGAAGACAACCATCTTTCACTGCTATCAGCGAATGCAGGCTGACTCATCACCATTATTCAAAAAAAACCACACCACTCAGAATAACCCACTAGAGTTTCGTAAAGGGGCATACTTTCGCTCCTGCTAGATGTCTTTGGGTCTTGGACCATTAACCTGTTTCCTTATGTAAAAAAAAAACAAGCTCTTAGCCAAGAAAAATAGTTTTAGGGCATACTCCAAACCCATTATCCTTACATTGTTATAAGAAAACGAATATAATTTTTCCTTTTCATTATTTTTTTTAACTACATATTTATTTATTACATTGATGTATATATTTCATTTGTTTTAATTGTACGCTAAGGTTTATTATTTTTAAATAATTGAAATTTGTGTTAAAGTTTATTATTTTTAAATAATTGAGATGTAATAAAAAATGAAGTGTAATATTTGTTTTCATAAATCAATGTTTTATAAGTATTGTGAATATCCTTGTATATCCTTATGGAGATATCACTTTTGTTGTTTAGAAAAATATTTTTTATTATTATTTATATGTTTTAAATAAATATTTTTTCTTTATCATATATTAATTATCTAAAAAAATAAATATATGATAATATTAACAATAATTTTGTTTTCATATAATATTAATAAGTTAATATTATATAATTTTATTACTACAAGTTTTAGATGTTATATATAAGTAGTTAATAAACACAATAACATTATTATGCTTATCATAAATATATGTGTTTCATTTAAAGAAATTGCACCAATTCTTAAGCATGCATAGCTTTGCTTAAGGTTGGACCACAAGACTTGTGGGGACCAAACCACCCCGCCTAACCGTTGGAGCACATCCTCAGGAATTTAGAATCATATATATACAATCTCATACTTATTATTTAATTAAAATCAAAGTATACAATATTACTATTACAATACCACCTCCCAGATATCTCTGTTAAAGCTATGGCATTATAATAATCTAGAACATAAACCAGTCAAACATAGAAAAACATTCAAGGATCCAACGGTTATAACAACTTCAGTTCTAAAAAAGTTGTAGGTATTCACCCCAAGGACATCAACAACTTTTACTATAATCACTAAATGCCCTACAAGATGGAATAATGCTTCCTTTGATCTTCTGCCTACTTTAATGTTGTGTTCTCTGTGGATATGTGATACCTCAAGCTCCTAAAAAAACTCTCGTAATTGGTGAATTATTTGTTGCCAAGGGTTTAGGGTGAAACTATGTAATGTGTCGATCCCCAAGAACCAATCAATAACCACTCGAGAATCGTCAAAGATGTAACACACCCCCTTATATATATATTAACTATGTCAGAAAGACAAAATGAATATATAAATAAAGAGTCAAGACATAAAAGGCTCTATTGGCCAACCCACTTAGAATGAGGAGCATGTGAAAGGTTCAAAAAGCTTTTAGAACTAAGCAGAAAGGCATTTTATATGATGGAAAAAAATCATTTTGTGCAATGGAACAAATGTTACAACAATCAACCATAAAATTTTATACTGGTCTCAAAACCAAATTATAACCTGCTTTGTCCTCTCACTTCACCTGTAACATTGTTGAGGCATATATCAACAATGATTTACATTTTATAGGGCATCATTAAGCCGTATACAATTTAATATAATTACACAACCCAAGATAAATCTAGAAGCATGCCAAGAAAAACCATAATTTTGTGGCCTATAATATGTCACTTGCCACATGTTCAGTTTTCTACTATATGACAATTAGAGTTCTCTCAACTCCAATTTCTAACCATTCTGCAATAAAAAAAATGTAACTTGCGAATGACAGATATGTTGTCACGAGTATAACTACTCACAATATTTAAACCAATCACATCAATGATACGGTATGTTTTATTGCACATAAGGAAACTAATGAGTTCATACTTCCATATTTGTCATACCCATCCATTATAATACTGAAAGTAAAATCATTAGGAAAAATATCATTTTATGGAAATATAAACACAATCAAAGGGGCAAGGTCCTTCTAAACTCATTTCCAAGTGCATCCAACAGAGTATTGTAAGTGAATGTAGCTGGAACAACCTCCTTGATACAAAATATTGTTCAACCATACCATGAGCCTCATCCCATAACCACCTCCATGGGAGTTCCACCTCATAAAATGATCAATCAAAATGGAAACCTGAATAAATTGATCCTTTGTCCAACTTTTCCAGTCAAGGGGCTCTTCTTGCTGCTTGTATAATCTCTGTTACAACTTGATATCTTGCAACAACTATAGATTTGGATACAATAGCCATTTTTCACAATAGAATATTGTCACATTTGTTTAGATGTGTCTCTAAACTCTAGTTGACAACATCATGATTTAGTTTAGATTATGAGAGGTCTACAAATCCCTAAGAGATGCCATATGAATATGTTTGGATCCATCCTCCTCCGAATATGGCTATCATTGTTTTCTAATAACTAATTGGATTATAAAATTGTGATATCTTCTAGTAGTTTGTATATGTGGAAATATATTATTTCAATAATCATGTTTGTAATATTTCACACTATATTGTTGAGTGGAAACAAAATATGTGAATACCACTATAAAATACAATAGAAAAACTATAGAAACCCCAAGGATCCCAAGACCATTAATTATTTTGACCCACTCCTTATATTTTTGCATGCATGAATGCCATAAAATATCTTAATCTTATTTTTCCATATTAGGGTGTTTCAAGGCATTTTCTATCAATTGATGCTAAGATTCATTTAGGTTGTGTCACATCTCTTAGTTTACTATTATTTGTTTTGTAAATCGAGAAGGTATAAATAAACTTGATATGTTAATGTGTGCTCTTGAACCTAACCTGAGCAATGAAGCTCCTATCAAAATTCAATACCCTTGATTAGCTAACTTAGTTCTATTTTGTTCTATACGAACAAAGTTGGAAATGGTTTGACTTGCGCATTATCGGGCATTCAAAGTTGAGTTCTCAACCTATGAAAATATGGAGGCCTTCAATCTAATCACTATTTTTGGCCTTCGATGACCCCAACAAGACGATGACAAATCCAATGGATTGTAGATAGTCTTAGTTCCCTTCTTTGGTGAGAGATATTGAGTTTATTTTATTCAAAGTCTTCTGTTGAGGAAACTGGTAAGTTGATAATTAATCATGTAGGAGAAATGATTGGCATAATGGGAAATGGAACATGGAATATTTTCATGTTTCTCATTGAAAATCTAGGAAAAATGTTTAATAACACAAAAGGGATCATTAACAATGGTTATGTTCCTCTAATTGAGAATGTAGGCCAACTGGTTGATCCAAGAAAAATAACACACATGGGACCTAGGACAAGGATTGTATATTTGTGAACTCTACAATATGACAAGAGTTTCCAATGATTCCACATAGGGGATAGTACCAACATTGTTCAATTAGAATTATCTTAGATTTGTTTCTAGCAATGTTAGTGCTTAAAGTCCTAAAGGCATGCTAGATTCCTATATTTCTTTGTGTGATTTCGCTACCAAAGATACAAATGAAGTCACAAGGGATCTATAATGGAGCAATTAAATCAACAAATGCTTGGTAAGGGCTATGATAGAGAGAGAGAGAGAGAGAGAGAGAGAGATCTTAGGATATTTTGGTTACCCCGTCCATTGAAAGAACCTCCTTATTATTCCCTATTAGACATACGTTTGAGGCAATACCTAGGAGGGTCTACAACCTAAATTTTAGCTTTATCAATATTTTTGGATCCTGGTCAGCAATTTTCACCATTTGGACCAGAAAATCCCCTTTTCCTACCCTTTTTAAAATGAAAAGAAGGTATTTGTAGGAGCATTGTGGGGTATATGACCCCTCTAACATCCAAATCCTATTGGTTTGTCCAATATGCATGGCTTTGTACTAGAAATTTTGCATATATTTCATGTGTGAAATATTCATATGACTACACTCTATATGTTGAATTTCATTAATTGGACTATTTTTTCTCCTACAAGGCAGGGGCATGTCAGGTTTAAAGATGGCATTTCTTCCACACTCATCACCATTTTGCAAAACCTAATTCTCACATGGTTCTAGCTTGACTTAACATAAATTATGTACAAGATACTATAAGAATTTTACACATTGCCATTAAATATCACCATACGTAACAAATAACCATATTACAAGCATGCATAATAGGCAAGGCATCATCATACAACATGGGTAGTTTATTGTCATTATTGATTCAGTGTGATTAGATTTCATGAGGAATTTACTATACACATTATTTTTCTCTAAATGTTGATGGGCAATCGAATTTGGGATAGTACTCACGTCCAAACCATTGACTTGTTACAATCCATCCCCTCATTTTTTCACCCTCAAGATTGACTCTAGGGCTTGAGAAGATTGTTTTAGGATCAAGCTTCCAAATGTACGAGGAATTCCATAGGTTTAGTCTACCTCCACCCTTCAACCAAATAGTGCTCAATTTCAAGATATTCAAGGGACTCCTAGGTATGCAACCTCCCCCCACTAGCTAATTTACTGCCATAGTAACTTCACCCAATGAAGGGAGTCCATATTCTATTCCAGGTTGATTGAAATGAGCAAGGGAAGCTAGGATCTCTCTACCTTCAAGGAATCCAAGGTTCTAACTCCACCCTAGGGCATCCAAAGAGCATTATCTCCACCTTGTAACCCCAAGAATATAGCGGTTTTCATCCTCACTCAGAATAGAGTTTACCCACTCTCCTTTGCTTAGTAATCATTTTCCTTGTGTCTTATGAGTTCAGTTGTACTGAAAGCCTCCTTTGATTTATCCCACAAATGAACACTCCCACCAGTGTTTATGAGTTTTTTACACCGACCTTTGGTAACCACAAGTTGATTCCATCATATATCCTGATAAGCTTATTGTGTGCTTCATATAGACAATGTAAAACAATTCTACTTATCCCATCCACACACCATGGTTGTGAATTTTTATCTGTATACATCAAAGATATCTCCCTCTAATCCTTTGCTCCACTTCCTACTCTCCCTTTTTTTTTTCTCTTTGTATCTCTCCCTCTAATTTCTCCTGCCAAATCCATTACGGTGGTAGTTAATGTCCAATTTGTCTTAGACTTTCTATACCAACCAAAAAATGTCCCACATGTCCTTAGTCTTCAATTTTTTATGGTGATTGCCCCTGTCATTCTTGCAAGCCAATCAACCTCATGCCATTTTTCCTTTTGCCTCCCTTGCCTACCATCTATCAACCTTCAAGGATGTTAGGTCCCTATAATACTAGTATATCCCCCTTATTGTTATTGTTGTGACCATGTAGCCCCCATATGGTTATTGTTGTGCCCAACAAAAGCTCATTATTGTTATTATTGTGCCTTTACATTATTATTGTTATGTAGGCTCTGATTATATTATGATCCCTTAGACTCCTATATATACCAAGGAGGTCTTTTCATTTGTATAATCTAAGAATTGTTCATTTATGTGATGTAAAGGAGGTTTAGCCCTCAAAGAGGCTAATTTTCAATTAGTTGATCTATTTTTTCTTCTATTTTGTGATTTGGTTGCATAAAATTTGATATCAGAGCTTTGGATTCTAGGGTTTTGCTACTTCAATAAGGCCATCTTAGAATTTTCACTACAACTATTTGTTGTAGCGGCTACAACCACCCTCCAAAATTTTGGCCTGCAACCAATTTCAGAGCCTCCCTTGAGAGTTTCACTTGATGGCTGCACACACTCGGGTTCACTCCATGAGCTCGTGTGAGTCTTCGCATCCACCTTGCTTGTTCATTTCACCCAAGTGTTCGCATGTTGATTTCAAATTCGTGCATGCAATCATGTTTTGGTCATGCTCCAAGTCTTCACTTCGTCTGTACTCGTTGTGTTCACTATGAAAACATCGATCACACTCACACATGGAGTCACATTCATTGTAGCACAAGCATCATCACAGTTGATCAACGATCAATCACAAGTGTCGCGCTTATCGCTATAACCGTCGATCAGTCATGTTGAGCATGTGTGTTCGGATGGTTTGAGTCGTCTCGTCGTCAAGTCATGTTGGTGTGTGTTTGTAAGATCACATTTTCATCTTTCACTCGTTCACACACTTAGTCATTTTGCTAAAGTTCTGAGGATCAGACTCCCCTTTGACAATCGGACCATCACCCTGCAATCGACTATCACCTGGAACATTGCAAAAGCACCAAGCAAGTCATTACAAGATGTGTTGCCTGCAAGAAATTCAAGCAACCTTCATGCTCGCCATCCAGAGAGTTTGACCAGACAGCCACCTCGGGACTGACTCCCCTAAAAAATTGTGCAGAGGCTACTGACCTTTCCCGCTCTGCTAACTGAGAAAATTGCGTAGACAGGACGAATAGACACCAATTGCCCGTCCCTGTCTCCCTTATAAAATTGTGAAATTTTCCAGTCGGTCCTCCCGACGGTCAACTGGCTGCTCACCCAAAAAATTGTGCAGTTTTCATGAACAATCCCTCTACTACCCAACAGTCCACTCAACTCATAAATTGTGCATAGGTGATCAGCAGGCCAACCTCCCAACCTTAGCAAAGTTTTCCCCACTAGCAAATTCTAGTAGAACACTGCCAGTTCCCTCCAGGAATTGGACAGTTTTTGCTACAAGCCCCAGTAGCTGACTGCTAATTCCCTACAGGAATTGCACAATTTTTTTTGCCAGTGACCTAGCAGCCAACTACCAGTACCCTCTAGGAATTGCGTAGTTTTGGCTGCTAAACTCCCAACCTGCTCCTCCAAAAATTGCACAATTTTTGCCTGTTAATCCTCCATGTAGCCCAGCCTGTTCCTCTAGAAAATTGCACAAATTGTGTTGTTGAATCCCCACTGCTTGCTCGTTCCAGAAAATGCGCAAATTTTGTTTGCCCTACCTTTCTGCAGCCCGATCTGTTCGTCCCAAAATTTGCACAATTTTGCCTTCCAGCCGAGCCAGACCTAGCAGACATTCACTGTCGTCTCGGATTGCCCATATTCATCACCCAGTGACTCTTGTGTAGTTTTCATCAGCAGTTCCTGGAGCCATCATCCCACCTCACAAACTTGTTGCCTCTCCTGGTCACCTGCATCCGAAATGATCATGTGTCATGGTAGACTAGGAGGTTTTTGGGTTTGATGTCGTCTTGTCACGAGTGACTGTAGATATAGGTATACCAACAAATATGGCGCGATGATGAAGGGGATGAATGAAGGGAGCACAAGCAGAAGGAGAAGTTCACCAATGGATGAATGAATGATGCATGCAAAGAGATGTGCTTGCGAACAGATGATTATGCAAAGATGTATTCGCGGATGGATGGACGAGAAAACATGCAAGATGTGCTCGCCAACGGATGAACAGATGAACATGCACCTTTCAAAAATAGATGAGTCTGTCAAGCCTTCCAACGTATAAGAAAGGATAAACATGCCAAATCAACATCAAGTGAACCAACGACCATCGAAGTCTCCGCACACTTTGCCATGCGGAGGTGAAGTTGTGACACACCATGAAGACATCCATCACCCATCATCACTACAGCTCGACATACACTCATGTAGAGTTGAAAGGTCATGGAAGTTAAACAGTCATGAGGGTAGTCAAACAACCACAAGGGGTCAGTTTTACCCTTGGCTATAAATACCCCCTCATTTGTACATGGAAAGGAATTTTCACCTCAACTCCTCCCACATAGCCAAGAGAGTCTATAATATTTTCTTTGAGGAGTAAGAAGTGGCTCCAACGCCCCTCAAATGGGGTTAGTGATGTATGGTGTAATGATGTGTCTTGGAACTTTCACTTAATTCAGAATCCTGCTAACAGGCCAACACATTTTCACACATGTATTGTAACTGTTGTAAGACTAATATTTAACACTTGTGATGCATGGTTCTTTAACCTGTGTTCTACATTTTAACTGTTTCACTTGTTGTAATACATAATCTATTAATGAAAATATGTTGTATATGCTGTTAACGTTGTCTCGCTCGTGTAGACTACTCTCCCGGACATCAGACATACCTTTCACATAAAACTTGTTGTAAACAACCGTTGCACTTGTGTGGACTAATCCGTTGAGTGTTATACGTGTTATCTTCCCTTGTGTATTGTGACTTCCACATCCGTGTGGACTTATCCGCCAGAACCTGTACACGTTCTGTTGTGTTGTGTGTTCTTAGCAGTGTTGGGACAATTCCCAATCGACTTGGGACTCACTCTCACCCTCTCCCTCGACATTGAAAGAACCATTGACACAAGTGACACTTACACTCACCAGGCACATGAACCTCACTTCTCGAAGACAAAGCAAACCACTTTCCTGTGGTGACAAGCAAGAGTTGAGGCAAATCCTTAAGATAATGGAAATCAGGAGATTGTAGCAGATGGGACTCCCACACCAAACGGTGTTGGGACTTCATATCAGGGTGATCCCCTAAATGTTTACAGGTCCAACACTGTCAACATTTCTGGCGCTAGAAGGAGGGTAGCCAGTTGTATATGGTTGAACGTCCTCTCACACTCATTCATCAACCATCTGGTCAAGGTAGTAACTCACACTCCCTCTCACCTACGTACAACTTTGCAGTTGGTTACTCCTCACCTCCCATGACTAAACACGATATTCCATATCATCACCTTCACTCTATCCGTCCCATCACTCGCTAATTCGGGAAAGCAGTTAGACTGATCCCAGGCATACAACATCTTCCATACGTGTCAAGGAAGCCCAAGGCCACTCCCACAGGAGTTGTGGTATCATTGGTGAAAGAAGCAATCCTTGCCACACTTGAAGGTCTGGCAGAAGCTATTGAAGCTGGAGAGGAACCTCCAGTCTTCCCGAAAGGCAAACAAGACACTCTTGTGATCTTGAGATCAGACTCCAGTACAAGAGGTTGAGGGGAAGGAAGTGGAGGAGGCCGAGGTGGAGACAAACCAACAGACTCAGAGCTATAACCATCAGACTCTAAAAGAGAGGAGGACGAAGAAGAAGAAGAGACAACTGACCCAAATCTAGAATGGATGACTCAGAGACCATTGGCTCTCCCGGTTGTTTTGCACAAGATGTCGAAACGGGCGGAGAGAATGAATATCAAGTTTGACCTTGACAGCACGGTGGAGGTAGAAGACCATTTGGATAACTTCTACTTGTAGTTGTAGATCCTTGAGGTACAACATCACGAGGTAGCTTGTAGATTTCTCCCATGTACCTTGGTTGGTCACGTAGCTGCATGGTATCACAACCTTCCACCAAACTCTATACAAAAATGGGGTGCATTCAAACACATGTTCCTTGAAAGTTTTGCTGATGAGAAGACCCCAGCTATGTTACTGAAAGAATTGGGAAACCTGAATATGAAGGGGAAAGAAAAGGTAAAAGAATTCAATGAGAGGTTTACATGTATATTGAACAAATTTTCAGCGGACACCAAACCTCATGACTCCATCACTGTTGATTAATATATGTCTGCACTGCCGACCAACATTGTGCAGTTCGTCAAGTAATATGCAAAACCAACGCTTTCGGAAAACTGCGAAGAGGCTATTGCTGTAGAGAAGGACCTGCACGCAATTGGTTTATCAAGGATTATGAACCAGAAAAATACTCAAAAGATGCGAGTAGGAAGTCCCAAGCGGTGGTGAGCAGGGGTAGAGACAAGGAAGTTAATGATATTGAAACCCTCACTCCCCTTGTCAAGAACTTGACGACAGAAGTGTCTGAGCTTAAACAACGGAAAATAGACACATATGCAAGTAGCCATCCGCCCAGACAAAGACATGGAAGTAGCACATAAGGAAGAAACTGGTTCACTCAAAAAAATGTGCAGGAGCAGTCAGATGATAGAGATAATGACAAAGGTATTGCACCTAATGAAGCCTCAAGTTCTAGACATGTGGTGAATGCATATCAGTGCTCGCAAGCGATGTCAAAGATGAACGTCGAGAACCATCCCCAAAATCAAAATTACTGTTACAATCTTAGGAGTAAAGGGACTCCCCCTACACTTGTGGAAATGCAAGAAAAGATGAGACTGCTAATGAGGAAGGTTGACCCACTGGTTGCCCCAAAGAAGAAAACAAAAAACAATTCCGGGAAGATAGTGGTGGAGAAGAGTACATCCATGAGTAAAAAGCTGCAAAACACTCCGCCGGACAACATGAACATCTGTTCTACCCCGGACACCTCGATGAGTCTACCACCTTCGGTATACAACATTGTATATGACATGAAGAAAACTTGGGTAAACATCAATTTCTTCGAGTTATCTAAGATGAATATTCAACGAGACATCCTGTTGTGCGCATTAGGATAGAAAACAATGGACAACACAACCTCTACTAGCAAGGGATCAAGCACACCTCTCGGATCTCTTTCCACCATGCTCAACACACTCCGGATGGAAGAAGTGAACTCAGGTTGCCCTCCATTCCTGCTATCATTTGAAATTTTTAACTGCAATGTTCACAACTACTTGGTTGATTCTAGCACGGCAGCCAATGTCATGCCTCTCTCCATTGTGAAAAGGATCAATGCACAATGGAGCGAGACATCCGCACAGATCATCCAACTTGATCAAACATCGGTACCAACCATTGGTGAACTACGAGACATGATAATCCGAATCTCTCATAACAGTCGAGTCCACCAATGCATCAACATAGTTGTCGTGGACATTCCGGAAGCATACAGTCTACTACTTAGCAGAGACTAGTCTAGCAAGTTGGATGAATATTTTTCTATAGACTGGTCACACATGTGGCTTCCGTACAAGGGCAAATGCAACTAAATACGGGTAGTGTTTGAGAGGTATATGGAGCACAATGTCACTCCCCTTAATAGCGAGAATGAACCATTGACCTTCACAAAACTCATGTTTAGCAACTTCATCCTAGAAACAACATTGGGGTGTTATCCTGCACAACCAACTCCAACCCCACCTAACACACAATTGGGCCTCCTTCCTTTCCCAACTGATGGAAATGAAACATGTATAGCATATTGTAA
Organism: Pinus tabuliformis; assembly: GCA_031772625.1. NCBI lineage: Eukaryota > Viridiplantae > Streptophyta > Pinopsida > Pinales > Pinaceae > Pinus > Pinus tabuliformis. The sequence goes on along the minus strand of CM062806.1, from coordinate 417,995,264 downwards.
CATTATTAGTATTACCAGTAGAAACAACAGTAGCATAAGTACAAGTGCATCAAACAGTCAGTGTACAAACAAGCTGTGGGTCATGGATTCTGATGAATCAAAGACACGTGACGACTCAAGGACTGGGTGTATCTCAGTCACCAAATAACAGAAAATACATGATTTCAAGTTGCTTGAAGTTCGAGTGCACAAACAATGTTGCTAAGTATGAATCACTCGTGTTGCACTTACAAAGGACCATCAGCCTCAATGTGGTCGCATTCAAAGTGATACTACACCCTGCAGACAGTGTTGATGCTTTCAAAGACGTAACAAATGATGAAGGCAAGCACGAGAAACCCTTGAAAACTGCATCTGATGGCAGGAAAAGAAACCCCCTCCCCGAGGGTGTGGTTTCTCTCGACCAACTCTATGATTTGCAGAACTTCTATCAAGGGCAGAGAAACAACAGAACACACAGGCCCACCACTACCAACAAACAGAGCAACCTGGGAACTAATCACGATCCAAAGATGGCCAGTACACCACATCAACTGAAAGTCTTTGGCCACTTAATCAAACAGTACCAGGATGTGCCCTCATGGGCCGATGATGACTTGAGTTCACACAACACGCAAATAATCCAATGCAGGATTCCAGGTAAAGGAGGAGCTAAGCCATCGTAGCAAAAGCTAGGTAAAACACATATGTCATTTGAACTCCTCATGCAAAAAAAATTGACTAAGATTTTTGATGATTGGATTACTTGCAAATTTCATCATCATATTTGGGTTTCTAATTTAAATCCCACACGTAAGAAATCTGGGGAAATCCACCTATGCATTGATTTCAGGAACTTGAACCACTCCTGGAATAAAAACAACTACCCTGTGCCATCATCTGAGCCTATGTTGCATGCAGTATCTGAAGTAGTGGTGTCATCTTCATTTAATGGTCTTTTGGAATACCACCAGGTTTCGGTAGCGGAGCTTGGTGGACTAACATTGGCCCATGAGAAAATTGACACACACACATGCCGCTTGCAATCACTTGACGGGAGGATTGACAAAATTCCTGTTAACAGCCAAGATATCAAGCATTACTTTCAGTAGGTCAGGCCGTGCCCATTCCATGTACATAGTCTGCTTGCTGCTTGTTGTTTCATCTTGTTTTCTTTGCTTATTATCTTTGTTTTTACTTACTTTGTTTTTCTTACTATTTTTGTTTATGTTTCTTTTGTTTGCTTGATATATTAATATTTTTGTTTCCATAAATAAGTGCTGTCAACTACTATGTTCTGGCTTTTGAATAGAGTATGTGGCTGAAATTTGAAGAGACTTGTGACATTGCAGCACTTGGCCAATCTTGTGTCTGTCTTCTTTGTGCTTGGTTACAACCTTCGGCCAATGAAGTCTTGATGGAAAATATGAATCGTCTACAAGGGGATTTTTGGTCCAACCATGAGCCTGTGTCCACACTGGGAAGCCCTCATGCCTGTACTCGACCTTCTGCTCTGTGTGTTTAAGCTCATCCAACGAGTAGAAACAGAGAAGGGGAAAATCTAAACGAGCAAACCTATGTCAGAGGTCTTACATGCTTCTCTGAAGGAAAAACCTCTTCTTCTCTCAATAAGTCAGGATCCCTCTTCCACCCCAAAAAATAAATAAGTGCCTATGCACAATCCTCTTGAAAAATACAAAGGCGAAAGAAAAGAAAGGCTTCCTGCACAGAGAGGTGAAGCATGTAACTCCTCCGGGGTACTGACCAGGTTCGCTGGAAATGGAGAAATGTGTGTGTTCCTGAGTGACTTCGTCGGGGTACTGTCTAGGCTTGATGGCATCGGAGAAACACCAGAGATGAAAAATTATACTCTAAAAACCTTCAACTCGCAAGCTAAACTACCCTTCCCGGATTCGAAACACTCTGATCTAGCTGAGCTTTTGATTGTGTTTTGACTAAGCTAGCAAAAATGTGAACCATGTATATCCATGGGGTAAGTGGTGAAGCCGAAGTAACCAACACATCAATTCAATACTCCTCGAAAGACCAAGGCCCTGTGCTATCAATGTACCAAAATAGAGAAGTTGGAGTTCTACCAATGTGTCGCCAAGTGTTGTAGCGGCTACAACCACCCTCGAAACTTTTGGCCTGCAACCAATTTTGGAGCCTCCCTTGAGAGTTTCACTTGATGGCTGCACACAATTGGGTTCACTCTGTGAGCTTGTGTGAGTTTTAGAATCCACCTTGCTTGTTCATTTCACCCAAGTGTTTGCATGTTGATGTCAAAGTCATGCTTGCAACCATGTTTTGGTCATGCTCAAAGTCTTCACTTCATGTGTACTCATTGTGTTCACTATGAAAACATTTGTCACACTCACAAATGGAGTCACATTGACTATAGCGCAAGCATCATCATGGTCGATCAACGATCAATCACAAGTGTCATGTTTATCGCTTACACCATCGGTCAATCATGTTGAGCATGTGTGTTCGGATGGTTTGAGTCGTATCGTCATCAAGTCATGTTGGTGTGTGTTTGTAAGATCACATTTGCATATTTCAGTCATTCACACACTTAGTCATTTTGTTGAATTTATGACAATTAGACTCCCCTCTGACATCCAGACCATCACCATGCAATCAACTCGATCAAATATCACCCGGAACAACGCAGAAGCACAAAGCAAGTCATTTCAAGTTGCGCTGCCTGTGAGAAATTAAAGAAACCTTCATGCTAGAAATCTAGAGAGTTTGACCCGGCAGCCACCCCAGGCCTTACTCCCCTAAAAAATTGCACAGAGGTTGCTGACCTTGCTCGCTCTACTGACTGAGAAAATTTCACAGACAGGCCAGACAGACACCAACTACCTGTCCTTATCTCCCTTAGAAAATTGTGCAATTTTCCAGTAGGTCCTCCCAACAGTCGACCGGATGTTCACCCAATAAATTATGCAGTTTTCATGAGCAAGCCCTTTGCTGCCCAGTAGTTCGCTTAGCTCAGAAATTGTGCAGAGGTAATCAACAAGCCAACCTCTCAGCCTCAACAAAGTTTTCCCCGCTAGTAGCTCCCAGCAGCAGACTGCCAGTTCCCTCCAAGAATTGTGCAGTTTTTGTTGCCAAGCCCTAATAGTTGACTGTCAGTTCCCTCTAGGAATTGTGCAGTTTTTTCCGCCAGTGACCTAGCAGCTAACTGCGAGTTCTCTCCAGGAATTGCGTAGTTTTGGTTGCCAAGCTTCCGACTTGCTCCTCCAAAAATTGTGCAATTTTTGCCTGTTGATCCTCCATTCAGCCCGACCTGTTCCTCTAGAAAATTATGCAAATTTTACTGTCAAACCCCTGCTTCCCGCTCATTTTGGAAAATGAACAATTTTTTTTTGCCCTTCCTTTCCGCATCCAAAACTATTCCTCCCAAAATTTGCTCAGTTTTGCCTTCTAGCCGAGCCAGACCTAGCGGACAGTCACTGTCATCTCGGATTGCCCATCTTCATCACCCAGTGACTCTTGCTCAATTTTCATCAGTAGTGCCTAGAGCCATCATCCTGCCTCATGACCTTGTTTCCTCTCTCGGTCACCTGCATCCGAAATGATCACGTGTCATGGTAGACTAGGAGGCTTTTAGATTTGATGTTGTCTTGTCATGAGTGACTGCAAATATAAGTACACCAACAAACATGGAACGATGACAAATGGGATGAACGAAGGGAGCACATGCAGAAGGACAGTTTCACCAATAGATGAACGAACGATGCATGTGAAGGGATGTGCTCACGAATGGATGATCATGTAAAGATGTATTCGTGGATGGATGGACGAGAAAACATGCAATATGTGCTCGCCAATGGACAAACGAATGAACATGCACCTTTCACAAACAGATGAGTTTGTCAAGCCTTCCAACATACAAGCAAGGAACAACATGCCAAAGAAACATCAAGTGAACCAATGACCATCGAAGACTCCATGCACTTTTCCATGTGGCGGTGAAGCTGTGACAGACCATGAAGACATCCATCACCCAACAACATTGCATCTTGACATGCACTCTAGCAGCAACACGAATGTACCAACACTGTCGTGTCGAGTCGTGTCATGAGTCATGTTGTCCACATCTCTACTGTGGGCCATGTTGTCAATAAATATAATGTAACATGGAAGTCCAAGACATCCACTTGTTGTACAAAGAGTCATTTAGAGTCGAAAAGTCATGGAAGTCAAATAGTCATGAGGGTAGTTGAACAACCACAAGGGGTCAGTTTTACCCTTGGCTATAAATACCCCCTCATTTGTACATGTTAAGGACTTTTCACCTCAACTCCTCCCACATAGCCAAGAGAGTCTGTAATATTTTCTTTGAGGAGTAAGCAATGGCACCAATGCCCCTCACACAGGGTTAGTGATGTATGGTGTAATGATGTGTCTTGGAACTTTCGCTTAATTTAGAGGCCTGCTAACAGGCCAACACGATTTCACACATGTATTGTAACTGTCGTAAGACTAATCTTTAACACTTGTGATGCATGTTTCTTTTTTTCGTGTTCTACATTTGAACTATTTCACTTGATGTAATACATAATCTATTAATGAAAATGTGTTGTATATGTTGTTAACGTTGTCTCACCCATGTAGAATACTCTCTCGGACATCAGATAGGCCTTTCACATAAAACTTTTTGTAAACAACTGTTGCACTCGTGTGGACTAATTCATTGAGTATTATACGTGTTATCTTCCCTTGTGTGTTGTGACTTCTGCATCTGTGTGGACTGCTCCACTGGAAGTTGTGCACGTCCTATTATGTTGTGTGTTCCTAGTAGCATTGGGACTACTCACAATTGACTTGGGACTCACTCTCACCCTCTCCCTCGACATTGAAATAACCATTGACACAAGTGACACTTACACTCACCAGGCACACGAGCCTCACTTCTCTAAGACAAAGAAAACCACTCTCCTGTGCTAACAATCAAGAGTTGAGGAAAATCCTTAAGGTAATGGAAACCGAGCCATTTTACCGGATGGGACTCCCACACCAAATGGTGTGAGGTCTAGTTGGGACTTCATACCAGGGTGATCCCCTGAATGTTGGCGGGTCGAGCACGGTCAACGCTATTTTTCTACAAAGCTTATGAAGATGAAATTTTGACCAATTGGCGCCAAAATCTTGGGGAACTTCGTATAAAAGTTTCATATCTTGTTTTGCTATATTTTATGAGATATAGTCCGAAAAAGTTAGGGTTTTTGCATGCTCCAGAATTTAGACTCAAAAAGGTGACCTAGGGAAAATCGTCATAACTTTCTCTACAAGCATCAGATTTGAATTTGGTAAAAAGAGACCTAAATCACATGGATTGCATTTTTCCTTTTATCATTTTTAGAGCCGAAGGTTGAAAAATGACACATGGTATTCTGTACAAGTTTGTTCTACTAAATCAGTCCATAATCAGGCCATCATGGGAGATTGGGCATAAATTTATCTTGAAGAGTCCAATTTCGTTTTGACTTGTGGTGTTGGAAAGAAGCCTTGGAGGGATACGACGAGAAAAAATTTCAAACCTTGGAGAGCTAAAATTACATTAATACAATAGTATCCAGATCAAGCTCCAAAAAACAAGCAAAAATGTGTGTATTTTTTTTTAAATTTTCATAACCTTTGTTTGAAAAATCAGTCTAAATTAATTCAAAGGGAATAATAAAGGATAGATATAATTATTTGGTTCCAATATGTCTCACAACAAGAAAATGGATACTCTCAGTAAGAAACCATAAATCTCTACTATGACATGTGAAGAAGAGGAAGAAATGCAACATAATATATCAAAATTACAAGTCTAAGTGCAACAAATTTCACTCTCACAAAGAGTAAACAAAAATGAATTAGAATCGATGATGAATGTTAATATGGATGGCTTAAAATGAAACATTGATGGTTTAGAATAAAAAATAAAAAGAGACATGAAAGGTTTGAAGGATGATTTGAAGGCTGAAAATGGAAGGTTTGACAAAATTACTACAAGAAATGCTTCCTAATTGTGACAAATTCTTGGAAGGATATCTTTGTTGCTTTGAATCTAATAAACACACATAATGCATCAAGTGGTTACCTCTAGCTTAATGGTGATATAACACTTCCTTCCACACTGCAACAAAAATGACCCCACTTATGGCACTTTATGGATATCATCCATTCTCCATCACATCATCTTTAAGAGAAAATTATAAGGTTCAAGTAGTGGAATATCACATCGAGCATCGATAACAAGTTCTACAACTCTTAAAGGATAACCTCACTCTAGTGCAGAATCAAATGAAACAACATGAAGATCAACATCACAATGAAATAAGTTTTGACGTAGCCAACTGGGTATTTTTACTGCTACAACCATACAAAAAAGTGTCCCTCAAGCAAGCTAAGAAAGATAATAAATTATCACACAAGTACTATGGTCCTTAAAAGGTGTTGCAAAAGATTGGTACTATGGAATACAAATTAGGGCTACCTACAACTTCATGAGTACACCCAGTTCTCCATGTTTTTGCATGCTTAAAGAAGGTCATCAGTGACACACTCCTAGTTTTAACAATATTGCCATAACTTGACGAGGAAAGAAAAATAATATTGGAGCCTAAAGAGATCATGAAAAAAAGAACCCGATAGTTACAAAATTAATCAATTTTGAAGTATTTCATTAAGTGGAAGAACTTACCTATTGAATATTCCACATGCGAGGATGAGAATTTTATACATAAGCATCCAAAACTACTCAAGTGTTGAGGACAACACTTTTTTTGAAAGAGAAGGGCATGTTAGGTCCCTATAATACTATTATAACCCCCTTATGGTTATTTGTGTGCCCATGTAGTCCCCATATGGTTATTGTTGTGCCCCATAGAAGCCCATTATTGTTATTGTTTTGCCCTTACATTATTATTGTTATGTAGGCCTTGATTATATTATGACCCCTTAAACTCCTATATATACCAAGGAGATCTTGTCATTTGTATAACCTAAGAATTGTTCATTTATGTGATGTAAAAGAAGTTCCCCCCCTCAAAGAGGTTGATTTTCAAGTCGTTGATCTATCCGAATACAGATAAATAGACTATTTAGGAAATAATATTCTCAACCATGGAATCAATTATCCCTTTTCCCTTAACCCGTGTGCTTATATTTTCCTTTCAAAATATTTATAACATTTATAAAGGTGAAAGGTGACCAGGGTGTTACAAAATATTTGTAATCTTTTCACCTGCCTAGACATTACAAAGTCAAAAATGAGCCAAAACTCAATTAAAATTCTACCTTATTATTAGTTCTAGGTCCCAATCCTTGGATAAGAAGGAAAATGTGATAATTGTTTATGTTAAATACAACTCCCGCTACCCATACTGCCTTGACATGATTTTCAACTCCATAAAAGAAGACCGAAGCCTTCGAAGTATCTATCTTGGGTCCAACTGGAAATTTTCTCTTCTTCCTTAAACCTGTTGCACTAAGTTCTTTCATTGTTGTAGTTGTTTTGTGCAAGACCTGTCGAATATTTAGGATTTTATTATCAAATATGGTTCCATTCCAGTATAACCATATATGCCAAAGGACAAATCCTGGAAGGTTGGAAAGATGCTCCAAGGTTGGTGTTTATATCCAATATGTGAGGAATTCCCCTAAGGACCTACCCAACCAAGTCCCCATGCGGACCTCCTCAAACAATATCATTCTCCACACCACTTGTGAAAAAATGCACTCCACAAACAGGTGTGTCATTGACTCTTGATTATCATAACATAGTGGATATCTTATGGGCCCTTCTCAACCTCGTCATGGATATTATCCTACATGAGGATCTTGTTATTTAGAACAAGCCAAAGAAAGAGGCATATATTTAAAGGTCAACGCCACTTCCAAACAACTTTATGCCATTGAAAGGGGTCTGACTCTATTTCTTGCATCGCCATCACACCATAAGTTAGTTTTTCCATCACCACTGTATTCTTTGTTCATTTTCCACACGAGTTTGTTTGGGACTTTTCTCAGTCTAATGCCATTTTGTGCAAGTGATAAGACAAATTGTGTCCATTCCCATGCCAGTTTCCTTGAGAGGCTTACAACATTAGTTGATTTCCAAGGTCTCTGGGACATCTTATTGGTGCTTAGATCAACCACTTCAAAAAGTAGAGAAATGTCTATGTACTTTAATGCCACTTTCAGATTCAAATAAGTCTTTTGATGCCATCACTACCTATCAACATATCCTTCCTTAAGTCTATTTTGCTTCCATCTCCTACCTACCAAACAATACCTTTTTTAATTATGTCAAAATCTAACACCATTTCCTTCCAAATATTTGACCCTTTCTATACTCACATGACACAGGGTCGATTCCAACTACTACCACTATAACTTCTAGCTTCCTACGTATGCTCCTTCGTGCAAGCGAATTGGGGGATTTGAACCTCAAACCTCTTCACACACATAAGTCTTTATTTTCATAGTCATTACCAATTGAACTACCCCTCGGGGCTAAAATTTATGCAATTTGTCTTTTATAACTTTAATTATGACAATTTTTAAATAAATGTTGACAATTAGTTTATATAATTAAATGGATAAAAAAATATTAACAATTTAATTAATGTAAATTATTATATCTATTTAAATGTTGAGGAATATGAATCATTATTAAAAATAATTATATGTAAATTAATTTTTAAAATGATATGAAAAGTAGGTGAATCAGGGGATTTGAACCTTGAACCATAGCCAATTTACCTAATCTTGGGGGCTAAAGTTTATGTAATTTTAATTATCACAATTTTACTTGCGTGACAGAGAGTCAATTCCAACTGCTAGCACTATAACCTCTAGGTTCCTACATATGTTCCTTCACACAGATGAATCAAAGGATTTAAACCTCGAACCTATTCACACACATAAGTCTTCATTTTCATGACCATAACCAATTGAACTATCCCTAACACTAATTTTTTTATAATTTATATGTAACTCTTATTATCACAATTTTTAAATAAATACTAACAATTAATTTATATAATTAAATAGATAAAAATTATTAACAATTTAATTAATATAAATTATTCTATATTTTAAAATTTTGAGAAAGACAAATCATTATTAAAAATAACACATTTTTACTTGTAAATCATTTTTTTTAAAAATGTAAACTACTATAAAATTAAATTTATTTATATATATTTTTTCCCAACTCTTTTTTTTCTCCAAATTACACTAAAGCTAAGTTGGGATGAGATTGTTTTCATATACTTAAAATCATTTTAATAAATATGATATTTATAGTGTATGATTTTATTATTATAAATTTTGCTTGTTATATCAATAGTTAATAAACACACTAACATCACAAATCTTATCATATATCATTTAGAATCAAAATAATGAATAACTACATAAGTTAATTTGGTAAACAATTATTAGAAACAATAATAATTTATGTGGTTGTATCTTTCGGATCCATCGCATTTTATTATTTTTATGCATCGACGTTTCGAACCATCCTCTGATCCGGAAGATACAACCACACAGAATGCAAATCGCAGAAGTCTCAAATCCACTATTTTTGACCTATACGGAAGGGAGAAATTACAAGAAGTCCGTTCACTAGAATGATACAGCATAAAAATAATAAAATGCGATGGATCCGGAATACACAACCACACAGAATGCAAATCGCAGAAGTCTCAAATCCACTAATAATAATTTAGTTGTCATATGCTTAAATAATAATTATTTTGATAAAAAAATATGTAATTTATATTGTATGACTTTAATTATCACAAATGTAATTTATATTATGTAATTAATTATAATTATCACATTTTTAAGTAAATGTATAATTAGTTTGTATAATTAAATACATAAAAAATATTAACAATTTTTTTTAATTTTAGAGGAACCCAACAACTTGCTTTTTTGGGGTCTACAACCTAACCTTTTCTTTTGGATTTCTCAATTTTCTTTCGATCATCAATTGAGCTACCCCTCAGGACATGATTAACAATTTAATTAATATATGAATGGTGGTTATTGTGAGAAGAATTATTTCTTTTGTGAGTAGAATTATTTAAACCACTATCTTCTCGATCCATCACATAAATTTAACAATTTAATTAATAATTGAATGGAGGCTTGTGTGAGTAGAATGATTTGAAAAGTTGTATTCCGGATCCATCACATAAATGAGTTGATTGCCGATGTGTAAGTCAATTTTTAAAAAGTTATGAAAGGTGTTATAAAAATTAATATATTGATGCATTTTTTTCTAAACTTTTTTTTCTTCAAATTAGGCTGAACTTAGGTTGGTGCCACATATAATTTTAATTCACCACCCATCCTCAACTCCTCCTCATGATATTTAAACCTGTCATACAAGCCCCACACAAACCAATTGGTCTACACATCATGGTTGTTTTTTCTTTCTTTTCTTTTTTTCTAACATCTTATTGAATATTCTCAATATATAAATATATATATATATATATATATATATATATATATATATATATATATATATTGAATATGTAATTATTATATAAGGAGAAGAATTTGTAGCGATGGCAATGGTTAGGGTTTGCTCGAGCAGAGCTCTGGTTGCTGCCGTATCGGTTCCCAAGCCTGCCTCAGGGGCCGAAGGCGATCCAGGGCTTGGGATAACGGTGAACGCTGCTGGTAGGTTGCCTTTACCGCAAGCGCCTACGGTGAAATGGTCTGTCTCTCGCAGTCAAACGTCTCAAATACACCCAGATCTGCGCGGTTACGCATCTGTGGGGTTTGCTGTCACAAGGAATCAAGCGATCCTGGATCGGGGACGAGATTCAAGCTTTCAACGAGACCGTGAGGCGAGGGAAACAACGGAAGCCCTCCTTTCTGCGTGGATATATGAGGAGGGTTTTCTTATGCGGAAGATCGAGATCCTGAACTGCGCACTCGAACAAAGAAGCCTTCGTGCCGTAGGGCGTTTAGAGGGCAGGCCTCGTCAAATCCAGAATGCACGGAGAAACGGCAGGGGGGGACTGCATGAAGCAGATCCGCTCCCTCCTTCATCGCATGGGCCCAGACACTGTAGTTTCGGCTTGAATCTACACGATCTAGCCTATACCCGAGTATAGTTTGATCCTAGGCAGCAGATCGAAGGCACCAATCATAGATCAGGCAGAGTTTCTGCAGATCTGGACATGCACAAGGAAAAACGAACAAAAGCAGGGCCAGATCTGGAAGTTTGCGTGCAGCCAGAGCAGGTAACAACTAATTGTTTTCAGATTCTGATAAAACCCCCTCAGGGGAAGACTCGTTTAGTGTGGGTTCATGCAGGAAGCACCTCCATGCAGCCGAAACAACAAATATGGGCAGAAATGGGATACCCTGTTCAGATCCAACATCTGGTCAGTGGTAGGCGGTCTCTCCAGGACTGCAGATCGATGGAAAGCTATGAGATTGGACCAGGATCAATCATTACTTTAAACTTCAGATTGAGAGGAGGGGCTCTGCCCCAGGGACAGCCAAGCTCCTCAGGGGGAGACAAAGGGAAAAAAACTGCACCCCAGCACCAACCCAAGGGAGGTTTATCCTACAAAAACATCTTACAGGGCAGCAGAGATTCAGGGTCCTCCCCAGATCAAGGCGGACACATACCCAGACCATACATAGTAGATCAGTCAGAGCAAACCCCAGCCTTAAACTTAGATTCTTCAGGGCTTGATGTTTTCGTTAATTCCTATGAAACGCAAGCTCTAATTTGCCGTTTCAACAGCTTTTGGCCAAAACCTTTGGATCTATTCCATTGGATCTTCACCAACTGGACCATGGAATGTGATATTCATCTATGTTCAAAGGGGTTTTTTATAGTAAGATTTACATCCAAGGAAGTCAGAGGCATAGTCATCAGTGCTGGGCCATGAATCTGGGGAACATCGGGGCTGTTTATGACCCCATGGTTCCCAGATTTTGATCCAAACAAAATGACTGTAACCAAAATGCCGGTTTGGGTTAGACTATACAATCTTCCTCTGCACTTTTGGAATGAACATGTGTTGGAAGGCATTGGGAACAACATAGGGAAATATATCAAAACAGACCTGGAAAGGATTGACGAAAGGATCTACACTTTCGCACGTATTTGTGTGGAAGTAGATTTAAGTAAAGGGCTGCCAGACAATATAAGGCTGATCTACAAACAGCAAAACTGGTTGCAAGTACTAGATTATGAAAACACCGCTTTCAGATGTAGGTTCTGTAGGCAGACATGACACTTGCAAAGCTCATGTCCAGAAGCCAAGAAAGCAAATAGTAAAAAGAAGCAGAAAGGGAAGCAGAGGAAAGGATGGCAATTTTCACCCCCAGATTCAGAGGACGAAGAATCAGAAGCAGCGGAGGAAGAGATCCCTGCAGAGAAGACCGAGGTATCACAAGAAAAGGAGAATCAGAAGGGAACCACATCAGACAACAAGGCAGAGATGACAAGCATGGATCCTAGCATGGGAGGCATCAAACGACACCACCACTCAGATACTTCAGATTCAGACAAAGAAACTAGCCCACAGAATGCGGAAACACAGTTAGTCATTGCTTCGATCGAGCCCACTCAAGGAGAGTGGCGTAAGGTCGAAAAGAAAAAGGGGAGAAAAACTTGAAGCGTGAGTCGTACTCACAGCCGGAATTCAGTTTTTTGCCTCTTTCTTTCTCTATCCTCTCTTCTCTTTTCTTATTCTTTGTGCACGTTAGTCTTCTAACGTTGCGTGGGGTGCGAAAGCACTCGGGCCTCTGTGGCAGCTCACGGAATGCTTCATTGCATCTGCTAGTGTAACTTTTCATTATCTTTTTAATAAAAAGTTACCGTTTTTTTTCCTTGGAAAAAAAAAATAATTATATAATAATTAATAAACATTATTTATGTTCATCATTTGTAAATTTAGATATTTTGCTAATAATTTTTTAAAATTTAGCTTAAAGTGATTTTCAATGTATTTTAAAATTATAAAAACTCTATCGATGTGTCATATCAAAAGAATAATAGAACTTCCAACCCTTGGTATGACAATGATTGTAAAATTGCTAGAAAAGCGATTAGAGATGCTCATAATGAAACTACAAAGCTTGAAAAAATATGTACAAAGCTCTTATAAAAAAGAAGAAAAGGTCCTATATTATTAAGAGGCAAGAGAATCTTCTCCACCTTTCTAAAGTTGAGCCTAGAAAATTTTGGAAGAATATACTTGTTCATAAAATAAAATAACAATTCGATCCCAATGAGTAACTGGGATACTTATCTTAAGAAACTTTATGACTCTTTGGATAGCATGGGAAGCATCTTAAACACTCCTATAAAGGAGGATATTTTCTCTCTGGAAGACGTGGACTTTAGGATTAAGAAACTCATTAATGAGAAAGCCAGGGACATTGAAGGCTACTAAGCTGGAATTTTCAAAATGGGATGATCTATCCTCATCCCTCATATTCACAAGCTTCCCAACTTGGCAATAAAGCAAGGCTTCCCTAAGCCTTGGACTCAAAGCCTAGTTGTGTCTGACTTTAAAAGTGGGGATCAAAATGTTCCCTGTAATTATAAGACCATTATGATTAGCCACATCTTAGCCAAACTTCGTGGGTTTTTTTGGAAAAGAAGATTACTCTTATGGATTGAAATACACTGTAAAAGAGCTAAAGGGAAAGCTAGGTTTAGAATACATCACTCAACTATTGAGCATCTTGTCACTCATAGGATTATTGTTGAGGAATTTTGCAATAGTAAAATTGATCGTGCACTAGGTTGTGCCTTGGGATCAGTAAGTGAGATATTAAGTGACTATTTTCATAAGCAGTACCTCCTAAGCATTCATTCATCAAGTGGTTGGAAGCACTCCAAATTGGGTGAAGGGAGTCAAAAAGGTAAGGGTGAGGACCCTCGGTGATTGATTGTGCACCAAGAGAGAGAGATCTTATCTGCTTGTCGGGTTCTTACGCTGCTAGCCGGTTTCAGTGAACTCTCTTTTGTTGTTTTCTTGACTTTAGAAAAGATTTTGACACAGTTCCTCGGGATAAGTTATGGAAAAGACTTGAAGAGATAATGGTTCCTCTTAAGTTTAGGGATGTTTTGATTCAACTATACAATAACATTGTTGCCAAGATTCAGACCACCAAGGGTTGGTCTAAAGAAAATAAATTCAATATCAATGTTAAGCAAGGCTTTCCCTATCCCCTACCCTTTTTGGCGTTTACACGCATAAGATAGGGGCATATCTAGAAGTTGCATGATGCACTAACCCCAAGTTCATTGGTATGGTCATTACTCTTCCCATTTATGGTGACAATATTATTCTATTAGCTAGAAGCCATGAGGATCTCAACAAACAACTTAAAATTCTCCATGATTTTTGCTCCAATATGGGTATGATTGTTAAAATTAATAAGAGTAAAGTCATGATAATTAAATTTGAAAGGATCAACCATGACAACTTCAACTATGATAACAATTACTTGGAGAAGGTTTATTCATACAAATATTTAGGTATTGACATTCACCATCAACTTAATTGGAATTATAGCATTGAGAAAAGGATTATTGGTAGCTAGAAAGATTCTGATGAGCTTGAAAATAATTGCAAGACTACCGATCTTTGGGTTTGGAGTAGAAAACAAGTTCCTCTTTGAGACACTCATTGCCCCATTTTATTTTATATGGATGTGAGGTTTAAGGTTGTAGCATTTATAAAGAATCATGGAGAAATATCAAATTGATCCAAAAGAAATTTATAAGCTACAACCTCAATATTAAAGGTAATACTCCCTATCCTACCATTTTTATTGAAGCTAGCCTTTCCCCTATTGAAAGCATGAGAATGTTTCATTATCTAATGTATAAGAAGAAGATTTACAACATGGAGACTGAGAGGTTCCATAAAATTGTTTCTAACTCTAGCCAAACCCCCACCTCCAACTCAAGCATGGTTATCATAAGGATGCCTAGTCTTGGCTCAACTATTAGGGGTTAAAGGAGGAGATCATCTTGGAGAATAAAGATAATATTAAAAATACTATTACTTTCAAATTTAAGGCCAAATTTTGTGATGATAAGGAGATAGAGGGGAAAGGAAGCTAAGGTATTATAAGGAGGTGATCAACCGCACTCTCGTTAACCAAAATTATCTGTTTGTATTGACCAATACTAATAATAAAATGAACATTGCAAAGATAAGAAGTAAATCCCACGATATTCGTACTAAAACCAGGCATTGGTATATCTCCAAAACACCCTGGGATGAAATAATTTGTCAACTGTGCGATACTAAGAGGGTTGAAGATGAAAAACAATTTCTCTTGCATTGCTCGACTCTTACTCACATCCATTCCCATTTTCATAACGTCTGCAGCACTACCAACCTTGTTGATGTGTTCATTCAACAAACTACAATGATCTAGGAACACTTATTTCCCTCCTCTTCGATCATAGAAATAAAATATTAAAAAATATCAATTAATCTCTTTCTTCCTTAAGGTGCAATAGACCTCATTGGTCTCATTGGACGTTGATCATCATATATATATATATGATAGGGATAAAAGTTTACATTGAATAAGTTTGAGGGGAAACTCCATCGGTGATTAGAGTGATATGAAATTTGGGAACTAAGAGGTCCAAGGTTCAATCCCCCTATTGTAACCTGGTCTATGAAGATGACGATAGGTTGTAGGCGCCAGAGGTATAGTGGCAGGGGCCAGAATCGATCATGTGCCTCACAAGTATGATATTGACCCAATTGTTGATTCCTTTAGTTACTAAAAATAAAAAGTCTACATTGAATGCAAACACTAACTTGTTTTTTTGGACACATTGAATGAGTTATGGAGAAAAGAAAGGAAAAAACTTTTATTGTGTAATATTTTGTTGACATAGTTTAGGTTGGAGACTTTTATTATTAAATATCTATTGGTGATAATGTTTTTAATTTGTTTGGTGGATTAGTATATTTGATAAGGCAGAGGTGGGTTTTGTTTTCCTTTTAACTTGGAAAATTGAGTATATAGTAGTGTTGGAAGGATTGGATGACTTTGTGTAATTAGTAAGAATTCTCCCTAATGAAGATTTCCAACTAGACCTTACACTATTTGGAATTGGGAATCTGTTTGGTTTATTCTCCAAAAACTTTTAAAAGGTTTAGAGTGGTTTTTACAGTTGTTCCTTGGTCCATATTTTAGGTTTTTGGGAATGTAATAACTAATCTAAGATGAAAAATGTAGAATGAAGCTCAGGCTAAACCAACAAAGCTAGTGAGGTAAACATATCACCAAATTAATTACTGCTTTATACAGCTAGTAAAATTTTATTAATGAAATTAAAGTGAGGTAAACATATCTATCCTCATCCCTCATATTCACAAGCTTCCCAATTTGACAATAAAGCAAGGCTTCCCTAAGCCTTGGACTCAAAGCCTAGTTGTGCCTGACTTTAAAAGTGGGGATCAAAATGTTCCCTGTAATTATAAGACCAATATGATTAGCCACATCTTAGCCAAACTCTGTGGGTTTTTTTGGAAAAGAAGATTAACTCTTATGGATTGAAATACACTGTAAAAGAGCTAAAGGGAAAGCTAGGCTTAGAATACATCACTCAACTATTGAGCATCTTGTCACTCATAGGATTATTGCCGAGGAATGTTGCAATAGTAAAATTGATCTCTTTTGTTGTTTTCTTGACTTTAGAAAAGATTTTGACACAGTTCCTCAGGATAAGTAATGGAAAAGACTTGAAGAGATAATGGTTCCTCTTAAGTTGAGGGATGTTTTGATTCAACTATACGAGAACGTTGTCGCCAAGCTTCAGACCACCAAGGGTTGGTCTAAAGAAAATGAAAGCAATATGAATGTTAAGTAAGGGTTTCCCTATCCCCTACCCTTTTTGGCGTTTACATGCATAAGCTAGGGGCATATCTGGAAGTTGCATGATTCACTAACCCCAAGTTCATTGGTATGGTCATTACTCTTCCCCTTTATGGTGACAATATTATTCTATTAGCTAGAAGTCGTGAGGATCTCAACAAACAGCTTAAAATCCTCCATGATTTCTGCTTCAAGATGAGTATGATTGTTAAAATTAATAAGAGTAAAGTCATGATAATTAAATTTGAAAGGATCAACCATTGCAACTTCATCTATGATAAAAATTACTTGGAGAAGGTTTATTCATATAAATATTTAGGTATTGACATTCACCATCAACTTAATTAGAATTAAAGCATTGAGAAAAGGATTATTGGTAGCTAGAAAGATTAAGATGAGCTTGAAAATAATTGCAAGACTATTGATCTTTGGGTTTGGAGTAGAAAAAAAGTTCCTCTTTGAGACACTCATCGCCCTAATTTATTTTATATGAATGTGAGGTTTTAGGTTGTACTATTTCTAAAGAATCCTGGAGGAATATCAAATTGATCCAAAAGAAATTTATAACCCACAACCTCAATATTAAAGGTAATACTCCCTATCGTACCATTTTTATTGAAGCTAGCCTTTCCCTTATTGAAAGCATGGGTATGTTTCATTATCTGATGTATAAGAATAAGATTTACAACATGGAGACTGAGAGGTTCCATAAACTTGTTTCTAACTCTAGCCAAACCCCCACCTCCAACTCAAGCATGGTTATCATAAGGATGCCTAGACTTGGCTCAACTATTATGGGTTAAAGGAGGAGATCATCTTGGAGAATAAAGATAATATTAAAAATACTATTACTTCCAAATTTAAGGCCAAATTGTGTGATGATAATGAGATAGAGGGGAAAGGAAGCTAAGGTATTATAAGGAGGTGATCAACCCCACTCTCGCTAACCAAAATTATCTCTTTGTATTGACCAAAACTAAGAATAAAATGAACATTGCAAAGATAAGAACTAAATCCCATGATCTTAGTACTAAAACCAGGCGTTGGTATATCTCCAAAACACCCTGGGATGAAATAATTTGTCAATTGTGCGATACTAAGAGGTTTGAAGATGAAAAACAATTTATCTTGGATTGCTCGACTCTTACTCACATCCATTCCCATTTCCATAACATCTACAACACTACCAACCTTGTTGATGTGTTCATTCAACAAACTACAATGATCTAGGAACACTTCTTCCCTCCTCTTCAATCATAGAAATAAAATATTAAAAAATCTCAATTAATCTCTTTCTTCCTTAAGGTGCAATAGACCTCATTGGTCTCATTGGATGTTGATCATCATATATAGATATATATATATATATATATATATATATATATATATATATATATGAATTTATTTGATAGGGATAAAAGTTTACATTGAATAATTTTGAGGGGAAACTCCATCGGTGATTAGAGTGATATGAAATTGGGGAAACTAAGAGGTCCAAGGTTTAATCCCCCTATTGTAACCCGATCTATGAAGATGACGATAGGTTGTAGGCCCTAGAGGTATAGTGGCAAGGGCCATAATCGATCATGTGCCACACAAGTACGATACTGACCCCAATTGTTGATTCCTATAGTGACCAAAAATAAAAAGTCTACATTGAATGAAAACACCAACTTGTTTTTTTGGACACATTGAATGAGTTATGGAGAAAAGAAAGGAAAAAGATTTTATTGTGTAATATTTTGTTGACGTAGTTTAGGTTGTAGACTTTCATTATTAAATATCTACTGGTGATAATGTGTTTAATTTGTTTGGTGGATTAGTATATTTAATAAGGCAGAGTGGGTTTTTTTGCACTTTTAACTTGGAAAATTGAGTATATAGTAGTGTTGGGAGGATTGGATGACTTTGTGTAATTAGTAAGAATTCTCCCTAATGAAAATTTCCAATTAGACCTTACACTATTTGGAATAGGGAATCTGTTTGGTTTATGCTCCGACAACTTTTAAATGGTTTAGAGTGGTTTCTTTAGTTTCTCCTTGGTCCATATTTTAGGTTTTTGGGAATGTAATAACTAATATAATATGAAAAATGTAGAATGAAGCTCAGGCTAAACCAACAAAGCTAGTGAGGTAAACATATCACCAAATTAATTACTGCTTTATACAATTAGTAAAATATTATTAACGAAATTAAAGTAAATTTTTTTAATTCAACTAATAACATCTTATAACTCTAAAAATGAATAATTTGACTACAATACTAGGGATAAGGCCATAAAAAACAATTTATACGAGAAGCGTAATAAGATAAATCATTCATACATGATAAATGCCTAAATTATAAAAGAAATTGGTTACACAATTACAAGCCTAAGTAAATAAGCAAATATAGTTCTACAAATCATAGATTTTAGAACTCAAGTCTACTCTAAATAACTTGGCCAAAAAGAGCTTATCATTTATTAATTTGTTAAAAGGTTTACAAAATTGCTAAAGAAAAATCCCCTTATGCCCATCAAAGTCATCTTATTTATAAAAAAGGATGAGGAAACTAATTATGGACTTGATACACCAACTTAGATGATTATTTGTTTCCTTATCGATTGCCCCTATCACTTTGCCTTCTTCTCACTTATAAGGATTAGATTCCCTATTATTTTTTTGAGCTTTTACTGGCTATTGGAGTTTCTTTTTGGGTTGTTTGAATCCTCCTTTATAAGATAACATCTTAATTGGCCTAGTGAAGCTTTACCTTTTCTCTTTTTCATTTTCTTACAAATGTGAGCCATATCTCAAACATTTGGCTAAGTGTTTCCTTGTGAGAAAAGGTATGTTGGTTAAAGGAGGTTGTATATAATGGAATAAATTAACTTATAATTTTTTCATGTTTCTCCATTTTAGGAAATATAGTCTTGTTTAATGTTATGTGCTCAGTAGGAGCTTTAATAAACCTCTGGATGGTTGCTACATTAATCTTGAGTAGAGATTTGATATCTTTCATGTTGGCACCGATATAGTTTTCCAAATATTTGGATGTGTAATTGAGGAAAGAAATTATGCCTTGATTCAAAAGAAGGGAACTTATAGCTATATGCCATTTTCTCTGAGTTTCCATATCTTAACAAACCCATTGACCTCACTAGTAATATTTTGGTGAGCATCATAAAATTTGTACTTCCATTGTTTCAAATTTGACTCCATTTCTTGTAAGGTTTCTTTAGTAGCAATAAGAATTTAAAGAGGAATTTCTTCTACCTAGACCTCACCTCTAACAAGCTTGGGTTTGAAGATGTCCTTTACCTAGAGTATTTTTTGGAGCTACAAGATGTCATCATTGTTGACCCTCTCTTTATGCACAAGCATTGGATGCACTTTTTCAGGACATTATCATTGTCTCTATAGGGACTTGGGGGATCCCTCTTTATTTATTCATGCATCAAGACCATAAATGCTTATCCATTTTTATCAGAGAGATCCCCTACCATATATATCAACTCCTACACACTATGCCTCATCCTAGGTTGAATAGACCTATCACTTGATACTTCCCTGTTGATTCATCAAATAGGAGCAACAAACAACATGAAGAGTACTAGAATGTAGCAGACAAAAAAATGGTGATAACCTAAGTTTTCCCTTAGCCTCCCCAACGAGGAGAACATTTGGTAATATCGATATAGGTTCAAAGGTATTGATCTGTACGTCAAGACACATGTTCTTAGAGTGTTAGAGAGATCAACTCCATATGAATTCATGGTAGATCACCTCCTTCTGGGAGAACCACCTCTTTAACTTATAGGAGCATCCAAAGATCCATTTAGAGTTTCCTTTTTCAACATTGAATGCTAGGAGTATCCCTCACTCATACAACCCCCCAGGATCATACAATTGAACCCCTCGATGGTTATAGAGGACAATGATAGAAAACCAGTGCCTTGTTCATCTCCCTCTCCCTTAACCAATGGACTTAGGAAACCTTGACATGATTGAACTCATTCTCTCTCTCTCATTACCCCCTTATAGGAATTTGAGTTGTTCACCTTCTAGTCTTGGACATATTCACTCAATGTTTTATATCATTATACTTTTACATTTTTATACATATGTTCTAATGTTATAATTATGTAGGTTCTTTTCTTTATATTATTTTTGACATTTTCGAAGAGTTGAGCTTGCACTACGACATTGTATTCATATTTCCTTTACTCTTGAGTTCTATTGAGCTACTAAATTTGTGGTCATTCATTAGACATCAATATAATTACCTTGTCTTATATTCTAGTACAAATTGTCAAA
This sequence comes from Pinus tabuliformis, assembly GCA_031772625.1. Lineage (NCBI taxonomy): Eukaryota > Viridiplantae > Streptophyta > Pinopsida > Pinales > Pinaceae > Pinus > Pinus tabuliformis. The sequence goes on along the minus strand of CM062806.1, from coordinate 417,974,082 downwards.
CTTTGACTCAACCAAATTATAATTTAGCTTCTTGGTACTTAGTTCCCATGCTTAAACATATTTTACGGCTTTTGTTATATCTTGCTTTCATGCCTATAAATGTTGTGCTCCATAAAAATTTCCATTTTCTCAATGTTCAATTCATTTTCTACTGTACAAACAAAGTTAATGAACTTCAGAGTTGGATAATTATAAGATTTATAATATTCAACTCATTCTTCCATTTTTTATAACGAATTTTGCTTTGATTTCAACCCTTTTCTTTTCAATTTCATTTTTTAAGTGGTTCTTTCATATTTCTTCTTCTCTCCTTTCAATAATTATACGATTTTGATCCTCTTTTTTAAAGATGGTTGTTTTTTTCCTTATTAAATTAAAACTTACTTATATAACTATATCATAATATCAAGTTATTATGTATTAAATTATTATTGGATGATGATTAAAGCTTGCACCTCTCTTGCGAACAAAAAGCGATTAAATTTAATAACTATATACAATCCTTATAAAAAAAGATTGTTATTAATATTGAATACTTTTTTGGTTCCTGATTTCCTCGTGTGAGTTTAAATCTTATTCGTGTGGATGTTTTTTTTTTTTTTAATATGTTTTGGAAAAGTTTTTAGTCTCCACAAAAATTAAAATTTGATAAAAAATGAACTAACACCTTTATTTTAAATCCTTCGAATCACTGAATAAGGTGGCATTGTTCTATTATTCGAACAATTCAAAATCATTGAATAAGTTGAATCGCGGAAGGAGCCGGAACTTTTGCTACATGCTGTCAAGGAGCAACTTGTGTTTTTGTGAAGATGGTTGGATTCGATTTTAAGAACTCTGTTGTATCAGTGCTCGAAGTAGATCCGGGCATACGGGTGTTAAATTTGTTACAACAATATTTTCACTATGCTTTGAAGGGTGTGGTTGTTACACTTTTAATTTTAATTTTGAATTTAGTTCATGGATATGTTCCTATTTCTTACACAAGTAAAAGTTAGACATTTGCATGTTAAGATATTCAACCTGCCGTGAGGTGAGCTTAAGTCAATTGCAAATTTCCCGAATATTTAGGAATCCCATGGACATGGGCGCGGTCAGATTCTCAAATATTGGAAAAATCTGCAATCGACTTAAAGATCGCCTTCAACTTAAAGATCGCCTTCAACGTGTGTTTGCACTAATTGTCTGAAAGAAACCGCTGTTCCCTTTTAGTAGTGTTGTTCTATTTTGGTGTGACGTGACCCTTCAAAGCACTGTATTTTGAATAAATCTTGGTGTGGAAGAACAAATATGGGATTATTACTATTTATTATTGTTCGAACCTTGGACGCAACAACGAGAATTTGAGTTTGTATGGCGCATGTTGATGTCGAACCTGCCTGCGTTGAAATTAGGTTTATGAGCTTAACTATATTGTAGTTGAATTTGTTGTGTGACAAATTGATATTTGCACAAAGGCTATCGAGCGATTGAAAAGTTGTTCCAGTGTGTTCCACAGGTGGACGAGGTCGCTTGGAGGTTGTTGTTGTACAAGACCGCTTGTAAGGCCTTCGCAAACATGTGCGGTTGGGTGTCGGGTGCAACGGGCGCGCGGGCGTGCGTTGGTGCGATGAGTGCGCGGAATTGCGACGAGCGGGCGCCATGCATGCGACGAAACGTGCGACGTTATGGAGCACACGGAAAAAGACTAAGTGTGGGAGCGCACACTTATACCACGGTTTGGACAGCCACAAAGCCGACTTGTGTAAAGACGTTGTGGGCATGTATTAGTGGGTGTGTGAGGTCGGCCATGGGGCTGCCCACCCCTTTGTAAACACACTTTGCAATGGATATAAATACGAAGACTTGGAGCTCATTTCGATAAGGCATCTTTGCTCATCTCTCATACGCATAGGGGTAAAATACCTGCGCAGTTTTGGAGGAGGATACGCATACCTCATGCGTAGTCCAGTCTAAGTGCGAGGTAGAAGTATCTTGCGGTCTGAGGTGTGAAGGTTCAGTTGTAAGTGCAGGACTTGGGTGAAGGTTTGAGTGACTCGGGTGAGCACTCCTTCCCGTGCAAGTGTGCACACGGTTGTAAAACAGGTTACTGTTGTATTGTAAATTTGACTAAGTGTAGACTTGGTTTGGCAAGGCACACTGGTCTGTTGTAAACTGATATTTTGATAATATATATTGATTGGGCAGACTTTTCGGGAGTTGCCCCTCCCTTTATACTTGTTTGCAATTGTTGATGTTCTCGGTTAATTGCATGTGGATAATGAATGAGTATGGGCTTCATTAAAGTATAAAGGATAATGCTTTATTCAGTTGCAAAAACATAAGCTAAGTATGTTCATGTTGAAGTAGGCATAGTCCACGGGTGTTAGTATTGTTAAAAAGAAAGCACTCGGTGGTGCCGCACCTCGCTACAAGCGGTTGGAAGATCACCGCAGGTGTAGGGGCGTGACAGTTGGTATCAGAGCTCGGTCGGAGCTGGTGAGCAGGGTTGCTCGTGACGAAGGTAAAATGGTGAAGCCTGATAGAGCTGGGTTGCTCATGGCGGGTGAAGCCGATGCAGATAAGGTTATGGAGAAATCATGGATGAACAGTCTGGGTTTCATCGACTTGATGGTTCATGGCAAGACCATTCAAGCTCTGGTAGACACAGGTGCTACACATAACTTTATGACGACACGGTTAGCAAAAGAGGCTGGACTGATGATCTCCCCATCAGATATGGAGGTCAAGGCAGTAAACCCTAGAGCTAAGGTGGCAGGTTTGGTACATGATATACCTGTGCAGATGAAAGGCTGGAAGGGTCAGTTGGACTTCACAGTGATGGAGATGAACGACTTCGATGTGATACTTGGACAAGATTTCTTGAAGGGCAACAAGGCTATTGTTGTCCCCTTCTGTGATGAAGATGTTGCAGGCATGACTACGATGGAGGATGAACTTGAGGCTGATCAAGTTGAACCAGGATCGTGCAGTTTGTCAACATGGATGGATGAGGTCACTCACATGGAGGAGCCTCATGATGATGAAGTAAGTAATGATACTTGTGTTTCATTTGGGCATTTGGGAGATGGACCGTGTGCAGTGAAGGGCAAAGCCAGTTTGCCAAGGCAAGAGGACATCTTACCATGGATGACTATGATGGAACCTTGTATGGAGAAGCAAGGATTGTCAGTTGTTGCAAGGCTTGTTGGGGTTACTTGTGACCTTATGATGAAAGGTGCAAGGACCCGTAACAAGGGTGGAACTTGATGATCGTTGTGGAAGATTGAGTCATGCTTTAGCCACATGGAGAATTGGCTAAGTGCCCGGCATGACTCATGGACAGATTGAGGAGGGCACACATTTGATGATGTCTTGGGTGGACTTCTCATGGCCGAGACCAAGAGCAAGTCTTGATGGACACTTTGGTGGAGGAGCTATGATGAAGAGACTCATGACATGATGATGATGAGATGGTTGGGTGACCGAGTTCACTAAACCGAAGATCGAAGACTTGGATGAGATGGCCAGATGTTGTGATGTGTCTACTTGGTTGGACTACATGGGCAGCTTAGTCATGGACATCAGGTTGGAGACTTGAAGACATGAAGCATGGCAGACCTATGCAAGGACATTGTGTGGAAGCACTTGTAGAGATGTCAAGGGACATCCAAAGAGGAGTGCTAAGGCAGGAATGTTATGCAGGAGGACTTGCTAGTGTGACATGGGAACTTGAGGATGGCACATTGCAGATGATGAAGAGGACTTCATGGACCTGAATGGGGCACATCGAGAGTTGGTAAGATTGAAGACTTGGATGGACTTGTGAGCAGCTATGGAGCATTCCTACTACATGGGGAGTTGAGGCATATTGTATGCTTGCTGAGGTGTTGGTTAGGGATGGCTTATGGAGCTCATGATGACATGAGATTGTTGTGACTTCATGTATGGTGAACTTAGAGGATCTAATGCATTAAGGAGCTGAGGTCCGGTGACTTTGATGCAGTATGGGATGCATACTTCCAAAGTACATGTATGGACATGGCTTGGAAGGGTGACTTAATGTGGAGGATCGATATGAGGCACTTTGAGGTGATGAAGTTACAACGATGATGATGATGATGCTTTGGTGATACACTTGAGCGTGGGTTGAGCCGAGACTCAACTACTTTCTACACATGGGAGCTGATTTGATCAAGGATCATGGGCAGCACATGGATAGATGAGACAAGTGCATACTTGTTTCTATGGAGACTTGAGGATGGCACATTGCAGATGATGAAGAGAGCTTCATGGACCTGAATGGGGCACATCAAGAGTGGGTTTGAGGAGATGTTCTCTTCACTTGGAGAAGACACACATATGGGCAACATGTTGCAGATGAGATGGATGGAGTTTCCATGGACCTGAGCATGGATTATGGAGATACATACTTTGGTATGGTGAGCTTGGTGGCAGTGGTCACTAGGCCGGGACATAGTGGAGAAAGAGTCTCTACATATGTTGCAAGGATGTTTGCCTTGTGTAGAAAGGTCGACATCGTGGATGAATGATGATCTTGGTGGAGAGCTACCAGGATGATATGTTGTCGAGGACGACAACGATTTCAGGTGGAGGAGTATGTAAGGCCTTCGCAAACATGTGCGGTTGGGCGCCGGGTGCGACGGGCGCGCGGGCGCGCGTTGGTGCGACGAGTGCACGGAATTGCGACGAGCGGGCGCCATGCATGCGACGAAACGTGCGACGTTATGGAGCACACGGAAAAAGACTAAGTGTGGGAGCGCACACTTATACCACGGTTTGGACAGCCACAAAGCCGACTTGTGTAAAGACGTTGTGGGCATGTATTAGTGGGTGTGTGGGGTCGGCCATGGGGCTGCCCACCCCTTTGTAAACACACTTTGCAATGGATATAAATACGAAGACTTGGAGCTCATTTCGATAAGGAATCTTCGCTCATCTCTCATACTCATAGGGGTAAAATACCTGCGTAGTTTTGGAGGAGGATACGCATACCTCATGCGTAGTCCAGTCTAAGTGCGAGGTAGAAGTATCTTGTGGTCTGAGGTGTGAAGGTTCAGTTGTAAGTGCAGGACTTGGGTGAAGGTTTGAGTGACTCGGGTGAGCACTCCTTCCCGTGCAAGTGTGCACACGGTTGTTAAACAGGTTACTGTTGTATTGTAAATTTGACTAAGTGTAGACTTGGTTTGGCAAGGCACGCTGGTCTATTGTAAACTGATATTTTGATAATATATATTGATTGGGCAGACTTTTCGGGAGTTGCCCCTCCCTTTATACTTGTTTGCAATTGTTGATGTTCTCGGTTAATTGCATATGGATAATGAATGAGTATGGGCTTCATTAAAGTATAAAGGATAATGCTTTATTCAGTTGAAAAAACATAAGCTAAGTATGTTTATGTTTAAGTAGGCGTAGTCCACGGGTGTTAGTATTGTTAAAAAGAAAGCACTCGGTGGTGCCGCACCTCGCTACAAGCGATTGGAAGATCACCGTAGGTGTAGGGGCGTGACACCGCTGCTCTCGAAAATTGTGGGCGGTCAGTCCCCGCAATGGAGTTCATGAAGTAGTGAGCTGTGGACCTGAGATTGTTGCGTGTGGAGAAGGAGCTGAGAGTTTGATCCGAGGAACCTGTGTGTTGGTGGCTGTGTGAGGCGTGTTGCTCTGGTCCATATAAATCATTTATCTATGTACCATGTTGATATTGCTTTTAAAAATCTCCTTTTCCCTTCCCATCAAAAGAAATTAAGATAAAATTTATTAAGTCTAAAAGTCACAGCAGCGATGATCTCAATGTGTAAGCATGTCATGTTTTCAAAAAGTAATAAAAATAATTTTAGTTATTGTGTACCAAAACATTTGGTCGATCTTAAATTATATGTAACTTTTTAATCTTATAAATGGACTAAGATTTATTATTAAAATAAAACTATATGTTATTATATATAATTTGAATAGATAATAAATTATCTCGTGTTTAATAGCTATTTTTCATATACTTAAATTTGAATGGATTATAAATTTACCTTTTAACAAAACATTTTACCACGTTAAAGTTTCAAATTAAATAAAATTTTAAACATCTTTACTCTTTAGGAACGCTAATACCATTTCTTAAATCAAAGGAAAAAAGACTAATTCAACACAAAAAATTCCAAAATTTTGCCTCCAAAATATTTTAATAATTATTTTAATTAAATATTTGTAAAATGAATCTTTAAAAGAAGAACCATAAATATTAATTTGATGTAGTTTTATTATAAATTTTGTTATCATGCCATGTAAAAAACATCATTATATCTAATATTTATATTAAAAGATTAATATTAATATTAATAGTAAATATAATACTAATATTAATATTAATATTTTTAAATTTAATAACTTTAAATTAATACAATATTAAATTTAATATAATATTCAATTTGTTATATTATAATATATATTAATATGTCATGATATATAATTAACTCTAGATATATATGGAGGGAAGAACAAAGACATAAGTGATAGACATGGAGAGATAGAGGGAGTGACAATGAAGAGATGGAGATAAAATGAAGGAAAGGGGAGAGGGGGAATAAAGAGAGAGAAAGAGATGAGTGAAATAGAGAGAGAAGGGTAAGAGAGAGAGAGGAGGAGACACAATTATGGATGGGGGAGAGAGGACTTGAGAGGGAGGGACAAAGAGATGGGGTTGGAGGGGGAGAGATGGAGTGAAGAAGAAACAAACAGAGCGAGAAAAATGGAGAGACAGAGGAGTGATAAGGGAGAGATGGAGAGAAAGTGTGTATGTTTTGGGGTGAGATATAAAGGAAAAGAAGGAGAGATGGAAGGAAGGGGGGAGAAGGAGAGAGGGAGGGAAATAGTGACTGAGTTGGAGGGCGAAGAGAGGGGGGGAGGGGGAGACGGGAGGAAATAGAGGGCGGGGGGAGGTACCCAAAGGAATAATGTAATAATGTGATGGGCTATAGTTAATAAATAAAGTGGTTAACCTGCATCATGTATGGGACCACAACTAGTTAGGAATATTGTGATAGTCCCATTGTATTATATATATGGTATTGAGAGACCCATGGTATTGTATGTATGAAGGCTATAGAGGCTAGAGACTCCCCATTGAATGATTTCAAGGATTATTGTATTGACAAGTATATGGCTTGTGGAGTGTTCTCCTTCCTTAAGGAGTAGTTGTATGGTGTTTCATTACTTCAAAGGTTTGATATCTATAAAGATATGAATCTTTTATACGTGTTCTTGTATTTCTCTTGGGACTATCTACAAATATACCCAATAACTGCAAATAGTCCTAACAGAAAGACAAGAACGCGTATAAAAGCTTTAAATATTTATTGATATCAAACCCTTGAGGTAGGGCAACACCATACAACTAATCTTTAATGAAGGAGAACACTCCATAAGCCATATTCTTGTCAATACAATAATCCTTAACATCTCTCAATGGGGAGTCTCTATCTTCCATATAGGCTTCATACATACAATACCATGGGTCTCTCAATACCATATATCTAATATAATGGGTTTATCACATTACTCCCAATTGATTGTGGTCTCTTACATGATGCAGGTTAACCACTTTATTTATTAACTATGGCCCATTACATTATTACATTATTCCCTTGGGTACCTCCCTCTGTACCCCATAATATCCCCTCTAGATATACTACATTCCACCCCCCTTAAACATGTTTCATCGCCGAAACATAAGAAGAACACAAATAATAAGATCTACTCAGAAGAGTAGTCCACTGGTACTATGCATGTGCATCTAGCCATCCCAGAAATAGGTGATTACTCGATCTAGTCGGTGCTTCGCTCGCTTTAGATGGGAGTTGATCATAGCGGTTCCTCTGTGTTGATGTGATGTGGGTGGATCGTTGCACCTCTCTATCTGTTGTGCAGGGGTTATTGTCCTTGTTATTAATTTGTTTCCATCTTGTTGGTTGTTTTTTTGCTAGGCGATGTGGGTTGTGATATGCTCAAGTTTTAACCAATGTTGTATCTTTCTTTAATTCACTACCTAATGAAACCTGATTGGTATCTGGTACATGTTGTAGTGCCTGTAGTTGTTGCTTATCTTCCAATATTACTTCAACCACAAACTCCTCATCTGATGTGTCAATATCAGCAACATTTTTTGTTTGATCCTCCTTGGACTCTACCTGTTTATTGACGGAAATATCATGTAATGTAATTTTCTTCTTTTTATATCTCAACTTCAGAAATTTCTTCTGCACGTTAACATTGATAGTACCAACAAATTCCATCCAAGGGGATCCCAAAACAACATCCACTTTAGCCATATATGAAGCATAAAAATCAGAATGCAATACATACTTGTCCATCGCAATCTTCAAATATTTATAAACTTGAACATCCTCATTATCAACCTGTGTGTTTTCAATGTGTTTTGTTGGAACTTGCAATTTTTTTGCCAAAATAACTTGATAAAATTTTGATTACAACTAGGATAAATAGACACAATGATCTTCTCCTTTTGAATACATCCATGAAACTATAATAAGGAGACACTAGAAGAAAATAACCCCTTATGTTTCTCATTATCTTGTTTTCTAGCATTAGACCATTTGTTTAACGAGACTTTTTCAAATTCTTCATTAGGAAAGCTTAACAACTTCTTGTGGTCAAGTGAGCTCCACCATATGGCACCCTCATCTCTAAAACTAAGTCATGCTAAAGGTTTCCAATATTTATGAAATGTTTACTTTGTTACTTTTATGAATTCTTCAATAGTAGGGTCATCATCTTTCCTGTAAAAACCATCTTGCTAGAACTCTAAAATAGAGTGAGGGTTTAAAAAAATCACTTTGGCGAAAATTTAAAATATGCATAACTTGGTCAATATAACTCAGAATCCTTAGTATAACCTGTTTTTGGAAATGGAATAGCCGTTATGCATCTGATATGATATAAATCTCGAGTTGGGCCTCTGGAAACTCAAATCCGCGCCGCAACTGTCCCGTCGTCACAAAGAATTCTGAAAAAAATAGTTGATTTTAAATCAGTGACATCTCCCTCATCCAGACTTTGATTCGACCGATTGTTTTTTGAAATCAGGTGAATTTTCAGGAGGATTTCAAATCTACAATTATTTTCCCAAAATTTCTCACAAAAAACATAAAACATTACTAGAGATATGCCATCCACGAATTATCGTCAGAAAAATTTCTGCAACACAACTGATTTTAAATTTGTGATATCTCCCTCATCTAGACTCCAATTCGATCGATTTATTTTTGAATTTGGGTCTTGTTACACAAAAATCTAGATATTCTATTGATTTTTTTAAATTTTGCACCAACCGTTTCAGATCTAATCTGAAAAATCTCTGCCCAAAAAATTTCTGCAAAAATGAAAAAAAAAAACTCCCCTCTTCGCCCAAGAAAGTTCTCTGATGCCACTTGTAGTAGATCTAACCTGCAAATATATTAAAAATGGAAATATGCCTAGAAATATCAAGATCGATTCAAGAAGAGAAATAGAAATACTTCTTTATTACTATCAAACCCTTGAAGCAGGGAAACACCATACGACTACTCCTTAAGGAAGGAGAACACTCCACAAGCCATATTCTTGTCAATACAATAATCCTTGACATCTCTCAATGGGGAGTCTCTAGCCTCTATATAGGCCTCATACATACAATACCATGGGTCTCTCAATACCATATATCTAATACAATGGGCTTATCACATTATTCCTAACTATTTGTGGTCCCTTACATGATGTAGGTTAACCACTTAATTTATCAACTATGGGCCATCACATTATTACATTATTCCCTTGGGTACCTCCCTTTGCACCCCATAATATCCCCCATAGGTATATGTAGTATCAAAGCTTTAGATCTGATACTAGGGGGGATATTATGGAGCAATGTATGCAAAAAAAGACTTATATATATACCATATGAAAAATAGAATTAAATGTTTTATACCTAGGGAGGATATTATGTTGTACATAGGGAGGTACCCAGGGAAATAATATAATAATGTGATGATCCATAGTTAATAAATAAATTGGTTGACCTGCATCATGTAAGGCACCACAAGTTGTTAGGAATAATGTGATAAACCCATTGTATTAGATATATGATATCGAGAAACCCATGGTATTGTATATATGAAGCTTATATAGAGGCTAAAGACTCCCCATTAAGAGATTTCAAGCATTGGTTTTGTATTGAAAAGCGATGACTTGCAGAGTGATCTCCTTTCTTAAGGAGTAATTGTATGGTGTTACCCTACTTCAAGGGTTTTGATTAATAAAGATTTGAAGCTTTTATACTTTGTTTGTCTTGAGACTATTTGTAGTTATTGGGTATATTTTCATTATCATATATTTGCAGGTATGTTATACTACAAGTGGTATTAGAGCACTTTCTTAGGCAGAGCGGGGAATTTTTTGTTTTTTTTTACAAGAATATTTTTGGGTGGCAAGTTTACAGATCAGATCTAAAACTTTGGGTGCTAAATTTTCAAAAACAAATAGCAGATATGGATTCTTTACGGAAAAATACTCAAATTTAAAAAAAAAATCAGCTGAATCGAAGTCTGGATGAGGGAGATACTGTTGATTTAAAATCAGTTGTGTTGCATAACTTTTTTCTGACGGTAATTTGTGGATGACAGATCTCCAGGAAACTTCTACAATTTTTGTGGGGAATTTTGGGAAAATAATTGCAGATCTGAGATCTTCTTGAAAAATCACCCAATTAAAAAAAAAAAAATCGGTCGAATCGGAGTTCGGATGAGGAAGATATCGCTGATTTAAAATCAGCTATTTTTAAAAAAAATTGTGATGACATGACAGTTGCAGTGCGAATCCAAGTTCCAGAGTGCCCATATTGGGATTTCTATGCCGCAGGAAGATGTAGAATGGTCATTCTATTTCCGAAAATAGGTTATAATAAGGATTCTGAGCTATATTAACCGAGTTGTGGCCCTTTTAAATTTGCCACATAAAGTAGATCATTTTTTTCAAAACTCTCATTCTACTTCATGGCTTCTATTAAGATTATTTTTACAGAACGTGATGATGGTCCCATTATTGAAAATTTTATAGAATATCACAAGTCTCGATTCAAACAATTTTGGACAAGTTGCGTACTATTTAATATAAAATATGAGGCTGCTAAATGGTGGTACTCACTTGATGATTCAGTGTGGCGACTTCCTCATGAAAAAATAGAAAAAGTCCTTTTAGAAAAATGGTTTCATGCTAGAAAACATGAGAATGAGACACGTAAGCGGTTATTTTATGATGGTATCTCCTTATTACAGGTTCATGTGTGTATTTAGAAGGAGAAGATTATTGTGACTATAAATCCTAGTTGCAAGCTTAATTTTATTAATGCTAATTTGACAAAAAATTGCAAGTTCCAACAAAACACATAAAAAACACACATGTTGATAATAAGGATATTCAAGTTTATAAAGATTTGAATATTTATATGGACAAGTATGTATTGCATTCTGAATTTTATGCTTTAGATATGGCTAATGTGGATGTTGTTTGGGATACCCTTGGATGGAATCTGTTGGTACTATCAATATTAATGTGGAGAAGAAATTGCTGAAGCTCTAGTATAAAAAGAAGAAAATTACATTACAATATATTTCCATCAATAAACAAGTAGAGTCCAAAGAGGCTGAAGTAGAAAATGTTGTAGGTACTGACACATCAGATGAGGAGTCTGTGGTTGAAATAATACTAGAAGATAAGCAACAATGGGAGGTGCCACAACATGTACTAGATACCAATCAGGCTCCATTAGGTGGTGAATTAAAGAAATATACACCATTGGTTAAAAATTATGCATATCACCACCCACATCACCCAACAAGAAAACAACCAACAAGATAGAAAAGAAATTAGCAACAAGGGAAACAACCCCTGCATGACAGATAGAGAGGTGCGACGATCCACCCACATCACATCAACACAGAGGAACGGTTAGGATCAACTCTCATTTCAATCGAGCGAGGAATCAACTAGATCGAGTAATCACCTGTCTCTAGGATGGCTAAATGCGTGTGCATGGTAGCAATGGACTACTCTTTTTAGTAGATTTTATTACTTGTGTTCTTCTTATGTTTGAGGAATGAAACATGTTTAAGGGGGTGGAATGCAGTATACCTAGGGGGGATATTATGGGGTATAGAGGGAGATACCCAAGCGAATAATGTAATAATTGATGGGCCATAGCTAATAAATAAATTGGTTAACCTGCATCATGTAAGGCACCACAAGTGGTTAGGAATAATATGATAAGCCCATTGTATTAGATATATGGTATTGAGAGACCCATGGTAATGACCCATGGTATTGTATGTATGAAGCCTATATAGAGGCTGGAGACTCCTCATTGAAATATGTCAAGTATTGGTTTTGTATTTACAAGCGATGGCTTATGGAGTGATATCCTTCCTTAAGGAGTAATTGTATGGTGTTACCCTACCTCAAGGGTTTTGATTAATAAATATTTGAAGCTTTTATACTTTGTTTATCTTGGGACTATTTGCAGTTATTGGGTATGTTTTCATTATCATATATTTGCAGGTCTGTTATACTACAAATCTTCCCCATAATATCCCCCCTAGGTACACTACATATGGAGTGTTGTCACGGAGATGTATTTCACAGGTATCGAGGACCTGTTCTGGTTGGATCCAGAGTGAGCCTTCCTCATCCAATTCGGTAGATTTGTTTGAATTATGCAATTCTTTCCCACTACTTTTTTTAGGCTTGATACATGGAAGACTGAATGGATTTTTGAAGTTGGTGGCAAGGCTAGTTTGTAGGTGACTGCTCCAATGCGCAGAATTGTCAAATAAGGTCCTTAGAATTTTGGTGCTAGTTTCTGGAAACACTTTTTTTATAGATATGTTTTCTTATATGGTTGTAGCCGCAGGAATACCTGATCCCATTCTTGAAATGTGTGCTCGGAACGATGTTGGTTTGTCTGTTGCTTCATTTGATTCTGATATTGATGTATATTATCTTTGAGATGAGCTATCATGGCTGCATGGTTCTGTAGAAGTTGATCAAGTGCCTACACCTTAGAACATCCAGGGATATAAGAAATACGTGAAGATGGGATTTGGACATACACTTCCTTGTATGGAGTCATCTTGGTGGCTTCATGATAGTTAGTATTATACCACCATTTAGCTAAAGGTAGCCATTGTACCCATTGATGTTGCTTTTCTGAAGTTAAGCACCTTAGATATTTCTCCAAACATTTGTTGACTACTTATGTTTGACAATCCGTTTGGGGATAATAGGCGATACTTAGTTGGAGTTGTGTGCCTTGTAGCTTGAAAAGTTATTGCCAAAATTTGTTGATGAAAGTGGAGTTGCAATCAAACACAATGGAAGTCACCATGCCATGCAGTTTGAAGATTTTGTCCATGAAATATTGAGCCACCAAACTGGGGGTAAATGGGTGGGGTAGAGCGCAAAAATGACCATGTTTAGAAAATCTATCCACAACCACCATGATGACAGATTTGTTGCCCAACTTTGGGAGACTAGTGATGAATCCATGGAAACATCCGTCCAGCTAGAGGCACGGAGTGGAAATGGCTGTAAGGCTCCTGGTAACTTGACTGTTTCTCTTTTGTTGCATTGACACACATCAAATTTAGCGACAAAAGTAAGAATGTCGTTTTTCATGCCAGTCCAAAAGAAATAATGATGAGTGTGAGCATAAGTCTTTTGAAAGCTTGAATGCCCTACAGTTGGAGATGAGTGCAACTCTTCCAAAATGTGGGTTTTGAGGGTGGATGTCGGCGATATAACTACTCGATCCTTGTAGCGAAGAATATCATCCTTCCAAGAGTAGTCGGTTGAGGAATTAGGATATTCTCTCAAGTTATTAATAAGTTGGGAGAGAGAGGGGTGTGAGAACCATTACTTGTGAACCTCTTCAATCCAGTCTGGTATGGGAAGAGAGATTAATAGCAGGGTGTTTTCATCCTCAAATTGGAGCGATAACGCATCAACTACTACATCATCACACCCTTTCTTGTAAATTATCTCATAATCATATCCCAGCATTTTGGTGAGCCATTTATTTTGTTGTGGCAATGATGGATGTTGCTCCGAAAAATATTTTAGGCTTTGATGGTCTGTGGAGATTTGGAAATGTCACCCCAACAAGTATGGTCGATAGGTGTCTACAACATGTAATATGTCCATCATTTATTTCTCATAGGTTGATTGACCTAGATTTTTTCCACTCGGTTGTTGGCTGGTGAAGGCCAATGGTCGACCTTCCTGCATTAATACAACACCAATACCTATACCGGAAGCATCACATTCAATCAAAAAATATTTGGTGAAGTCTGGTAAGGCTAGTATGGGAGTGGAGCACATGGCCTGTTTGAGAGCCACGAATGCCTGCTGAGCTACCTCCGTCCATAGAAATGAGTTTTTGTTGAGAATATTAGTAAGGGGTCTAGCAATGCGACCATAATTCCAGAAAAAATTGCGACAGTAGCTAGTGAGACCCGAGAATCCCCGTCAACTCTTCATGGGTTTTGGTTGGGGAAAATCTTGAATTTCCTATATCTTTTTTGGATCAATCCTCACTCCTTCACGACCCATAATGTGTCCCAAATACTCGAATTCTTCCACACCAAAAGAGAACTTGGACAATTTGACAAATAATTTGTGATTCTGGAGCAGTTGCAAGATCAGGTCTACATGCTGAAGATTTTTGTCCCAGGTTTGGCTATAGATGAGAAGGTCATCAAAGAAGACAAGGACAAATTTTTGGAGATATGGTTTCAACATGTGGTTCATGAGGCTTTGAAAAGTAGATGGAACATTACAAAGACCAAATGGCATGCCCAAGAATTCATAATGGCCTTCATGATTTCGGAAGGCAGTCTTGGGAATGTCTACTTCCTTCATGCGTTTTTGGTGATAGCCTGAGCGAAGATCTATCTTGGTAAAGAATTGAGCACCATGTAGTTCATCAAGAAGATCATCAACAACCACAATAGGAAATTTTTCTTTGACAGTGAGCTTATTGAGGGCCCAAAAGTCCGGACACATGTGCCATTCTCCATATTTCTTTAGCACCATGACCACTGGTGATGAATAAGGACTGATGCTGGGATGAATAACACCAACTTCAAGGAGATGATTTTTTCAATTTCATTCTTTAGGGTGAAAGGATATCAGTATGGGCGCACATTAGGCGGTTGGGCCCCTGGGGCCAAAGGGATGTTATGGTCATGTTCACCCCTAGACGGTGGAAGCTCTTTAGGTTTGTCAAATACCTATTGGCAGTAGTCAAAGACTTGTTGCATCTCAGGATGAATATGAGGAGTAGTGGATTCAATGGCCTAGATGGCGTTAAATTGGGCGATGACTCTGTGATGGCCCTTTTTCAAAATCTTTTCCATTCGATGTGAGTTGATGATATTAGGAGAACCTGCCTGCAGTCCACATAATGTATGAGCGTGGTTGTTCTGCTTAAAGCTCATATATAACTCCTGGAAATCCATTGTGTTTAGGTCCAGTGTGTGAAGCCATTTGGAACCCAAGACAATGTCACAACCACCCATTATTATAGAAAACATGTGGGTCTTTAGGTGGTAGTCTCCCATCTGAAGTTTAATATTTTCACAGCTCACCAATATGATGCAGAGGTCTCATCGAGAGGAGCATAGTGTTGATGAACACCTCGAAGGAGAATCTATCCATCACATTCACTTCCATGGAAATCACCAACATTCCCACCCTCGGCCACCCAAGCTGGACATGTACAAATTTGATGGATCTAATCCTGCAGTATGGGTAGCACAAATGGAACAATATTTCTCCCTTAATGATATCTATGAAGATCAAACTAAACTACGTGTGGGAGCCCTTTACTTGGATCAAGAGAGATGGAAATGGTGGCAGTGGCATCATAAATTTTATCCCAGGAACATAACTTGGAGCATGTTCTCAAAATCGCTATGTGACCGATTTGATAGGGAATCTAATTTTTTGGGTCGTCTCACTAAGCTCTGATAGACAGGCATAGTAAAATACTACATTATAGCCTTTGAGACATTGGCCATCAGAACTGATGGTCTAGGAGATGACTTCTACTTGGAGTGTTTCATTAGTGGTCTCAAAGATACATTCAACCCCATGTCTGGATGCACCACCCAGCTACGTGGATGGAAGCCTGCAAAAAGGCTATCGAGGTGAAACTCGCCTTAGCTTCCCAATTCACTTGTCCAAATTTCGTAGCCAAGGGGCATCCCACCCACTGGGCTCAAGGCCCTACCCAAACACTTAAAGTTCAAAAGGTGTCTACAGCAGAAATGAATGAAAGAAAAAAACCAGGATTGTGCTACTACTGTCATGACAAATACTGGGAAATTATACTCCATAATATCCCCTCTTGGAAGCTTCAGAGCTTTATTGTAGTAAATATGACCTGCAAATATATGATAGTGCAAATATACCCAATAACTGAAAATAGTCCCAAGAGAAGTACAAGAACACGTATAAAAAGTTCAGATCTTTATTGATATCAAACCCTTGAGGTATGGCAACACCATACAACTACTCTTTAAGGAAGGAGAACACTCCAAAATCCATATGCTTGTCAATACAATAATCATTGACATCTCTCAATGGGGAGTATCTAGCCTCTATATAGCCTTCATACATACAATACCATGGGTCTCTCAATACCATATATCAAATACAATGGGTTTATCACATTATTCCTAACTACTTGTGGTCCCTTACATGATGCAGGTCAACCACTTTCCCTATGAACCCATCACATTATTACATTATTCCCTTGGGTACCTCCCTCTGTACCCCGTAATATCCCCCCTAGGTATACTACAGAGAGAGGGAGGTAAGAAGAAATACATAGAGAGAGAAAGGTGGAGAGAGAGAGAGGGATTGATAAGGGAGATGGAGAGAAGAGAGTAGGAGGGAAGAGAGATAGGATGATAGAGGGATAGAAGGGGAAGAGAGAGGGATAGGGAGATGAAGAGGGAGGGAGAGGTAGATAGATATGGAGAAAGAGTGTGTATGTTTTGGGGGTGATTTAGAGTGGCAAAGGAGAGGTAGAGAGAGATAGAGATATAGATGGGAGGTGAAGAGATGGAAGAAGAGAGAGATAGAGAGGGAGGGAGAGGTAGATAGATATGGAGAAAGAGTGTGTATGTTTTGGGGGTGATTTAGAGTGACAAAGGAGAGGTAGAGAGATAGAGATATAGATGGGAGGTGAAGAGATGGAAGAAGAGAGAGATAGAGAGGGAGGGAGAGATAGATATATATGGAGAGAGAGTGTGTGTATTTGGGGGTGGGGGGGGGGTGAGATAGAGAGACAAAAAAGGAGAGATGGAGGGATATATATATATATATATATATATATATATATATATATATATATATGGACTGGGGAGAAAGGGAAGAAGATTTTTTGGACTAGATGCATTGATTTCAATGTAGATGATCATTTCTAATCCTATTTGATTTCCTACACTAGATGCATTGATTTCAGTGTAGATGTTGATTTTTAATATCATTTGATTTCTTGCATTATATGCATTGATTTCAGTGTAGATGTTGTTTTCTAATCCTATTTGATTTCTTGCATTAGATGCATTAGATGTTAATATTGAGGCTATAGATTATTAAAAAAAATCAAGATATATTTAGTAATACCTAGAAGGACACTATTAAGAATTAATTAGATGTCAAAAGTTGCGATACCTAGAATTAAAATGAAATAGATGTGCAGAATCAATCCTCCTGCAAAGTGAAAATTAATCCTTGACAAGATCGTCTCCCTTCTTCATCGTCAGCTAATTACTAATAGACAATTATCCGTATTCAAAATTATTAATAGATAATTGAGTACAACAATGTATTCAAAATATTTATAAGAGGAAAAGATATATTTATAAACATTCAAAACAAATCAAAATATCCTTGAAAGGGATCTTATAATTGTTTGGATGTAAATATTTTATAAATTTGGTCAATCATTAAAAAAAATTCAAAAATACATTATTTCTTGACTTTGAAAAATAGACTATAGATAAAAAATAAATAAAAATCATCAAAATTTTCTTGAAGGAAATAAATTATTTCAAACATTAGCAAAGAAACAAATTATTTCAAGAGTAATCTTGACGCAGTAAATTATTAAAACTATTCATCAAGATATATTTAATAATACCTAGAGGGACACTATTAACAATTAATTAGTTGTCAGAAGTTGTGATACCTAAAATTAAATGAAATAGATGTGTAGTATCAATCCTCTCACAAACTATTGAAATGGTTGTCTCTCTTCTTCATCGCCAACTAATTATTAATAGATAATGCATACACATAAAAATATAACAGAATAATTGTAACATTCACAAACAGTACCATCCAAATCCAAACACACAAACTACTCAAAGCATCCAAACACATATGTACAAACCATTCAAGGCAAACAACATAGACTAAATTAAAGAAGATAATGATATGGCCATGCCAAGAAAAGAAAACACAATGCAAATTTTGAAGTTAACCTCAATCATATAAATAATATTGATAATCTAAAAATGTGACTATGTTTCCCTCAACTAAAACCAACTCAGATCCATCTAATATTGCATCTCTCATGCGCCGAGAGGGATCAAATCCCTCGAAGTGCAAACCTTTCCTCAATTTCTACAGTCCAAAAAGAAGGTTTTCACCTCAAGGGATTTGATCCCTCTCGACGTACGATAGATCCAATATTAGATGGCTCTAAGCTGGTATATAATCTAAAGATTCAAGTTATATATAATTTAATATTCAAGCGAATGTTTTGGCTGACATTAGCCAAAATTAATTTTATTATTTTTTGAGGACGTGACATACTTACACATTGAGGTCACACTGGGCTTTCGAATGTGCCTCTCAGTGCAATAAATGAACTAAATCCATTTATAAGGATTTCTTTTAAAAGTTTTTTAAACAAAAATTCAAGATGAAAGAAAGTTTGTTAGATCTTTAATTTATCATCAAAGTTTTTAATATATTTGATTATTTAAAAAAATGTTTATTTGTTAGGACAAAAATGATTTATTTTTTAATTATGTTGATTGGTATATTTATTTTGGAATAAGATTTAAAACATTTTAATTTAATTATCAATAATTATTACAAGATTTAATTTAATTTAATTTCATATTATAAAATATTCTTAATAGTAATCACATAACAAAAGTAGATATTTATCTCAAAAGAATTATGTTTTTTTTGTTATTTTCATTAAATTGAATAATTAAAAAAGTATCATATAAACATGAGTTATAGGTTTTTGAACATGGAATATTAGTCAGTCATCATTTTAGTCGATGGTATTACAACAAAGCCTATTTATAAATTAAGAATCTTGATGATAAAGTGCTAGTGATTAAGAATCTTGTTAGATGTTGTTGTTGTTGTTGTTTTTTAATGTATATTATTTAATTCAAATATCATTATTTATATAATTAATAATAATAATACATTTATAATCGACTTAATTTTTATTGTTTGTTTCTAATCTTCACAAAGTGAAATGTATTATAAAGTAAGTGTTTTGATGTCTATCCATTTAATTTAAATGATTAGTAAACACATAGACACACCAATCTAGCGTAAGCATCAAGACACTCACCCCATAATACATGTCACATTTCCTAAATTATAACTTCATTTTAAATTATTATTATTACATTAACAATTTTTGTATTCAAGTGTTTTCATTCAATGGTTAAAAGCACTCTAGTATGGATCATAGGATTGTTTTTGGTTGTACACTCGTTTACATGCTTCACCTTGGTGGTTATCACTTGCCCCTAGTCCATGGTAATCCACACTTAACACTCTCCATATCCCCCCTTTTATCTACATGCCAAATTTGGAATAATTGTTATTTGCCAGCAATATTGGTTCCAATGTTTTCCTTATCTTTGATTAGGGGCCTTGAACCTTTTCCCTAAGAAGTTGATGCAACAAAAAAGAAAAGAACAATCATGAGTCAGAATGTTAAAATGAAAAAGATTGGCAAGGATAAATGAAAGTGCATGGACAAGATACTAGACTAAGCTTTAACCCCCTCATTATCCCTCACCTAGTTCATGGTTAATGCATCATCTATCTAAATAAAAGGAACTTTGAATATCACGATGTCGATGAACAATGGTCAAATGTTTCATTTTTAAGTGATCAATGAAATGTTCCAAGCTATATGTATGTGTGTGTGTAAAATAAATGAAGAAATAGGCACACAAGAGGGGCGTAAAAATAGACTGAGCAAAAGGGTAACTCAAGTCCCACAGTTGCTCCCTCTTCACATCATAATGCTCAAGGATGTTGGAATTTCATAACTGATACAAGATTGTGGTATCCTCCATGAAATAAACCCAATGTCACTTCATTAAACACTTGCGCCAATTAACATATGTGTCAACCTAAGAATCCCCCCTAGGATTGGAAGCACCTAATAAGGCCTTATGATAACCATGTCATATATAAGCATGGTAATTTGTTTAAAAATCATAATCTAGGAAAATATTTGAAGATGATGCTCGTGGGAAGTACCTTGATGCTTTTTTCATTAAATATGGACCACTTTGATACTCTTATGGTTTGTGCACCTATGATGTTGATATCACTTGATTACAGGAGTTATGTTAAATGTTTTATTCTAGGTACAGATGTCATCCCTTGAGGGATTGCATGATGCTTCTCCAACACTCTAGAGATAGACATCCAACCCCACTTGATGACTCCTCTAAGCAATTTGACTTAGGATATTGACAATGTTTTGAAGAGCATTGACCTTGGGATGATTTTAGGGTAGTTAATGACACTCTTCGCTTACTATAGGACTTGAAATGATGCACTATAGAGCTAAGGTGTTTCTTATAGATCTTATGCACCCCGGAGTTGGATTATTGCACCTCCTTGATGGAAATTGACCTGTATTTGAGGAGATTTGATGATGATGATGATTACTTGTGACTCCAATGAAGGGATGATACATTTTTTTTCATGATAACATCCACCCTAACTTCATGATGCCCCCTTCATGAGGCTTGTATTGATCGCATGGGCTTGCAGGAGGATGAATTTTTGGATGATGCATAGTTTCTTGATGATTGGACACCATTTTATGAAGATATATGACTTTTGGGATGAGATTCACCCAGGCCTTAAGTCATCCATGTTTCATTTTGATGAGAGACGTGCCTTTTAGTGGTTGATGTCACCCTTGGAGGCATTTTAGCTCATAGAAAAATATTAAATGAGGCTTGATTTTATGTCTATTCATTAAGTTAGTTAACTTTTCTAGTTAGCTTCCGACTTATCCAACTTGTAATCACATTTAATATTATTTTTATTGATTTTAGTCTAAATTAAGATATATTTGACTTGAATTCCCTTATATAAATAAGAGGAAATAGATTTATCTTGGATTCTGTTTTGTTAATTTAATTTTCTTAAATTGTTACATAAATTATCAACCGGAGTTAATAAACTTGTGAAGTGCAAGTGCACTATATGTGATAGAAGTCATTTTTATTAAGTCAGATTGTTAATGTACATGAATGAGTTATTGAAAATTACTTCTAAGGATGTTTTTCATTCTTATCTTACTCTTCAAAGATAATAAATTTAACACATCAAATATTCATAGAATTTCCTCACTCCTTTCTAATGAAATAAAAAATGCTCTTCACACTTGAAAAATGAAACTTAAAGAAAACTCATACTATCTCATTAAGAAAACTTAATTGATCTATTGGAACAAAAATTTAATCTCTAAAAGTAGAATTATTCATCTAACATTCTAGCAATCCTTTGCATAAAAACCAAAATGAAATTGAATTCTATTCAAAATGAAAACCACACATTTACTCATTATCGATCACTCGTGCTTTGAAATGAAAACCATAAAGAAATCACTCATGCTTTGAAATGAAATACTGTAAAATGAAAACCATAAAGAAATCACTCAAGCTCTGAAATGAAATACTCTGAAATTATAAAGAAATCCATGAAAAGTGATTACACTACCATTAACATCATTATAAATGAACTTGAAAAAGGAATGATTAGTTAAATCTTGTTATCACTATCTAATTGAAATCGAGACTGTAGAACGATTCTAAAATATATGAGCAACTAGAAAAATGATAAAGAAAAGATACGAGAAATGCAAAACCTTCATTGTGCAGGGGCCCTCCACAAACAGACGGTCATATAAGTTTAATTGAACGGTCAGCTACACATCAAATCTTCATTCTTCATTAACAAATAAAATAGAGTTTGAAACAATATCGTTGCATATATATTAAAAAAATATCCTGTTCATATTTGTTGCACGATATTTATGAAAGCCCGTGTCAATAACTGTTTGAGGCTTTTACGTTTACCCTAGCTAACATATTTCTAAATTAAGCTTCTAACAAATATCAAGATATCATTTCTCACAATTTTCTATTTGGCAAAGCAAATCATGAAGCGCAGGAATTTCGAACTCTCGCTCACGTGTTCAGTAACATGTCGACTTTTACCCTTTGACCATGCAATCGAACAATCCTTTGATGATCTGGTTGAAATGAAGAGGAGGAAATCATTAAAGGGATCAATCTCCACTTGTCCATATATTTCTTCTCTTAGATGGTACCTCCTATCCTGGTAAACCTTGGAACCGACTACAAAAACATAGATTAGTTGCAGAATCATGCAAATTCGATAGCTAATACAAATATTAACTCAATAATAAGGAACATTACTAAATATGAAAGATATGACAAGTAAATACCTTACCATATGAAAAACCTTGTATTTTGATGCCTATTGAGTTGATGATGATGGTCAAGGAAAGGAAAAATAGGTAAGGGAGATTGTCAAAATGAAGCAATCATGAGGCTCAACATTCCTGCAAAAATACAAAACTGGAAGTCTTTCTCTATCACTGCTCTCTCTCATAAACTTAGGCTAGAACATCCAAGTTTGTCCTTCTTATCTTCTTTCTTGCAAATGTCATTTTGGGCTTCCTCATCAAAATCCTCCATTTTAGACTCATGACATTCCTTTTTAGAGATTCATTCTTTTTCTTTAACTTCTTGTTCTTTTCATACCATAAGCCCATATGTAAAAGAATGCAATCATTCTCAGTCCTTTGTATCTCATTTTGCATCTTTAATGTCTCATGTTCCTTCTTCAAATGTATATTCAGTGTCTCCAACTCAAAGAATTATTGTTTCAGAGTTTTCATAAGTGGAGGTTCTTGTGGATTGTTAGACTTGATTTCTTTTTAATGCACTGTAGAACAAGATGCCTTTTCTTCAGCTCTCCTCTCCAGAGACTCAATGTAGTCATAGATTTCTTGATGTACTGGATCTATTTCTCATGTTTTTAAGCTTGGGCTATGAATAGGTGAGATGACAATAGGTGATGGAACTTTCATTTTCTCTTCTCCCTCCAAATTAACAACATTTGTAGATTGTTGATATGGTTTATGATTAAGCTTGATGCTTCTTCTTAGATTTAACGGAAGAGGGTTTTTAGTCTTAACTATTTTCTTCTCTATTTTAGCTTCCTCTGTTTTCTTGGATGTGCTTTCTTCCTTTTTGCTAGATTTCTTTCTTCTAATATATTTCCTTTTAATGCTTCCTAAAATTTCTGCAATAGGAGTCTCATCTTCTGACTGTTCTTGTAGTTGTTATTGAGGTAAGTTTTTAATAGGATTCTCATATATTCTCTTCCTTCCTCTTTTTTCTTTGCTGATGTTAGGTGGCTCTTGATCCTCCTCCTTAAAATGATTTCTAACTAGGAAGCTATCCCAATTATCTCCTACTCTTTCAAGATGAAATTCAATGAGTATTTTTATAAGGTCATGATGATACATGGTGTTTTCTATGAATTGGATCATTTTCTAAACATTCCCAAAAAATTTCCTTAAGCTATTTAGTAGAAATAACAAAGATTGTTTTCATTCTCTTCAAGAAAATGCATCATCAAACGAATGTGCTAAAAGAAGATACAACCAAGTCTTCCTTCACATGTGACAATTTTCTTAATTACTAGCAACAAGTTTCTCCATTCACCCTTAAGTTTTGTACTGGGAATTCCTTTCTAAAAAAAAATGACATCCATACTTGGGTTTTTCAAGAAAGTCTTCAATTATTATCCTTCAATGCCCCTATTCTTAAACCATTTCTCTCCAACTCTTGATAATCTGGTAGCTTCAATAATAAGAGATTTTTTCACTGCAAACTTTATGTCTCCAATTTCAACCTCTACGCCATCAAAATCTCTCGCAAATGATTTGGTTACTTCCTTGTTAAAACCATCAAAATTTTCCATGAACTCTAGCCACTATGCTTTCTGTAGCATTTCCTTCACCTACGGATATCCTTCCATTAATTTTCTTCCATTTGGTTATGTTCTTACTATGACACCCAAGGTTGAGAAGTTTTACCTCAGAATTCGCTTCTTGATATGGTATGAGTCAGGGTTTTGGGATAATGAGTTTGGTGAGAGTATAAATGAGAGCGAGGGGAAAAACAAGTGAAGTGGTTGTTAGTGTATGAAATCATGTGAGTTGGGCGATTTCAATAATGAATTCAAAATTTGAGACAAGTGTTGTGTAATGATGAGGAATAAATGGTTGGTTTATGGCTTTTATTTCGATATGACACGATACTTTCACCTCACTTTCGGAAATGATGGTTTTTGACCTCGTGGTATAATGTCCATATAATTCATACACTAATATTTTGACCCTTATTATTGAATTAAACATTTGCATACCTATTGAATTGATGATTCTTACATTTGATTGCTCATTTTTTTATTGTCTTCAGGTGCTTTCGAGGATGGATTTGATCATTTCTTCAATTTCTCCAATTAGTAGTCCCTGTTAAACATTGGTGAGCTCCAGTATTGTAGCAATAATGCTACAACTCCTGGGGCTTCCTGTCTCTCATTTTATCAACCCGGTAGTTCGTACAAACTTGGAAGCGACGGTGCTATATGCACAAGTACTAGCTCTTGTCGCAGCTGTCACTTGGTCAGCTGGCACAAGTCCGCTAGGGCTCAAGCCAACTTCTATAGGCTCTCAGAAGAAGCTTGCTAATTGATTGACGAAATCTATTCTCAAAGGAAAGCTACTCTACTTGACAAAATGGACTGAAAGCAAATCAAAGCATGTAAACCTAGGAAACCCTAATTTAACTAGTCTAACCTCTATAATGCAAAGAATGTGAATGAAACCTCTACCAATGCTGCTGTTACCTCTAATAAGTGGAAATGCATGGATCTAAGCTACTTGCATCATAAAAGACATGTTTTTGTATTTTTACTTTAAGTGGATGGAATGATTGTGATTTTGTGCTAACTAGGGTTTGGTTGTGCAGATGGGATGGAGAAGGAAGGAAAGCGTGGGACAGGTTGGGGAGGCTAGGAGAGGTCCCTAGGGATCCTTAGCATCCATCCACAGAGGTTCCTCGCATTCAGAAGCTCAGCAACCGAGTGAGTGGCCTCCTACAGGATGTCTGCAGGGGATCCTACAGGATACGCAGAGATTTCTACAGGATGTCTACGAATTGCTACAGGATGACCTACCGTGAGTGTTTGAAGTGATGGAGGAGTGATGGAATGGTAGGGGGAGATGTGTAAGGTAGGAATAAGGCTGGTGATGGCTCAGAAGTGGAGGAATAGGATAGGGAGTGAGTGTAGGAAGTAGGTTGGAAGATAGAGGGCTAGGTCAACAAAAGGGCTAGAGAATGGAAGTACGTGAGGAGTGAAAGACTTTGGGGGATAACAGAGCGGAGCAGGGGTCAAAGATGTGTTTGCATGCGTGATCAAGATGGAGAATGAGGTAATGGAACGAGAGAGAGAGCAGTGTAAATGAAACAAATGCTTATGACTGTCACCAAACCGAAAATGCATTAACCTAAACTACCTGTGCGTATAAATTCAATGAACAGCAATCCAAAACGCGAAGGAGAATGTGCATGAAGCTATGATGAAGGTGTGTGGTGCAGGTGTGAATCATGTGGAAGCATCTAACATAACCGTGACTGTGTTGCAGCAATCATCAAGTAAAGAAATGCGTATTTTTGGTGGTTAGTTATGGACTGCACCCCAATCCCAAATGAGATGGCAGTGAGCCTTAACAACCTTTTTGCTGGAGCTCCAATAGATTATATCTATCCTCTGCTAACCTAAGCAACTGGAAACAAATTTACCATAAGCAAATCCTATCTAAACTCATGAAAAAGACTAATTCAACAACCTGTAATTCAAATTGCATGTGAAAATGAAAACTCAGAGTGTTGAAACGAAATGCAAAAAACACTACAGCAGAGGGGATCTATGGCTCTCAGGTTGGGCCCTAACCTGAGAGCTATAGTCTCCTTAAGAAAACTCAGAACTAGATCAGAATCTGCCTTCTTTATTCATAATCTGATGTTATGCCAAAACTGGCTTACAACAAGAACTAACACCGAGCTGTGCTCAAAAATTACAATAGTAATGCAAAAGTTTCAACAACCTATCAAAGGCTACGGCCTCCATACTTATGCAAAACGATCATCCAACAGGTTTCCTTGATTTTAGGAGCTCGGCTGTCCAACTGAAGTTTAAACTGCTGATCCTGTAGGACAGTCATAATTGTTGTTCCTGTAGAACAGTTATAACTGTTGTTCCTGTAGAACAGCTGGCTGCTTCTAAGCTCGGTGGGGAGATGGATTGGAGCTCAGATCTATGGTGGGAATCATGAGGAGGGTCCCAAGACTGTGGACATCCTTTCCTAAAAACCAGCAGTGCCACCTCATTGTCTCCTTGTCTCCTTTTCACGTGGTTTTTTCTCCCTTTTAATTGCAAAAACCTGAAATCATAATGCATTAGTCATGTAGATAAAGTGTCTACCCTTCTTCCTACAAACAACACGAATAAACTAAGAAATGCATGCATAAGCAGTAAAAAGTGAATGGTTTGAGCAAAACAAGTAGGCCAAATGAGCCCAAATTATACCAAAAATTGGGGCTCATCATCACCCCCCAGCTAAACTATTTGCTCATCCTTGAGCAACCTTGCCCTGGCTCCTCGTCTTTGGCCGAGAACTAGAGCCCGGAGCATGCTTTTCCTTCCCTGATTTTGGTGGTTCTGCCTTCTCTGCCGAGGGTGGCGCTTCTTCCTTTCCCGTTTTTGGCGGCCCTGCCTTTGCTGCCCCTGGTGGTGACGAAGGTGATGCTTCCTTCCCCTTTCCTATTTCCTTGAGCCGGGCTTCGGAAGGCGACTGGCCTATCTTTCATGTCCAGGAAGTTATTTTTGGGCTCCCCTTTTCGGGGGTGGCTGATGTTTTAGAAGGGGTTCTTGCACTGGGTGAAGTAGGGACGTCCCCTGAAGTGGTTTGGCTGCTGGGTGGAGGCTGTGGCTTGCCCGTGGTCAGCCTCTTGCTTCTCCTGGCTTCAGATGGTAGAGGGGTCTCCCTCTCCCTTTTCTCCTTCGGTTTTGGAGGTGTGCTGAGGGCAGCCAGTGCCGCTGCTGCCTCCTTTTCGAGAATGTCAGCCTTCTCTTTCTTGCGTTTTGTTCTCTCAGAGCTCCTTGTAGAGGGCCCCTCCTTTTCAGATTTCGGGCTTCCTGTGGAAGACCCTGCTTTGCCCACTTCCGGGCCTCCTGTAGAAGATTCTTTCTCTGTCTTCAGACTCTCTGTAGGAGGCTGTTTCTCAATGACTTTCGGGCCTCTGGTGGAAGCCCCTTTCTCCAATTTCGGGCTTCCTGTAGAAGCCTGTGGTTGCACTTTCGGGCTTCCTGTAGAAGCCTTTGTCTCCGTTTTTGGGCTTCCCGTAGAAGCCTGTTCTCCAACGATTTTCGGGCTTCCTGTAGAAGCCTTGGTCTTTGCTTTTGGGCTTCCTGTAGAAGCCTTTGTTTTCGTTTTTGGGCTTCCTGTAGAAGCCTGTTTCTCACTGATCTTCGGGCTTCCTGTAGAAGCCTTTGTCTTTGTTTTCGGGCTTCCTGTAGAAGCCTGTTCTTCAATGATTTTTGGGCTTCCTGTAGAAGCCTGAGTTTGTGTTTTCGGGCTTCCTGTAGAAGCCTGTTTTTGCTTTCCTGTAGACACAGGTGTCTCCACTTCCGCTTGCTTGCCTGCTTGAGTTTTGCTTTTTGCTTTGGGTGCAGGTGCTGTGGAGGTACTTGGGCTGACGTGGGCCTCCTCTTCTTTGTCCATTCTGCCTTTCATCCTCTTTTCCCTTGCTGACAGGAATGGTGTGCCACCCTTTTCTTCGTCCTTTTCCTCAGCCACTGCTTCCTTGTCTTCACTGCTGGAGGAGCCACTATCTTCGATCAACATTTTAATGTCCCCATCTCGTGTTAGATTCCTAAATGACTCCCAGGAGAGGGGAACTTTATATGAGTGCAGTGCATCCTCCACAAGCAATTTTATTAACCCATGGTGGGCTATCTGATCAGGTATGCCCTCTCTTAGCTTTGTAGCACACTCCATTAGGGACTGCAGGAGATAATGAGGGATGCTCAGTTTTTGCTCTACAGGAAGGTCAATTCGGTGCCTCAACTCAGTGAGTAACTGAAAGTGATATGCATACACGATGCTGAACCGGCCTTCACAAGTAATATATTTCATGATCTGCAAACTGACTTCATTCCAAGGTGGTGATAAACTCGTTCTTCTCACCCCGTTTTTATCCTCCGAGAATTCTTCCTCAAGTGGAAAGAATTCTTTCTTTGCTTGCTGGATCTGCTTTCGCTCTTCTTTATCCCACGACAGACCCATAGGAAGTTCTGTGATCCGACTGATATGTTCTGGGGTGAGTTTGAGGCTTAAACCTCTGAAGCTTACTGTGGCCAGTGTCTGGGATTTAGGCTTCAAAGCCTGCAAGAATTCCTCGGCTACCTCATCATCGTAGCCCTGTAGCTTATCACAAAAAGGCATCCATTGTGCTCTGGTAAAGAGCTCTACCACTGCCGAGTTTCTCCTTAATTTGGTGGAATCTGTGGGTTCCCGCCTGATAAACCCACCCGGCATGATGAACACGGGGGTTTTGACTAAAGGTGACAAATGCAAAGGATATTCGGTCTATTTTAGGCAGAGCATGCATACAATTCACAAAACACAGTCTAATTATACTGCTATCCTGTAGAAGCGATAGTATAGGCACAACAATCCGATATTTTTATGACCAGACTGTGAATAATGATCTTGCCACCTTTGAAAGCCAATTGCGGAAGGAGTTTCAGGGTTACCTTTTTTCCTGCCACCTTTTCTTACGTGAAGAATTCACCTTCCTGTAGAACCGCGTTCCTGTAGAGACTGCTTCCTGTAGGACAACGTTCCTGTAGAAATTGTTCCTGTAGGAGCAGTGTGCAAACTTCGGGGAGGACTGTAGTTGGCCAGCGGTCGAGAGGTGCTTCACTAGTGTTCTGGTAGCCGAAAGCTCGGCGTATCAACGTGCAGAGGAAATCAGAAGAGCCACTCGAGTTTTGAAGTGGAGGTTGATGAATACATGCGCATAATCTAGCCGATTAGATTTTGAATCGGCGCAGCTCGTGGCGCGGGGGTGAGCTGTCCCCGCCGGACCGTTGGGCGACGTCACCCATCATTCACCTGCATATTCAGTCGCTGCCGCATTCATTCCCACAGATCTGCCGCCGCCCTTTTCGGTTAAACTCATTTCTCGGTTGACGGGACTATCCTCACGTGCGTGCTGCGTATTTTCTTTGTCGTGGATGCCACCCAGGCATCTGACTATACCATAACTAGCCGACGTGGCCAGTCAACTGGCCATACGGCCGCTCAACCATTCATTTCTATGCCATGCAAAACAAATCAAAGTAATACTCATGCGATTTGGTGGAAGGAAGGGTTGAGACACTTACCTGCGCGCGGCTGCACACGATTTTTCGGTTTTTGGACGACGGAGAGCGGATCTACCTGCTGCATGCGGCTTACACAGTCCCGGAGGCTCATGGTTACAGGATGCTGGCGATGGAGTGGATGCTCTGATTGCCTGCGCCCGTGTTTTGATTGCAGAGGGCGGTGCTGTGAACGGTATCTACTCATGCAGGTTTGACTGTTACAGGATTCCCGCGGGGTGCCTTGTAACAGTCTTGCCTCCTTGGGTGCATGCTGCACGACGATGGATGGAATCTTCTGATCACGCTCCCGGAGCTTCTGATGCTCGACATGGATGTGGTATGAGCTCTCGGTGCTTGTTTTTCTTTGACAAATGGCCTTACCACGAGAACTCATTGATCTGGTTTGCTGGTGCAGGGATCTTGGTTGCATGGCGACGAGGATGGTGGAGCAAGGTTACAGCAACGTTCAGGGGTGCCAATCAGTGGCATGTATGCATCCAACCCATTCCTCAGCCGCTAGATCTCTGTTTGAAACAAATTTTTGGCCGTCCCAAACTTCTACAGGAAGTTTCCTGTAGAACACAGAGCTTCCTGTAGAAAGTTCGGCCTTCCTGTAGAAAGTCTGCACTTTCCTGTAGAAAATCCGCGCCTTCCTGTAGAAAGACTGCGCCCTCCTGTAGAAAGACTGCGCCTTCCTGTAGAAAGACAGCAGCTTCCTGTAGAAGATTCAAACCGTGATAAAATTGCACATACCTTGAAAAACATGGGTGCTCTTGGAGGAGGTACTGATGAGGTTCCTTGACAGCATGATAAGGACCCTTGGCTGTGATTGAAGAGGCTTCTTCTCCTCCATAGAACATCTGCAACTTGCATGCAATTTTCATATTGTGCTTATTATTTTTTCTTTTTTTTTTTCTTCTTTTTTTTTTTGAAAAGATAACAGGGGCGCCCCAAAGGGGTTTTCACCCTTGCTACCTGCCCTGAGCGCCTCAGAGAGGTTTTCACTCAAGGATCTTTTTCAACCTTTTCTCTTTTTTTTTTTTTTTTGAAAAAGCAATAGGAGCGCCTCAATGAGGTTTTCACCCCTACTACCTGCCTTGGGCGCCTCAGAGAGGTTTTCACCCAAGGATCTTTATTTTTTGTTTCTTTTTCTTTTTTTTTTTTTTTTTTTTTTTTTCAGATCTTCTTTCAGGGTGTGCCAGAGGCAGAGGCAGAACCCTTCTCTATGACCAATACAGATTTCTCCATAGTTTTGATAAACTCTTGTCTTGAGAGAGGTCTCCTGTAGATCTTCAATCGATGCCCATTGACAAGCATGGGAATGGCTTCCTCATCAATGGTTCGAATGAGGACAGATCCATTGTCATGGCACTTCTCCACTGTATATGGTCCTAGCCATCTGGTTCTCAACTTCCCCTTGAAATCTTTGTATCTGGAATCATACAACAAAGCCCAATCTCCCGGCTGAAATTGCTTGTCATGGAGATGTTGGTCATGCCACACCTTCCTCTGAAGTTGAACCACTTCTGAGTGAAGGAGGGCCTGCATGCGGTTCTCATCCAGTCCATTCAGCTACAACAGCCTTTCTTGTTGTGCATGGCTGAGATCTAGGTCCAGCTGAGCTGCCATCCTCAAAGTGTTATACTCAAACTCAATGGACAGCAAAGCTTTCTTCCCATAGACCAGCTCATAAGGTGTGAAGCCGGTGGTGGTCTTCCAAGAGGTGTTGTAGGCCCATGTGGCCTCAACCAGGCGATCTGCCCAATCTTTTCTGCTGCTGCTCACCACTTTGGTCAAGATTCCTTCTAATGCTCTATTGGTGACTTCCACCTGCCCATTTGCTTGAGGATGATAGGGAGTGGAAGTCCTATGCTTGATCTTGTGATGAGCTAGGAGATCTTCAACCAAGTTGGATGTGAACTGGCTCCCTTGATCGGTCACCAGCTCTCTTGGGTAGCCAAACTTGTAGAAGATGTTCTCTCTTAAGAACTCGGCCACCTTTTCTTCTGTTGCTGCTTTGATTGCTTTGGTCTCTGCCCACTTTGTCAAATAGTCAGTACACACAATGATGTAAGTCCTTTGCCTCGAAGAGGGGTTGATTGGGCCCACAAAGTCCATGCCCCACTTCTCAAATGGCTCAAGAGTCACTTGAGGTTGGAGAGGCATCTCATCCCTTTGGGTTGGTTTCCCCATTCTTTGGCATTGGTCACACTGACTGACATATCTTCTGACATCTTGATGAAGTGTGGGCCAATAGTAGCCTGCCTGCAGGATCTTGAAGGCAGTTCTCTTTGCTGCAAAATGCCCTCCACAAGGCCCATCATGACAAGTGAGGAGGATATCAAAGACTTCCTCCTCCCTTACACAACGCCTTAAGATCTGATCGGGGCCAAGCTTGAACAGGTTTCCCCCGATCCAAGTAAATGAGGCATTTTTTCTGATGATTCTGCTCTTCTCTTTTGAAGAGAGATGCGGAGGGAACTGAGCCGAAACAAGGTAGTTTGCTATATCAGCAAACCATGGAGAGAGTACTGAGATAGCAAATAGATGCTCATCAGGCATCTGGTCATCCACCGTCCCATCTTCCTCTGCAGACAAATCCAATCTAGACAAAAATTCAGCAACAACATTTTCTCTACCTGGTTTATCAACAATGGTTAGATCAAACTGCTGCAATAAAAGTAACCATCTAATAATACGAGCATTCACATCTGGTTTATTCATCAAATATCTAATAGCAGCATGGTCAGTATGTACAAAGGTCTGGTAACCAGTAATATAATGTCGGAACTTGTTCAATGCATGGACCACAGCCAAGAATTCCTTCTCGGTTACAGTGTAATTCAGCTCAGCTTTGGACAAGTTTTTGCTAACAAAGTAAATGGCATATGGAAGTTTCTGCTCAACTTGTCCTAAAGCTGCACCTATGGCTTTGTTCGAGGCATCAGTGTGGATGTGGAAAGGTAGGGCCCAGTTTGGACCTCTCAAGATTGGTGCTGACACCAACTTGTCCTTTAACTCATTCAAACTCTTCTGACAATCGTCAGTCCACTTAAACTCCACATCTTTTGCCAATAGGCCAAACAATGGCGAGGCTAGCTTGCTGAAATCTTTAATGAATCTCCGGTAGTATCCTGCTAATCCCAAGAAACTCCGGACATCCCTTACCTTTTGAGGAGGTGGAACCCTCTTGATGAGAGCAATTTTGTTAGGATCCACCTGCAATCCTTGGGAAGAAATGGTATGGCCTAGCACGGTCCCCTCAGTCATTAGGAATTCACATTTTTCAGGACTAAGGGACAAGTTCATCTCGGTGCATTTGGTTAGGACTTTCCCCAGGTTGGACAATGCTTCCTGGAAGTTGGCCCCATATGGAGTAAAGTCATCCATGTATATTTCCACTGCATCATGGACCAGCTCCGAGAAGATGCTCAAGACAGCTCTCTGAAAGGTAGCAGGAGCATTGCATAGCCCAAAGGGAAGGACTCGGTAGGCAAAGGTACCCCAAGGACAAGTGAAGGTGGTCTTATCTTGGTCCTCTGGGCTGATTTGGATTTGATTGTACCCGCTAAACCCATCCAGGAAAGAGAAGAACTTCTTTCCTGCCAGTCCATCCAACACTTGATCTATGAAAGGTAGAGGGAAATGGTCTTTCTTGGTAGCTTTGTTCAGCTCCCGGTAATCCACACAGATTCTCCACTTCCCATTCTTCTTGGGAACCAACACTAAAGGGGACACCCATTCACTATCTGAGATGGGGTAGATGAATCCGGCATCCAACAGTTTGTGCAATTCTTCCTTGACAATGTCCTTAAGGGCTGGATTCATTCTCCTCTGAGGTTGCCTAACCGGTTTACAATCCTCTTTGATGTATATATGATGGGTACAGACCGAAGGATGGACTCCTTTCATTTCCTTATAGCTCCAAGCAAAAGCATCTAGGTGGTTGGCCAACAGATTACACAGCTCCTTTTCCTGAGAAGGAGATAAGGAGGAGCTGATCTTCAATGCTTTCTCAGGGCCGAACTCCACATTCTTGACTCTGGGAGTAACAGGGTTGGTTGTACAGAGATCCACTAAGGTGCTAGCTTGGGCATCCTCCACCAATTCCTCTAAGGGTAGTGCACTAGAAGGTGGATTCTGGATCAAGGTCTCGATCAAGTCATCCTCGGTTGGAGGGTCTTTTCTAGTGGTATCTAAGGTGCACAGAGGTGCTGAGTACACCTCGTCTTCTTCTCCTTCTTCCAACCAGAGTGGTAAATCATGCTCTAAAGAAGGTTGGGCAGGAGGGTATAGGACTAGCTGCTTGGACATGGGACCATTTTTGATGGTCATGTTTCCTGCCCGACAACTTATGTAAGCATCTGCAGTGGCTAACCAAGGCCTTCCCAAAATGAGAGGATATCCAGTAAGCTTGGCCTTTTGTTGCAGAACCAGGAAGTCTGCAGGGTATTCCCAAGAATCAATGGAGACCATGACATCCTCCACAATCCCTTCGGGAGTCACGGTGGAGCGATCTGCTAATTGCAGTACTGTCGAGGTCTTCCTCAAGGGACCGTGTAGATTGAGTTTAAGCATGGTATCCCTGGTCATCACATTAATGGTAGCCCCCAGATCAATCAAGGTGTGAGGTATGATGGTGCCATTGATGTGAACATCTACTACAGGACTTCCAGGATCTAGGTACTTAGGGCAGATGACTTGTCCTAGCATAAGGTCAGACAGTTGTCCTATGACATTGATGGTTGAGGCATCTTTCTTTCTCCTGCCTGGGTGTTTAAAGCACTTTTCCTTAACCAGTTTTTTGTATATGGGCACATCATTGATGGCTTGGAGAAGTGGTATTTTTACACACAATTGCTTGAGCTCACCCAGAAGCTCATCTTCCTCAGGGTTGGGTTGTGTGGTGGCAGTTAGTCTCTCAGGAAAGGGTGGAATAGCTTTTGGTTCACTTTCCTGTAGATCTTCCTCATCCTCTGGGGGAGGAGGTTGGCGATCTGGAAGGATCTTTCCAGATCGAAGATTGATCTCCTGGATATCCACAGCATATGTAGGACATGATGTTTCCCCAGTGTATACCTGCTGAGCCTGTCTATTGTTGGGGTTCGGGTTCGGTTGAGCAGGCATTTGAGGTTGCCTTGGAGGAGCAGGAGGTAAAGGTTGAGGTTGAACTGGTGGTGGAGGCAAAATGGCAGGAGGAGTGTTGTATTGGGGCCTCCACCCCGACTGAGGAGCACTCCATTGAGGCTGTGACTGGGCATGTGAATGATATGAATGAGAAGTAGGTTGAGTAGGGTACTGAGGTGGATAAGACCATGGAGGAGGCATGGACCAAGAAGGATGAGCAGGGGGACCCCAAGAAGGCATGGGAGTCGATTGGTTGGGGTTATAATAAGCTTGTGATGCCCCTTGCATTCCCTGCTGATAAGGTCTAGATCCCTGAGGCCTCCTTTGGTTGATGAAGTAGAGAGGTTCAGTGGGGGCTTCGGTTCCTTGGTACATGGCCTTAAACCCAGGTAAGGTTGGACACTGATTTGTTGGGTGGTCCTCCTCACAAATGAAACACACTTCAACTGAATGCAATGGGCATTCATTCTTAGGGTGTCTTCTGGTGCACCTAGGACAGAAGACAACCAAGGCTCTCTCAGCTTCTTCTTTCTTCTGCTGGATCCTGAATGTGTCCAGCTGCATGGCAATGGTCTGTCTCACCTCACTCTTAAGATCTTCTAATTGGTTTGTAAACTCATGTTTGGAGAAAGGGACACCAGTGGAGAGGAGATTTCCTCTACCTCGTTTCCTAGCTGCCCTGGAATGATTTCTAAACACAGTCTTGATATCCTCGTAAGGCAGTTGGTAAATGTCCCCCCCAGCTAACATGTGAAGGGTGTCTAAGAGATCTTCAGGGACTCCTCGGAGTAGAACCAACTTGAGGGATTCAGGGTCAAGTGTGCACCTGGCCCGCTTATAGCTAAGTTGGAACCTCTCCTCATAATCCTCTAAAGACTCATCATTCCCCATGGTCATCCGAAAGATCTCTCCCTTGGTTTCCTTAGACCTACAGTAATCCCTATACTTGGTATTGAAGGCTTGTTGCATCTGAGCCCAAGTAGCGATACTATTCCCAGGTAATCCCATGAACCAGCGTAGTGCTGCATCCTTAAGAGTGGAAGGGAAAAGCTTCAACTTTTGCTCATCTTCAGTATAGTCATAGGTTCTACAAAGGACAACAAACTCAAACAAGAAGGTATCAGGATCCTCAGTGGTCAGTCCATGGAAGTGAGGCAAGGCGGAGGGGCTAATGTTCTTCATTTTCATCTCTCCATTGGTCTCTCGGATGGGGAAAGCTCCTTCTATTCTCTCATCTTCTCTTCTATTATCAGCCATGGCTTCAGATGGAGTGGTCTCTAACTCTTCTTCTTCTATAGGGTCTTGGTATATCTCAGGATGTTCACCTATAGGTTCCTCTGGGTCACTGTCACCAAAGAAGAGAGAAGGGTGACTTAGTGATGTGGTGGGGGTGTTGGGTAGGAATTTGCCTGATTTATCTCGGTTCCTACGAGGCATGAAATGGAAAGGACTTTTCTTTTTTGAGTGCTTTTGCTTTTTCTTTGGTACCTGCAAAACTGAAACAGAGTGATCTACAACTAACTATATTGCTCAAATGAAATTGCGGAATTGGAAAGCTAATCTAGGAAAGCAAGAAATATTAATCTAGGAAAGCAGGAAATGCTAATCTATGAAAGCAGGAAATGCTAATCTATGAAAGCAGGAAATGCTAATCTATGAAAGCAGGAAATACTAAGCTAGGAAAGCAAGAAATACTAAGCTAGGAAAGCAAGAAATACTAAGCTACTTTTGCAGAATGGAAATGAAATAAACTACTGAGCAGAAGTAAGAGTTCGAAAGTAGAAGAAAAGCAACAATTACTAATACTCTGACGCTTCCCCGGCAACGGCGCCAAAAAGATGGTGAGCTCCAGTATTGTAGCAATAATGCTACAACTCCTGGGGCTTCCTGTCTCTCATTTTATCAACCCGGTAGTTCGTACAAACTTGGAAGCGACGGTGCTATATGCACAAGTACTAGCTCTTGTCGCAGCTGTCACTTGGTCAGCTGGCACAAGTCCGCTAGGGCTCAAGCCAACTTCTATAGGCTCTCAGAAGAAGCTTGCTAATTGATGGACGAAAGCTATTCTCAAAGGAAAGCTACTCTACTTGACAAAATGGACTGAAAGCAAATCAAAGCATGTAAACCTAGGAAACCCTAATTTAACTAGTCTAACCTCTATAATGCAAAGAATGTGAATGAAACCTCTACCAATGCTGTTGTTACCTCTAATAAGTGGAAATGCATGGATCTAAGCTACTTGCATCATAAAAGACATGTTTTTGTATTTTTCCTTTAAGTGGATGGAATGATTGTGATTTTGTGCTAACTAGGGTTTGGTTGTGCAGATGGGATGGAGAAGGAAGGAAAGCGTGGGACAGGTTGGGGAGGCTAGGAGAGGTCCCTAGGGATCCTTAGCATCCATCCACAGAGGTTCCTCGCATTCAGAAGCTCAGCAACCGAGTGAGTGGCCTCCTACAGGATGTCTGCAGGGGATCCTACAGGATACGCAGAGATTTCTACAGGATGTCTACGAATTGCTACAGGATGACCTACCGTGAGTGTTTGAAGTGATGGAGGAGTGATGGAATGGTAGGGGGAGATGTGTAAGGTAGGAATAAGGCTGGTGATGGCTCAGAAGTGGAGGGATAGGATAGGGAGTGAGTGTAGGAAGTAGGTTGGAAGATAAAGGGCTAGGTCAACAAAAGGGCTAGAGAATGGAAGTACGTGAGGAGTGAAAGACTTTGGGGGATAACAAAGCGGAGCAGGGGTCAAAGATGTGTTTGCATGCGTGATCAAGATGGAGAATGAGGTAATGGAACGAGAGAGAGAGCAGTGTAAATGAAACAAATGCTTATGACTGTCACCAAACCGAAAATGCATTAACCTAAACTACCTGTGCGTATAAATTCAATGAACAACAATCCAAAACGCGAAGGAGAATGTGCATGAAGCTGTGATGAAGGTGTGTGGTGCAGGTGTGAATCATGTGGAAGCATCTAACATAACCGTGACTGTGTTGCAGCAATCATCAAGTAAAGAAATGCGTATTTTTGGTGGTTAGTTATGGACTGCACCCCAATCCCAAATGAGATGGCAGTGAGCCTTAACAACCTTTTTGCTGGAGCTCCAATAGATTATATCTATCCTCTGCTAACCTAAGCAACTGGAAACAAATTTACCATAAGCAAATCCTATCTAAACTCATGAAAAAGACTAATTCAACAACCTGTAATTTAAATTGCATGTGAAAATGAAAACTCAGAGTGCTGAAACGAAATGCAAACAACACTACAGCAGAGGGGATCTATGGCTCTCAGGTTGGGCCCTAACCTGAGAGCTATAGTCTCCTTAAGAAAACTCAGAACTAGATCAGAATCTGCCTTCTTTATTCATAATCTGATGTTATGCCAAAACTGGCTTACAACAAGAACTAACACTGAGCTGTGCTAAAAAATTACAATAGTAATGCGAAAGTTTCAACAACCTATCAAAGGCTATGGCCTCCATACTTATGCAAAACGATCATCCAACAGGTGTCCTTGATTTTAGGAGCTCAGCTGTCCAACTGAAGTTTAAACTGCTGATCCTGTAGGACAGTCATAATTGCTGTTCCTGTAGAACAGTTATAATTGCTGTTCCTGTAGAACAGCTGGCTGCTTCTAAGCTCGGTGGGGAGATGGATTGGAGCTCGGAGCTATGGTGGGAATCACGAGGAGGGTCCCAAGACTGTGGACATCCTTTCCTAAAAACCAGCAGTGCCACCTCATTGTCTCCTTGTCTCCTTTTCACGTGGTCTTTTCTCCCTTTTAATTGCAAAAACCTGAAATCATAATGCATTAGTCATGTAGATAAAGTGTCTACCCTTCTTCCTACAAACAACACGAATAAACTAAGAAATGCATGCATAAGCAGTAAAAAGTGAATGGTTTGAGCAAAACAAGTAGGCCAAATGAGCCCAAATTATACCAAAAATTGGGGCTCATCAAACATCAACTGAAGAATTTTGTCAAAGCTGCGTATTCTTAGAAATTCTGTAGCTATTTTATTCTAGAAAGTAAAATAGGGATACAAATAAAATGGGAATGGGAAATAAAATTTAGGATGCCAAAATTACTTGGTTTTCACCCTAAATTTTTTGTATAAACATGACAATAGTGTTTGTTTTCATGTTTATATATATATATATATATATATATATATATATATATATATATATATATATATATATATATATATATATATATTTAAAAGGGAAAGGCTTACGAGTCAAGTTGGAGGAGAAGGAAAATCCTTCTTAACCAATTGGAAATCAATGTTGTCTTGCAAATTTTTGATAAGCTCCTCATTTGTCAATGGGTTATGATAGATTCTCAATTGATGACCATTCAAAAGAAAGGTGATCCTTTCTTCATCAATAGTTCTGATCCTAATTGCACCATTATCAAACATTGTT
Source organism: Pinus tabuliformis (assembly GCA_031772625.1). Classification (NCBI taxonomy): domain Eukaryota; kingdom Viridiplantae; phylum Streptophyta; class Pinopsida; order Pinales; family Pinaceae; genus Pinus; species Pinus tabuliformis. The sequence continues at coordinate 417,934,592 of CM062806.1, read as the reverse complement.
TCAATCTCATAGGGCCTAAGCCAATGAGTTTGAAATTTCCCTTGGAAATATTTGATCTTTGAATAAAAAAGTAATGCCCAATCTCTTGGCTGAAACTTTCTTTCTTTGATATATTTGTCATGCCATGAACCAGATTGGTTCTTTGGATTACATCTTGTCTTATCTCATCAAGTTCATTTAGCTGCTCCAATCTTTGTTTTTGTGCTTCTAAAAGATCAATAACTAATTTAATTGTTGTCTTGAAAGTTTTCACTTGAAACTCAATAGGAAAAAGGACTTGCTTCCCATAAACAAGTTCATAGGGAGTATGCCCTATAATGTTTCTCCATGTGGTACGGTATGGCCATAAAGCTTATGGAAACTTTTCTTCCCAGTCTCTTCTATACAAATGCACAGTTTTGGTGAGAATAACTTCAATTACTTTATTGGTGGACTTCACTTGTCCATTTTCTTATGGATGGTATGGAGTGGACTTCCAATGTTTGATTTTGTACTCCTTCATTATCTTATGTACCAACTTGGATGTGAACTAAGTACCTTGATCTGTTACATTTTCCCTTGGGACACCAAAACGAGTAACGATATCCTCAAAAAGAAATGAAACTACAACATTTTCAGTAGCAAAAGGAAGTGCTTTAGCTTCTACCCGTTTTGTAACATAATTAGTGCAAACAAGAATGTACCTTTTTTGTCTTGATGGTGGATTGATTGGACCAACAAAATCTAGAGCCCATTTTTCAAAAGGCTTAATAAGTACCTGAGGCTGTAGAGGCATTTCATTAGAAGGAAGAAGTTTCCCCATCCTTTGACAACTATCACATCTCTTGACATACTCCTTGGCATCCTTAAAAAGGGAAGGCCGATAGTATCCTAAGAGAACGACTTTGTAGGAATTTCTTTTGTCAGTGAAGTGTCCTCCACATGGATCATGATGAAAATATTTCAATATCTATGGTACTTCATCTTCTCTAACACACCTTAGAATGATCAGATATGGCCCTGTTTAATTCAATTCTTCATTTATCCATGAATAAGATGCACTAGTTTGAATTACCTTCCTTTTTTCTCGAGGAGATAAATATGATGGTAACTTCCCTATAGACAAATAATTAGCAATATTTGCAAACCAAGGTGATTTAGTAGATACTGCAAAAAGATATTCATCAGGGAATTTGTCTTCTACAGGTACATTATTATTATTATTTTGAATCCTAGACAAAGTCAACAACTGTATTTTGTTTTCCAGGTCGATCAAAAATAGTGATCTTAAACTCTTGCAACAACAACAACAATCTTGTAATTCTGTCATTAGTGACAGGTTTATTCATTAAGTACTTAATTGCAGAATGATTTGTATGTACAAAAGTTTTGTAGCCAATAATGTAATGTCTGAATTTATTGATGGTATGGACAACAGCTAAAAAATCCTTTTTTGTTACAGTGTAATTTAACTCTGTGGGAGTCAAATTTTTATTGGTGTAATAAATGGCATAAAGAGTTAAATCCTTTTGTCCTAGTACAACTCCTAAAGTTGTGTCTGAAGCATCAGTTTGAATGTGAAAAGGTAGTTTCTAGTTTGGTCCTCTAAGAATGGGTGCTTTAGAGATTTTCTCCTTTAATGTTTCAAAGGCCTTTTGGCAATTAGAATTCCAATTGAATTCACAGTCTTTTTTGAGCAGTTTGAAAAGTGGGGCATCTGCAATTTTTGTAAATTTTTCTATAAATCTATATAGTAATTAGCGAAACCAATAATACTTCTAACTTCTCGTTGACAAGTTGGAATTGATAATTTAGAAATAACTTCTACTTTAGATGTGTCCACTATAATTCCATTTCCTAAAATATGGTGTCCTAAAACAATTCCCTCAGTAAACATCATAAAAAAAATTCACGGCTTAATGAAACACTTGCCTCTTTACATCTAATGATAAATTTTTCCAAATTTTTAAGAGATTCTTCAAAAGAATTTCCATAGATTGTAAAATCGTCCATATACACTTTCACACAATCATGAATTAGATCAGAAAAAATGCCTAACACTTCTCTTTGGAATGTTTCAGGTGCATTACATAATCCAAAAGGAAGTACTCAGTAAGCACAAGTTCCCTGTGGATAGGTAAAGGTAGTTTTATCTTGGTCTTCTTGGGCTAATTGGATTTGATTATACCCGCTAAAACCATCTAAGAATGAAAAATATGTCTTTCCTACCAATGTATCTAAGACCTGATCTATGAAAGGAAGTGGAAAAGTGATCCTTTAAAGTGGATTTATTCAATTCCCTATATTCAATACATACCCTCCATTTTCCAATCTCTTTAGGAACAATTACTAAGGGTGAAACCCACTAATTGTCTGATATTGGATAGATGAAATTTAAATTCAAAAGTTTTTGTAGTTCCTCCTTAACAATTTCCCTTAGATTTGGATTCATTCTTCTTCAAGGTTGTCAAATTGGTTTGGAATTTTATTCAATGTAGATATGATGTATACAAGTATCTCAATTCCCTTCATCTTAGTATATTCCCATGCATAGGCAGAGGAATGTTCTTGTAACATCTTTATTAATTCTTTCTTTTGAAATTCTTCCAAATTATTATTGATATTCAAAGTTTTTCCTTGAAAGATTTCAATTGTAGAATTGCCAATTTTTTCCATAGAATGAAAGGATAATTGATGAGATGATAAATATTCAATATTGCATTGTTCTTGAAAACTCTTACTAGATTCACAATATGATGAAAATTCATTATTTTCCATTAAATTCAAAATTTGATCTTCTTCATCTATTTGTGAAGTAGCAAAGATTGGTCTTATATCAATATCATCATCTATCCATTCTTCATTTTCAAATTCTATTGTTGTTTTTGTAGGTGGATATAGTGTGAATTTCTTTGTTGAGCTCCCATCAGAAATAAACATATCACCAGATCTACAACTTATAAAAGCATTGGTTGTAGCTAGCCATGGTCTTCCTACAATCGATTAATGTCCTCCTAAGTTATTCTTGGGTGTTAAAATCATAAAATAGATATGGTTTTCCCGAGAATCTAAGGATACATATATATATTCTAATGCACCATCAAGTTTAATTACAGATCTATCTGCCAATTGTAACAGTGTAGGTGTATATTGAAGATTAAAAAGTTTTAATTGTTTCATAGTTTGTTTACTCATGATGTTTATAGATGCTCCTAGATCAATCAAAGTATTTGGGATCTCTACACCATTGATGTGTGTTTTCACAATGGGACTTCTTGGATCAAGATATTTCTAAATTGTTGTCTTACCCATTATCATATCTACCATTTTCCCAACTAGTTGGATTCTTTTGAATTCTTTTATTTTTCTTATTGGTCTTTTTATGCTCAATTCCCTAATTTTCTTTGCAAAAATTGGTATTTCATTAATGGCTTGTAGCAATTGGATTTTTATGCAAACACTCTTCAGTTCATATAACATGTCATAATCAGGCAATAAAATATGTTTTTCTACCCCTTCATCAATTTTTAATCTCTCAGGAAAAGGTGGTTTTGAAACAGATAATGAAGGTCATTCCATAATATGAGTTGAGTTATTTTAATGCATTGGAGTAACTTGTTTTTGAGTTTTTTATTTTTCATTAAGAGACTTCTCTTCTTCAGAGATATATTCTTTTTCACTTTCCTGAATAACAACTGATGGGGACTTTTCCTCCAACACTCTACCATATTTAAGTTGGACATTATTTAGATCTAGTGGAGTTATAATGTAAGTTTGGAAATTTTGTCCTTCCATATTGTAAACAGGTTGTGAGTTTTATTATTATTTGGATTTGGAAGTGGTTGGGCATGCATTTGGTTTGGTCTTTGAGGAAATATTAATGAAATTTGTGGATTCAAATTATGGGGTTGAGTTTGTTGAACTAGCTGAGGATAATATTGGGGAGGTAAAGTAGGATATGATTGTGGAAATTGTGGAAATTGAGGAAATTTGAGGATATTGATGGTACTTTCCATAAGGATTTTTCCATCCTTGTGACCAAGGTTGTGGCCAAGATTTCCAAGGCATAGGGGCAGTCCAATTAGTTTATGATAATTGTACAAATGGTTGAGTGTTAAAACCTTGAGTTGTATTTGGTTGTGGATTCTGCCATGGTCTCTTAGCAATAAAACAAAGAGGGTCTACCTGATTTGGTGCTCCTTCTTCTTGATAGAAAACTTCAAGACATGGTATTGAGGGACATTCTTTTGTATCATGATTTTCTGCACATATAACACAATTTTCTACACTCTTTAAATCAAGAGGACATTCTCTCAAGGCATGTTTCTTTCTGCATTTAGGGCAAAAAATGGACAATGCAACATTTTCAGCTTTTTGCTTGTTTTTTATTTTAAGGGTGTCAATTTTTTCACTAAGACTCACTAAAATATCTATTTTAAAATTATCAAGAAAATTACCTAATTCTGCTCTACTTACTATCCCAGCTATAGATTTATTAATCCTTGATAAAATAGGATCTCTTGGATTTTTCCCAGTTCTTGCTTTGCCTCTTGAAATGTGTATGCATAACTCACAAATTTCTCCAAGTGAAAACTGATAAATGTCTCCCTTAACCATTAGATTGAGAAGTTCAATCCACTCATCTCTAATGGATTTCAGTAAGAGAGTTTTCACAGTTTCCTCATCTAGATTATTCATTTTTTCCCTTTTAACATTATAAGAAAACCTTTTCACGAAGTCTTCAAGAACAGTTGTTGAGTGGCCACTATTTGGGTGTTGCGCTGGAGAAACTAGCCCTTTATTTAATCTTGGAATTCGCATAGTTTATCCCACCGCTCCTCATCTGGATTGGCAATTTTTGTTACTTTGTGGTAGATCTCATCTACCTCGATATACCGAGCGAATGTGGGTTTTACTACAAAAATGTGCTTTATATCGATGAAACTCATATTGCTGATACCTTCGTAAAACGCTCTCCCTATCATAACACCTTTAATGTGAGAATACTTGGTCGTATCCTTTGCAATGTCTTTCAGTTTCTTCATATAGTCTTCCCTCGTCATCAGCTTGTCATTGATTACAAATAAAGAAGGTAGGCCCTTCTTATTCAATACTTCTATTCTGGTGAAAAACTTGTTAACTGTTAACTCCAAAGTGTGACATTTCCTGTCAGTTGCATAATCAAATTCTTCTTTGTCTGAACTTTCTTTACTTCTAAGATTGTTTATGTTATGTCATATACTCCCAAATCATCCAATTCATATCGATTTTTAGAGTTGAGAAATTTGATAGTGTTGTTGTCTATAGTAGGCGTTTCTTCCAATTCAGTGTTGATAGTGGAAATGGCCTGCTTGGCTTTCTCCATCAAGTCTTTCTGCTCAAATATAATTTGGATACAAGGCCATATTTTATCCATTGCTTCAATAATATTGTTCCAAAAAAATTCTTTAACTTGGGCTAGTGTGTGGCCAATAGAAGACTCAGTTGCTAATTTCCTCCATACTTCTATTTGATTTTGAGCTCTCTATAGCTTTGCTACATGAAAATTTTCAGTCTTTGTCTTCTGGTCTTGTATAGGATTGACTTAAGCCTGCAATATTTTGATTTCTTCAGTTTGGAGAGGCATGTTCTGCGCTGCACTTTCCAACTAATCTATTGCAGCCCCTGTGTTTGTTGTAGAAGATGTAGTTGTAGGAATGGCTGTGATAGGTAGTGTTTCCAAAGGGACAATAGCCATTTTGGCATCTTTCTCCTTTTCTTTGATTATATTTTCCATCTCTGTCTCCATTTGCTTCAACTGTGCACTCTACTCCATGATGAGCTTCATCATGTCTGCCTTCTGTGACTCTATTTCTTCAATGTCCTTGGCCAGAGGATCTTCTATGGCTGGTAATTTTAACTGCTTCCTTAATGCTGCTATGTCTGTATTATTTTTCCTTACAAGCTCTTCTACAACATTGATATTTGCAGGATCATAACCTACTTTGATCACCAAGTCCTCCAAATCTTTGATCCTGGTGTCTTTGGCTAGTGCAGAGACTTTCTCCATCTTCAATTGTGATTGAACATTGGCTAATGTAACCTGCAATTTAGACAAACTCATAGCAGTGTTAGTGAGAGTAGATGAAATCATTTGTCTAGTCTGCTTGTGCATCTCCATTTGGTCAATGGGATGTATGTCTTTCACATCAAATTCAAATGATTTCTTCTTGTAATTTGATGTTGCCTTAGGTTGTGGGATCTATGCTTGAAGGAAGGCCATTTGCATTTTTCCTTTCTCTGAATCAAAGGCTGACAACAGTCTGCTTTGAGAGCTAGAAGTCTGCTTCCAGAACTGATTGTATGTATTGATCTTCAAGGCCTCATTTCTTACTTTAATCTCCTTGAATATATCAAATATACTCTTTTATGTCTCCCCTGTGGTAGATGTGTTGGTCTGCATGGCCTGCTGCTAATCTTGTGAAGTTGTCAAGGTAGTGGGAGAAAGTGTAGTCTGATCACCCACTAATGAGGAAACAAGTGGCTCCTTAGTGGTGATAACATTCTCTTGCTCTGAATCCTTATTTAGACCCAGTTTGGAATGTAGCTTGGCCTTCTTCCTGTACATGATTTTGAAGCCTTCACTAGAAATCTTAGTCACTGCAGGTGACTCTTGATCTTTGCTTCTCTTTGTTGTTTCTCCTTTTTTATGGGAGTCTGTACTGTTGAAGTGGACACCAACTTCTCCTCTGTCTCTTGTAGAGTGTTCTCAGTCCATTCTAACTGGTTTTTATACTTTTCAATCTCTTGTATCGATGTGTGAAAATAAGCAGTAGATTTGTTCTCTACCCTCAACTTGGAGATGACCCCTAGTGGATCATATGACCAGGTGAAACTGAGGTTGAATTGCATTTATTTCAACATTTTGTCTACCTCTTCCCCCACGACCCTGCTATTACAAATAAAAGGTCATATTTGTGTTTTGATTTTGAATTTGGATTTCTTCTTAGCAGCTACAAAGTGAATCTCATCCATATTAAGCATTTTCTTGGAGTATTCTAAGGAAAAAATCCTCATTCAGAGGAATTTTGGTAGCTTGTAAGGGGAAAGTTCACATCCAAATATCCTCATCTATGTGTAATTCTAATAAAGGTACCAATCCCCTGTCTGGACTTGGTCTGATAACTACAAAACTTTCTTGATTTCCTCACTGATTCTTGGCTTTGTCCTGCTGCTTAGGAGACTGGGTATTGGATGTACAAACATCTTTATGAATTTTTTGTATGAATATTCCTTTTGTTCTGTTATCACCAGTGTAGTCTAGAAGATGACTGATTGTTTATTCCCTTCTTCATCCAACTTTTGCAGAGAAAGCTTCAGGTTGTCTCCCTAAAAATATAAAAACATATACACTAACACAGAAGCATATTTAAATACTTCCTCTGTCTGGAATTTGATAAACTATTCATGGATAGAATCTGGAATAATTGGCTAAAGTTGAACAAGATGGAAGGCTTGAAATTTGCAGAGAAAATGGAAAAAATCCTATGATTTCCTCATCTACCCACTGATCTAAGTAATATCCAAGGAGATAGGAGATGACTGTGATGATTTTCTTGGCTCTCTTAGGGAAAATAGAGGATGGATAGGGATGATTTTTCTTGGGTAATGGGGCATATTCAGTCAAGAAAAGCTCAGGGGTTTTGGCTCTTTTAGCAAAGTCTAGTTTTTGATATAATTCAACAAGTGCTTCATGGGAAAAAGGGGTGGCATTCTCTGCTATAGGAGCTTGCATCATTTGGTCTATAGCTTGGGGAGTGATGGTGAATATAATTTCTCCAATAGGGGAAATAATAGCTCTTTGGCTAGGTAGATAGCAAGAATGACACTTCATGATTCATTTAGGGGTGCTGTGGGTACAGGGAAAGATATAGTGGGGCAAATTGGATTCCCACAGTTGAATATCATCATATTTATCTATAAACTTGTCCTCAAGCCAACAATACATCTCAAAAAGATCAAATTCACAGAGGGTTTCATGGATTTTATAGTCTCTGTCTGCCAAAGGAATATGGTGAAATTCGATGGGAGGGTGGATTAGAGGACTCACGGGTTCCTCTAATCCCTTGTCTTTCGGAGGCATGATTGGATAAATTGAAAATACTGGTGAAACTTGGATGGTATAGGCTTACAATGTGCAGAAGGGACTTGGGATTTACAAGCAAGAAAATAGAGGTATTGGCCTGAAATTTGATTAGTTGGCAATATCCTCGATTGGGTGAACTTGTTTTAGTTTGGACTGGCACACCTCTAATAGAGCAATAGCAATGTATAAGATAAGTAACTAGTGAATGGGTGAAAGGAGGGATTATATAGTTTTATGGCTTTCCCGTTGATGGTGGCGCGGGTCTGTTCGATTAACGGTTAAGTAATTTAATTACCTAACAAAATAATTTTGGAGGGAGCGGATGTGATTGGCGGAGCAACGGACGAATGACGTGGCAAAGGATGACTGGTGAGAGAGAAAAGGATAGGTTAGTGGTTTTTCTTAGCGGAGAAACCACTTTTCGGAGGGGGGGGAGTTGGTTAATGGTTTCGGTGTGGGGGGGGTTGTGAAATCAAATCATATGGTGGTGACACGTTGCGGTGGTCACAGATTTGAATACTGTCCATTTCAGACCCCCACCCTGACGGTAAAGTTTGGATGGTGAGGGGCGATCGAAACATACTGTAGGTCATCAGATTTTAGGAGGTGGGCACGAATGAGGGGAGAAGTGACGAGATGTTAACGTGATGTGATGGGGTGCTTGGTGGGGTAGAATAAAGTATTTAATGCATAGCGAGCAAATGATTTGAGTGTATGGTGGGGTAGGGGAGTGGATGAAAAATATGAGCGGAGGGGTGATTTTGGGGTATTGAAACTTTAGGGATAGGGGATAATATACCAAAAATTATCTGATACCCCGAACTTTAGAGTCAAACTCTAATTCCTTTGCTTTTTCTTCTGCACATGAAAATAATATTTTACATTTGATTTAGGATAAAATCTTCATGTTTTTCCTCTAATCACCATAGCGCTTCTACCTACCCTTTTTCATTTCAATTCTTTTTCTAAGCTAACATGTTCTCTAATCACCATAGTGCTTCTACCTAGCTACTGATTTACCAAGATTAAATTGTTTGGTAAACCTTTATTCACTAACCTATTTAACATAAATTTAAATGTGTTCAGTCGTGATTAAACTATATGACTTGAACATAATTTTATTCATTGTGGCATTCAAAAACAATTTGCACATAACCTTATTTGATCATGAATTAAAAGAACTAACTTATTAGTAGTGGAATTTAGACTTGCAACACTTTCAGTATTATTTATATTTTTTTCTTTTGTGGGGTTTTTATTTCCTTTTTATTTCTTATTTATTTTTTAACATACCCTCTTTTCATTTTTTTAAATTTTTTTTGAAAACATTTGAATATTGAAATTTATGTACAATATGAGATTACAAATACAAAATATTCAATCACCTTGAGATCCTATAATTTATAGGACCCTAACAGTGGCTCCATCTAGGGATGTCACTTCTCCAAGTGAAGTGTCAAGAACATATGATCAATAGCCTTGAGTACTCCATGTCTGTAATGTCTTCATCTGATTTCTTTGTTGTTTAAGATACTATTGGTAGCTCATTAATCCAGGCTTAGGGCCTTCACTACGGGCTTCAACCTTTGTTAATAAGTTACCCAATCAAAACCATAAAGACTATGATATTTACAATGATGAAAGGAAAATTTGTAGGCTAAGAAAAATAGTGCTTTAGCATCCTGCCATTGACAGGACCTCCAGGTATCTCTGCTCCATCTAGGTCCTTAAGGTAGAATGCATTATTTCCCATGAAAGCATGAACAATATATGTCCCATTTCAAATATTATCAAACTTGCCATGTTTTCTTTTGTCTTCTCTCCTTGAATCCCATATTAAAACTTGGTCCCCAATGTTAAAGTCATCAACTTTTGTTCTTCTGTCAAAGATCTTTTTAACATTTTCTTGAATAACTTGCGTCTTGTTGTATACTTTCTCCCCGGACTACTACAACTAGATAGTTTGATTAATTTTTCTTTGTACATCATTGGGTTCATCTTGCACTTCTTGAATGATCTTCATGACTGGAACTCCTAAGGAGGATGGAAAAACTGCATTTATGTGTGAAAAGCCATTTAGCTTCATATGATATCTTGTTACGTGCGTTCAAATAATGCTTCTTTTACCACCTTTACAAGCTATCTACATTATTTAATTTTTACGTTCATCTTTGAGTGTTTGATAATTGTTGTTCTTCATTTCAGGAAAAACCCGCAGAGCAAAACGTTGAGAACAATGGGGAAGAAAGGCAAGGTTGTAGCCTCTAAGAAGACAAAGATGACTCCCCTGTTCACAGACACCACATGCAGCAGAGAGGGAGGAACCTCTACATGGGAGACTATGTACAACATACTGGAGGAGGAACAGTTGAGGATTATGGAAACAAATGTTATAGTTGACGGACGAGATTCCTCAGACGCTTCCATGTTAGAGATGGCTTGCTTGTTTTTGCATCGCATAGCCGCTCAATCAAATATAATCCCTTACACTGACATGGTAAAATGGGTTATCGATGAAGCAGATATTTCAAACAAAGAATTCAGGACAAGAAGCCAAGGGGTCATTAGATCTTTTACCCCGAACAATTTACGACTTATGTACCACTTACCAGAGCCACAGGTCATCTACAACAGGAAATTCATAGAAAAGTTTGCTAAAGAGAACAACGACCCAGTGGATTACACCCACGCCTAGTCGAATAATGAAGAGAAAAACAAGAAAGACAAAAATGGTATGTACACTACTGCATCTATTTTTCCCCCTTATAGTTTTGCTGCGGCTATGTTATGTCGACTATTTGGCAAACCTGATAGTACCAAGTTCTCTCCGGAGTGGTTGTCGTTAATAGAAGCAATCATTAACGCAACTATCATGAATTGGGCCCAAATCTTGTCAGATAATTTAGCAAAAACAATTATCAAGTATAGAAGGAGAAGAAGTATTTCTTCGATGGTTTACCCTCCATTATTTATGAGCGCCTATGTTATAGATGTTATTTATTTTAGTTCAATTTTCCCCATTATGGGATGGAAATGGACTGTTCGAAATCCACTTCCCATTCACGTGTACCACAAGGTCATGTGGGAATCCAATTTTCAACCACATTTTTTAAAGATTTTCCATAGAGTTATGCTCCCTATTTACAAGCAGCTTTATAATTGAGATGCCCCCAGATTTTGCCAAGAAGCTGAAGTTGACATCCTCTGAGTGGCCAGATGGTACGGGGAGGAAAAATTTACATATATCATAGTTTTTGGCAGCATCACCTCCCTCCACATCCTCCCATACTATGTTCCAAATAAATTGATGGCTAGGGAGATAGCTTATCAGACAGCTAGTGAAGGAGGAATGAGCCATACACTGAAAGAGTCAAAGAAGGCCATTTGGCCTGCATTCCTTGTACAGTGCAGAGCATTTGCACTACATGACCTGGGACACACATTCAAAGAAGTAGAGAACATGCTATCTTTGCAATTACCCAAATTCCCTGGACGACAATATGACCCGTTTGGCACAGTCAAGAATTTCACCACTATGGTGAAAATAAAAGTATTCACTAATGAGGAGGATGCTTTTGATGATATCTTTTTGTAGAAAAACACCTTTGCAGAGGTGAAGCATATGGCACAACTACTTTTTGACTAAGAAGATCTGGAAAAAATTTACAGTTATAGAGAAAGAAGGCTGGCAATGGTCACATTGGACCAATTGTTAATTGAACCAATAAGGGAGCCTACTCCTAGTGTGACTATAGAAGGTGACTCCAAAGAAAACTCCAAATCCAATTTTGGAGCAGAGTCTCAAGAAAAATCTATCGAGGAATCACGACATTCATCATAGAATGGCAAAAGCAGGAGCATCGAGGATACGACCCAATCTACACAAAAGATAGTTGAAGAAGCTTCAGCTAGCAAGCAGGTTGAAATCCCTACTACCTCTGCACAACCAATAAAACCCATGGTAATTGACTTAGAGGAAGAGTGGGATAATTTTAATAAAAGTCTCAATATAAAGGAACAAGTGGCAGAGTTACAAACGCTACAACAGAAGACAGCTCTGGAAATCATAGTGGAAGAAACTGCAAATGAATAAGAAGTAGAGCATATCCCTATTATCCCCACCTCCGAAATAATTCTGAATATTGAAGAAGTACCCCCTCTGGATGTATTTTATAGCTCAAAGCATAAGGCCATGGTGAAAAGGAAAAGAAAGAAAAGAAAATTGGACTATATAGCTGTTACTACCCCCGAAAACGAACTAATGGATGTTCTATGGAAGGACTCGCCTGTTGATCCATCCACCAACTTAACTAGAATCTCACAATTTGTAGGCACCTATGCTACAACGACGATAGAAAAAGTAACAGAAGTCCAAATGTTGCTTAGAGAAAACGAAATAAAATAACATCGCTTGAGAAACAATTACAACAAGTCAATCCAACCAGCATGCAGAGATACAGTTGGCCAAGCTTCAACAGGAATTTGAACAGATGCAAATAGAACAGAGAATCATCTTAGCCGAGAAAAAAATAGAGGTGCAGGAAATAAGTGATCTTCAGAAAGACAATCCAAAAATTGATCAGTTTTTTTTTTTTTTTTTGCATGTGGTTCACGAGCACCCTGGTCAGTGAGTGATCGCTACGTCCACGGAAAAATCTAGGCGATATTTGGGCTAAATCGCCCCTCGGCCTACTGGCAAGACCTGACCCCAAGAGCTTCGGGTGGATTCGACCCTGTGACCTCCCAATGGCAAGGCACGGTTTTTGACCAACTGAGCTAACCCTTGGGGCTGGAAATTGATCAGTTTGTTACTGAAGAACTTAGACTTAATTCCCAGTTGACACGTCAGAAAGAATTATTGTGCCAGAAGATTTTACACTGGAAATCTTATTGTGAAACAAGTGATAAACTGACAATTCAAGTCTTAGAAATATGACTTGAATATGATGAGATATTTAAAAAGGTCCCTGATCACGTTGCCTAGAAAAATATAGAGGAGGGGAGAAAATCCGACCTACCCAAGCTAGAAGAATCACATAAGGAAACTATGTTTGCAAGCTAGTATTCTTGGCTTAAAGAAGTAGAAAAGGCAACAACGGACGCGAAGGAAATAACAAACATTATCATAAAAAATATCAATGAGAATTTGCATGGTGCCAATATAGTTACAGAGTCCATTCAAGGGTTCCTTCCAGATGCGAAACAGCTCGAACAACCATGGAAACATGCAAGCAAAGGAAAAAGCAGAAGTGATAAGGCAAACGACCAGGCTAGACTAGGAGGCATATTGGCAACATTTGGTCAAGCCTCATAGTTGATGACCCTGCGATGCCTAACCACTTCTATCGAGAAAATTCCACCAACACTGACCGATGTCGTATTCGATGGACAGTTGAAAGCTGAAGTTAGCCGGCCTACACAGCTGAAGCCTATGGTGGATATTTGTGATCTGAAGGATCGAATGCAACATAGTTAGTCACCCTGTTTACTTTAATTTTGATTTTATTTTTGCATAAATTGAGGTAGGTCGTTTAAACCTCCTCAACTATTTTTGTAATAATCTATTTTTAGCTTTATAGTTTTAGTATTTAAACCCCTCTCATGCATTTAGATAGGGGTCCAGAATTTTATCAGAAACTCTCTTCAAAACATGCACTTCTATCCCTTTGAGGAAGTTTTGTTGAAATATATGGAACACGATTTATTTTTATTTGACTTAGCATCTTCTATTGAAATTGCACTTTTTTACTCTTAGATGATGTTGAATGGATTGAAGATAGATCAATATTGTTGAAACACATGAGTAGGACGTATTATAAATGGTACTTTTATCTCGTAATCCTTTTTACTTGTGTATTAAGCAATCATTTATTTTTTGAATTATTTATGTATGAAAGTCTGACTTTCGATTATTATTATTACACTTCTGTATGATGATGATCTTTATTTTATGCTGAATATATGAGTAATTCTTTATGCAATATATTTCTCACAATCGTTTTGGCTAACATTTTATACGAAAGGAATATTGTTAAAACAAATTCACTTCTAATCGTAATTGAATAATCTTTATTACCAATTTCTTTTAGAAATTATTGTAGATCGCATACATCAAGTTTATCTCGAGTATATTATGAATAGATAGCTTTTAGAAATTAGAAATAAAATGCATTTTTGATTGATTAGTTTAGACTAGATTACCGTTAGCTTAAACTTACTCTAAAACATCACACGTCACCCCATTTAGCACAAGTATTAAATATATTGGGAAATTGGTCCCATTATCCCCAATCGGAGCCACTACTCCAAAAAGAAAAGGAGCTCCCAATCAAGGTCTGGACCAGGTGGTTTTCCCCCATGTTTAGGCAACAATTTTCGAGGCTTCAAGAGAACCAAAAATAGAAATAGAAATTTTATTTGAATTTTGTTCCTTTAAGCTTGGACCTAAAATAAATAAATCAAAGCTGAAGTAAAAATGAATTGAAACTAAAAAAAATCATAAATCAACATTGCATAAAGCCTACACTATCTTGCTAACTCAACGAATGCACAAAAAAAGGGGCGGGGGAGGGGGGGGGGGGGAATGTGAAGGATCGATTTTTAAATGCAAGTATACGGCAGTGTGGAAGGGCTTCGATGGTGAAGATGAAGAATAGGTTGACGGATGGCTAGGAGCCTGCTCGACGGCGGGGAGATGAAGCTTGTTTTTGCTTGTTGCGGCATGCAGGTATGGCAGTGATGAGAACACGGATCTATGGGCAGTGGAAAGAGGAAAAACGTGGAGAGGGTTAGGGAGAGGAGGTAACAAATGGCTAAGCGATGGAAGGAGCTGCGTGAGGGTTTGCAAGAGGATGGATGGACAACTCGAAGCAGGAAGCATGCAAGGGATGAAAGGACTACGATGAAAGCCGTGGGTTGTCAGCAAACGGAACGAGGAAGGAAGAGTTGGACCGAAGAGGTGTTTGGAAGAGCCGCAGAGATAGCTGCAAAGGGATGCGTAGAGGGTTAATGGGGCAGCATTAAGGAAGAATAAACCAGGCCATGAAAGGATGAGGAGCGATGAGGGAGGAGGGTTTAGTTTTCTAGCAGGTTTTTGTAGGTTTAGGAAGCTCGACAAACAGTGGGGGTTTGAAGGAAGAAAACGCAGGTATGAGGGCAACGAAAATGTGTATAGGTAGAGGAGAAGGCAGCAAATGGAAAGACGTAGAGCTGTGGCTGTGGGCCTCTCCAAAAAAAAAATCGAAATTTCTTCAACAAAATTGCAAAATGAAAACCCCAGGCAGCAGACAAAATGGAAGGTCGTGGTCCAATAAAACCCAGAAATTTCCAGATTAAGTTGATATGTTTTGATTCAGATTTATAATCGAAACCCCTGTAAAATTGTCTCCGGATTTTTTTTTAAACCCTTGGATTGCAAAAATATCTGGATAGTCTCCCTGCAAAAATAATTTTGAGGCCAGATCTTACCCTCTAGGGCCTAGATCTAGCTTTCAAATCAAACTTCACCTTCAGATCTACAACCTGTACCTGAAAACAAAAACACCCAGAACCCGGATATACAAAAATAAATAAAACCCCAAGAACCCAAGTCAAAAAACACAAAAAAATTATATATCTATGCATATGAATAACAAATCTATCAGATTTGGTGAGTGTGAGTCCAACTCTGCTCCCAGATCTGATAATCTAAGGCTCTTAAAAGCCAGATTTATCAATTTAGCATAGGAAAAATTAAAATTTTAAATTTAAAAGGAGGTGCTTAGCCCAAAACCCTTCATGCATCACCAACAAAATTCTTATGATAAGCCCAGGATCAAATTAAGTTGGGCTCTTCAGAAAATATGAATCGGGAGTTGGCTGGTCCAACTGAAAACTTCCTCGAACGCCCGATGATTT
The DNA here is from genome assembly GCA_031772625.1 of Pinus tabuliformis. Classification (NCBI taxonomy): domain Eukaryota; kingdom Viridiplantae; phylum Streptophyta; class Pinopsida; order Pinales; family Pinaceae; genus Pinus; species Pinus tabuliformis. The sequence goes on along the minus strand of CM062806.1, from coordinate 417,918,592 downwards.
AAAAAATCAAGACTTTCCTGCAAAACTCAATTCAACCATCAAAATAGAGCGAGAAAACGATAATAAAATTCAGATAAATAGAGATACCTGTTATTATATTCAAAACTTAAATTATCATTTAAACCCCAGCGACTGAGCAAGATACCTGTACTCAAATCACTCTTCAAAAAGCTATCATCAATGGCTAAAAATAAATCTATGCATGAAAATGACACATCTTACAGCATTTCCACGAAGAGTAACACAAACAGAAATTAACCCCAAAGTCTTTATTTATTGTTCATAAAAAGATTACAAGAGAGCTTTTTACTTAGCACACGACTCAAAGATTGGATGGATCAAATCACAAATGACCTCCTATTTAAAGATAAATCTTCTAGCGGCTAGTTTGAGTGATCCTTATCAAAGCAATCTCGACCATTGATAAGACTTAAAATTTCTTTTAATCTCATCCATCGAAATATTAAATTCTTGAGGAAATTCGAATTTTTCAATTAAATGCATTTTAATTAACTCAAAAGTAAAAAAATTGAGTTAATTTCTTCAAAAATTTGACTTTGACTTAAACCCCAAGGACCAAAGGCTTAAAATTTAGCAAAATAATTCATTTATCTTAGTCCAAGGACCTTTTAAAATTTGAATTTTAAGGACCAACGAATTTTGCTTTTGGAAAATTTAAATTTACCTAGGACCTAGAATTAATTGAATTTCTGGCTTAGGATTTTAATTAATTTTTGGCCAGAAAAATTAATTAATTAACTTATGAGGGGATAAATTATTTTTCCAACCCTTAAGACACTTTACATCATAATTTTCATATCTTTTACATCATAAGGGGGAAAACCCATTTGAAATAAACCCTCACAAACTACCCATTTCTGCGACACAAATATAATATAGTAGATCAAACAATTTGTAATAAAATGACCTAACCAAATAGTTGGGATTATTCCCAAATCACTTTTACATAGACTCGATCTATAACACTAGGACTCACCTAAGACCTCAGTGACAAAATACATTTCGGCTCTAGGGTAAGACTGAAGGAAAACTCTGTTGACCATCCGAGAATGCATCTTTGAGACAAAAAACCTCCCAAAATGTAGGTCGTCACCAGAAAAGTAGGTTTACCTAGGCAATTACATACATGAAACGGATTTGTTGAGATTATTTACATCATATACATGCAAAATGGGTTTACATTATAACATGATGATCAGGCTGATGATGATAGCTGAATGGCACGGACACGTCGATTAGGCTTTATTCCGTTTGCGAAAAAAGGGGGTGTACTGCTATGGGTCATTGACACGTAGTGGTCAACAAGCCCAAAGTGCATTAGCCAACTTGTTGTGCCAAGACTTTTTGTTGTCTTCTAACAACTTTTTTATGATGTTTACCAAGTTGTCAATTGAGGATTCAACCAACCCACTACCCTGAGGATAATAAGTTGTTGAATGTCCCAAAGTAATGTGGTATTTATGGAAAAATCAAACCATATTTTTAGATTTGAAGGTTGCAGCATTATCAGTGATGAGTGTTCTAGGACAACCAAATCTGGAGAGGATATTAGTCTCAAGGAATTTAATAATGACAACATTAGTGGCAGCTCTGGAATGGGTGGCTTCTATCCACTTGGTAAAGTAGTTAGTGGGTGTAAGAATCTACTTATGTTGGGCAGAGGAGGAGGGATGAATTTCACCAATGAAATCCAATCCCCATTTCCAGAAGGGGCTTTCAACAGAGATAGGCTTTAATGGAAGGGGAAAAAATTTTCTCTTTCCCTCAAAAATCTAGCATTTATGACATGAGGTGAATTGTTTATGAATGTCAGGGAAAACGGTAGGCCAATAGAAACCAACTCTAACGATTTTATTAGCACTCGTTTTCCAATAAAGATGTCCACCACAATCTCTTTCATGGAATTCCTACATAACATTTTCTACATCATCCTTTAACAAGCATTTAAGTAAAATACCCCCAACATATTTCCAATACAAGACATTATCTATTATGAAAAATTTAACTGCTTTTAACTTCAGAAATATTGCCTTTGTTTTTGTCAAACCAGGAGGAGCATTTAAATTAAATAAAACATAAATCAAGTCTACATACGAGGGTGAGTTCAGAAATGCCTCATCAATTTTTGGAGTTGCCTGTTCCTCTTCATTATCTAATGAATCAATCAAGTTAATGTCCAAAGCATGGAAATTTGACCTAGCCATCAATTTGGATAGTCCCTGACCTTTAATCAACTTGGTGGGCTTGATTTCTAAGTCATACTCCAGAATGACAACAATCCATTTGCCTCGCTTTCCATCAAGTACATTTTGTGTCAAAATTTCCTTAACCACTGCATTAAGTACATAAGCAATAATATGGGAATGAAAAATATATACTCTAAAATCTTTTATTGCTTTAACTAAAGCAAAGACATGTTTTTCCATAATATTGTATTTCAAAGATGCATCTCTTAAATATTTACTAAAGAATGCAATAGGATGTTTAAATCCTTCACTATTTTTTTGCAGTAAGATTGTTGCAATTGTGTGTTCGGAAGAAAAAGAGAAGATTCTGAAATCTTTTGTAAAATCTGGGTTGATCAATACTAGTGTCTTGGTAAATGCCTGTTTAACTAAGTCAAAGGATTGTTTAGCCTCAATACTCCATTTGATTTTGGAATCCTTTTTTAGCATGTTTGTTATGTTTCTAAGAAATTCTGCCAAGTTAGGAATGAATCTCCTTAGGAAATTGATTTTACCAATAAAATATTGAAGCTCTTTGATATTTCTTGGGTGACTAATTTTTAATATTGCTTCAATTCTACTGGGATCAATCCTAATTCCATCCTTGGAAATAATGTGACGAAGAAGTTTTCCTTCCTCAAGCCCAAACAATGTCTTTTTAGGATTGAGTGAGATGCCAAACCTTCTACATTTTTCAAACACTCTTCTCATATGTGCTAAATGTTCCTCATCAACTTTAGAATAGGTAGTAATGTCATATAGATAAATCACAATAAAATGGCCAATCTCATTAGAAAAGGCAATATACTTTGCTCTTTGGAAAGTGGCTCAAGCATTCATTAACCCAAAGGGAATTTTCACATACATGAAAGTGCCCCATGGTATACTGAAGACAGTTTTGTCCTAATCATCAGGATGCACTAAGATCTGGTTATAACCTGAGAAACCATCTAACAAGAAAATCTTACTAGACCCTACTACCTTTTGCAATATATGATCCATTTTAGGTAAGGGGTAGTTGTCTTTAAGGGATACCTTATTAAGATTTCTGAAATCAATACACAATCTGATTTCTCCAGTTTTCTTTCTAGTAGGCACAATGTTAGACACCCATTTAGAGTATCTAAGAGGAAGTATAATTTTAGCATCATACATCCTTTTTACTTCTTTCTCAATCAAAGGCATTAGGATAGGATTTATCCTACGAAGTTTTTGCTTAAATGGTTTTTGATCTTCCTTGATTGGGATTTTATGTTGTATGATGCTAGTGTCATATGCTTTTAGGTCCTCATAACTTCAGGGAAAGACATCTATGAATTATTTGAAAAGGGTTTTCTATCGTTGTTTTCTGATAATAGGAAGTGATTTAGATATTTTAATCATTTTGGGATTCTAGTCACTACCTATATTGCATTATTCTATATCTACCCCTCTGGGTTCCATTTTTGGATTTTTTGCTACATCATTAAAATCGAAAATTTCTTCTAATGGAACTAAACCCCTAGGCAGAACATTATCCTTAAGTTGAAGTACTTTAAATTCTTCTTTTTATGGGTCTATTTCATGCAATTCTAATTTATGTACATCTTTATTGACTGAAATATTTACATCAAAATCATCAAATTGTTTATCTATACTAACATATTCAACAATCTGATATTCTACTTCACACTCTGAATCTATGTTGTACTCTTCATACTCATCCTTAGATTGCAAAAAGCTTTCAATTTCTTTGTCACTTCCAAATATTTGCCAATGTCTCATATTGTCAGGTACAGTTGGACGATGTTTAATCTCCACTGTATATTGTTTGTTGGGATGAGGCATTTTACATGTGCTAGCTGAAAAAGCTAAACCATTAGCCAAGACATTCTAATTTCTGGGAATAACAACAAGATCATATTCCTCAAAAGTTCCTTGAAATTCAAGCACAACATTTCTGTAGGCTCTCAACCTAGGATGTTTGGCAACATACTCTCCCTTGATCTATCTTACAATTAATTCAGAATCCCCATGAACATCAATTCTTTTAGCACCTAACTTCTTCAATAATTGTAATCCTAAAAGAAGTGCCTCATATTCTACTATATTATTGGTGCAATGAAAATTGAGTTTATAGGAATGACCTTCTGCATGATTGTTCCCTAAATTGGACACCCAAACACCTACCCCTGAACCTGCTTTGCTACAAGATCCATCAAAGCTCATGTTCCAAAAAGGTTCAGTTTCAGTGTTTTGTTGCACAATTAGTGTTTGATTGTCATGTTTTTCATCAATTTCATTATCTGCCTGAGTAACTTGTGCATCAATGCCTTCATCATTGTAAAGAATGAAAGAGTCTAGGTCGAAATGAAAAAAGTAAAGAGGGTAATTGTGTGGTCTATCTTGACTTTTGACCATATAATTCATTAAAATTTCCCTATACAGTCTTCTCTATTGACCAAACACTGGTATAGTGGCATAATTCATGTCCATTTGTAGGGTTCCTTGTAATTTTTCTCCTCATGAGCATGACAACAACATGCCATACTTTTGGGAAATGTCTGCAACCACTATATCCATCACTAGACTTTTAGCAGGGATTTGGGCTAAAGTAATACACAGGTCTTTGATAAGGCCTAAGCATCTAAATTTTCTCGAATCAAAGGAATACAAATCTTTGTATTGTCTAGTAATGTCAAGTCCCAGTTTCTCCATGACTGCTTTGGGAATTAAATTATGGGATGCACTTGAATCTAGCATAGCATTGCGGAGAATTTTATCATGAATATTCAAACTGACATAAAATGGAGGAACCCCTCATTCTTGTGGTTTGCCTTCTACTTCTAGCCCAAATAGGATCTCAGGCTAATTGTCACTCAAATTTACATCATAAATTTTCTCCCCAATGTTTAATGCCTTCAAGACCTGAGTCCTGTATACATTCTTGTTGATTAATTCAGTTAAGGGGATAGAAATTTTCAGCTTTGCAAGTTCTTTTTCTATACTGAATGGTGTTGGATTTTTAAGCATATTTGAAAAATCAGATTTATCAGCAACTATTTTTGCGGTCAGTTCTGTTTGTTGGCTGGTAGAAGGTAGATCAGTTTGAGTATTTATAGAAGAAGTATCAATTTCCTTTTTCATAATAGCTTTTGTTGGCTTCTTTCCAAGATTTTTTGTGGTTTTCTTATGGGAATTTTTGTTGTTTTCTTGGGATAAGAATCAGAGACCTTTTTGATAGGATTTTCAGCATTCTTTTTTTTGCAGTATCTTGATTTTTCTTACTTCTAAGATTATACTGCCTATGGACTTGCAATATAGCATTTTCAAATCCTTGTTTGTATTCTTCTAACTCTTGAGAATCCATTTCAGTCTGGGCTATAAGAAAAAGTTATTGCTCCTCCTGAGTGAGAAAAATTGTTTCCTCATCACTTATCCTTAACAAATCAATTTGATTATCATCCAAATATTCCACAATATTCCCCTCATCATCTATGTAATTTTCCTGAAAAGGAGGTCGAATCTGCTGGTCTGGTCCCTTTTGCTCTCTTTGTTTAATTTGGGGAACATTCCTTCTAAAGTTTTGGTTTCTGGTTTGTGGGACATTTTGGTTTTCTCTTGCTTGATTTTGGTCATTGATGCTCACTTTTTGCATCATTTTGATTTACTACTATGACTAGGTTATCAATTTTATGGTCAACAACAAAGGTAGAAGGTTCTTCTTTTATGGTTACTCTGTGTTCAGACTTCAGTTTGGCTTTTTTGGCCAGGATGTTGGCTTCAACTTTAATTGCATTTGCTTGCATTTCTTCCAAAGTTTTCGGGTCTCTTTCCCTAATTTGATATTCCATATCTACATCGAAACCATTTGGAAAATCAATTAGAGCTAGACTAGGGGAGGGCTTGATGTCTTGTGGGATGGCATTGTAAACAATATTGAATCTTTCACAATACTCTTCCACAGTTTCATTGTTTTTTCTTTTTAACCTTTTATATTCGTTTAGGAATTGAAGTGGGTTCTTCTTGATCTCCCATCTAGCTAAAAAAAATTGATGGAAAGCAGCAAGGTTGGCTATACTTCCTATAGGTAAACCCCTAAACCACTTCTTAACATCACCTCCTAAGCTCTGGGAAAACAATCTCATTTTAACATTAGCTTCATGCACTTCTTGGAGATCAAAGACATCATTCATCCTGTCCACATGTTGTTGGGCAATATAAGTACCAGTTTTATCAAAGGTCACAATTTTGGATGGATAATCTGCAAGCATAACATTTAGGTGGATTGGTAACACCAAGGGTGCATACCTTCCTACCATGATTGTTCTGGTAGATAGACTTGAGGATGGACCTAGTGGAGGTGTATTTTGGATAACTATAGGGATGGTAGGTATTGTAGTCTGAGAAATCAGAGGTAGAGAAGTTGAAACTATGGAATGAGTAGGACTAGGAGGCTGTAAATGTACAGATTGGGAAGACTGACTAGACAAAGAGGCTGTTGCAACAGTCAAAGAAGAGAATTCAACAGATTGTTGAATGAAAGCTTCTTCGATAGCTTGGTCCAACACTGAAACTAGACCTTGTAATTTGTCAAATTGTTGTAAAGATTCAAGATCAAGATCTGTTTCAAGGTCTTGGGCTTGGGATGTATATGGTTGTAGTATGGCTTTGTCTATGACAATTTGATCTATAAAAGCCTTAGACTTTGATCTAAACAAACTTTGTTGAAAAGGAAAATCAAATTCTATGTCTTGTAAAGTTTCAAATTTCTATGGGAGAGAATTAGACCTTGACAAAGGAGTATTTTCTAGAGGAGAATTGAATCTAGACAAGGGACTATTACTACCTTGAATCTCGGTAAAGCTTTTCTTTCTTACCAGTTTCTCAAGGTCATCTACAATTTTAGCAGGGTTGGGATTGGGATGAGATCTAGTATAAATTCTTTTGGGAGCCAGTGTTATGGAAAAATCATCACACAAAACTCAAAACTAGAATCTATAATCTTGCACATATCTACAAAAAACAACCTAAAATCATGTATTTCATATTGATACAACAATTTCTTACTGAAATACTGATTTTAAACCAGGGAATAATAATGTTTTGGATAAAAATGTATTCTTCTTATCCAGGTGGATGTTGGTGGTCACCCACCTATCCCATTTGGACCCCCACAACTGTCTCTTTCAGTTTTTCTGTTTCCTTAATTATAGCACAGTTTACTATTTTTAGCAGTTTTTCGGGTCCTAAACTTCCGGAGCCATTTTGAGGCCCACAATTTGGCGTTTCATCTTCTAGGGTTAGGTTTTGGAATGTGAAGGGTTTTCCATTGTTTCTCAACAATAAATAGGCCCTCGAGCCTCATTGTAACACAGTTCGAAACAATTCAGAGGCATGTAGCCAACACATCTCTTCTCAGAGATAAGCTACCATCGCCCTAGCTGGGTTATTTCTATTTGTAAGCATATTTCAGTATTCTCCATTAATGAAATGAAGTATTATTTCTGCTACATCTCTGTTTTTATGGTTATCGCATCTCTGTATTTATGGTTATCTTTGTAATCTATTTCGTTCCTGCTTAAATCTGGACCAAGTGTTCAATGTGGACCCTCGCCGACCATGCTCCCCACCATTTCTGGACACATCATAGATGGCAGAACAACTCACCAGAGACCCAGCTCAGCAGAAGCTTCCTCATCTCAGGTAGGAACTCAACGCAATGGGGACCATTGCTTCCTAAGGGGGGAGGAATGATCCAGGTGGATGTTGGTGGCCACCCACCTATCCCATTTGGACCCCCACAACTGTCTCTTTCAGTTTTTCTATTTCCTTAATTATAGCACAGTTTACTATTTTTAGCAGTTTTTCGGGTCCTAAACTTCCGGAGCCATTTTGAGGCCCTAAACGACGTTTTTTGGGAAATCTACCACCAACGATTTTTCTGTTAAAAATCGTCTTTTTCGTCGTATTCCTCGGAGATATCTTTCCAACGGGCTATCATGCACATCAAACGGAGATAGTACGACCAATTTGCGACCCCGGGAAGTTGATGTACCAACTTACCCAAAAACGGGGCCCACAATTTGGCGTTTCATCTTCTAGGGTTAGGTTTTGGAATGTGAAGGGTTTTCCATTGTTTCTCAACAATAAATAGGCCCTTGAGCCTCATTGTAACACAGTTCGAAACAGTTCAGAGGCATGTAGCCAACACATCTCTTCTCAGGGATAAGCTACCATCGCCCTAGCTGGGTTATTTCTATTTGTAAACATATTTCAGTATTCTCCATTAATGAAATGAAGTATTATTTCCGCTACATCTCTGTTTTTATGGTTATCACATCTCTGTATTTATGGTTATCTTTGTAATCTATTGCGTTCCTGCTTAAATCCGGATCATCTTCCCCAGTATGGTTGCCACTATGTTATCGTTCTATATTTTTGAGGTTGAGGGAGTAAATATATTGGACAACATCAAACCACTTTTGAAGTTGGGATCTAGCCCTGCCAGCTTCAGAGAGGGATCTCTCTTTATGATTTAGCTTGGTTTTTAAGGTGATTTTAGGCTAGTTATGATTATACTTGGTTGTTTGTTTGAATTTGTTTAGTCAACTGGTTGGTTGATCTGATCAAATTACTTTCTTTCCATTGGGTTATGGAGTCAAATTAAGTTGGATGTTGCACCAAATGTCTAAAAGAGTATTCATAGGGCAAGCTAGTTACATTTACTGGATCTTTTAAATTGAATTATGAATTAGAGAAAAAGTGTGTTTCAGTAGTGATTGAAAATCATTTAATTTTCAAGTAGACTTCAGAAGAAAACATACATATTGTAAACACATTCCAAATAAGGTGTTCAATAACATATCTTATTTTTCACATTTCCTGTTTTACAATTAGATTTCAGATGATAAACATACAGAGAATAACAATGGAAACAAGATTTACAATAAGAAAAACATCACCAATAAATCGCAACACAAGAATCCTGTGAAAAACATTTTGTTAATGGTGCTCCAGTAGCATGGAAAAAATATAGTGCTTGATAAAAAGAGTTACAATGATCAGGAACCGACCCTCAATACTTCGAATGAATGAAGTATTTAAACATAATTTTCAAAAAAGATTACAATTAATGCCTCATTGACATGGCATTCTATTATTAACTCAAGCTAACAAAAATGAAATAATGCGACCAAAAGAGGTGAATTTGGCTAAGTGATATGGACATTTGGCACTGTTTTGGTGGAGAACAGTTGCTGAGTGGCCACTATTTGCGTTTTGTGCTGGTGAAGCTGGCCCTTTCTTTAATCCTGGAATTCAGATAGTTTATCCCACCGCTCCTCATCTAGAATGGTAATTTTTGTTACTTTGTGGTATATCTCATCTACCTCGATATACCGAGGAAATTTGGGTTTTACTACAAATATGTGCTTTATCTCATGTTGGATGAAACTCATATTGTTGATAGCTTCATAAAAATCTCTCACTGTCATAGCACATTTAATGTGAGAAGACTTGGTCGTATCCTTTGCAATGTCTTTCATATTCTTCATATAGTCTTCCCTGGTCACCAGTTTTTCATTGATTACACATAAAGAAGGTAGGCCCTTCTTATTCAATGCTTCTATTCTGGTGAAAAACATGTTAACTGTTACCTCCAAAGTGTGACATTTCTCTTCCAGCTGCACAATCAAATTCTTCTTTGTCAGAAGTTTCTTTACTTCTAATATTGTTTCTATTCCATCATCTACTCCCAAATCATCCAATTCATATATGTTTTTAGAGTTGAGAAATTTGATAATGTGGTTGGCTGTGGTAGGAATTTCTCCCGATTCAATGTTGATATTGTAAATGGCCTACTTGGATTTCTCCATCAACTCTTTCTGATCAAATATAATATAGATACAAGGCCAAATTTCATCCATTGCTTCAATAATACTATTCCAAATAATTTCTTTAACTTGGGCCAGTGTGTGGCCAATAGAGGACTCAGTTGTTGATGTCCTCCATACTTCTATTTGGTTTTGAGCTCTCTGTAGCTCAGATGCATGAAAAGTTTGAGTCTTTGTCTTTTGGTCTTGTATAAGATTGACTTGAGCATGCAATCTTTTGATTTATTCACTTTGGAGAGACATTTTCTACACCACAATTGCCAACTGATCTACATCAGCCCCTGTGTTTGTTGTAGAAGATGTAGCTGTATGAATGGTTGTGATAGGCAGTGTTTCCAAAGGGACAATAGCCATTTTGGAAGCTTGCTCCTTTTCTTTAATTATATTTTCCATCTTTGTCTCCATTTTCTTCAACTGTGCACTCTGATCCATGATGAGCTTCATCATGTCTGCCTTCTATGACTCTGTTCTTCAATGTCCCTAGCCAGAAGATCTTCTGTGGTTGGTTATTTTAACTGCTTCCTTAATGTTGCTATGTCTGTATTCATTTTCCTTGCGAGCTCTTCTGCAACATTGATATTTGCAGGATCATAACCTACTTTGATCACCAAGTCCTCCAAATATTTGATCCTAGTGTCTTTGGCTAGTGCGGAGACTTTCTCCATATTCAATTGTGATTGAACATTGGCTATTGTAACCTGCAATTTAGACAAACTCATAGCAGTGTTAGTGAGATTAGATGAAATCATTTGTCCAGTCTGCTTGTGAATCTCCACTTGTTCAATGGGATGTATGAATTTCACATCAAATTCAATCTGACATTGCCTTAGGTTGTGGGATTTGTGCTTGAAGGAAGGCCATTTTCATCTTGCCTTTCTCTGAATCAGAGGCTGACAGCAATCTGCTTTGAGAGCTGGAAGTCTGCTTCCAGAATAGATTGTATGTATTGATCTTCAAGGCCTCATTTCTTACTTTAATCTCCTTGAATATATCAAATATACTCTTTTTTGTCTCCCCTGTGGTAGATGTGTTGGTCTGCATGGTCTGCTGCTGATCTTGTGAAGTTGTCAAGGTAATGGGAGAAAGTGTAGTCTGATCACCCACTAATGAGGAAACAAGTGGCTCCTTAGTGGTGATAATATTCTCTTGCTCCAAATCCTTATTTAGGCTTAGTTTGGAATGTAGCTTGGCCTTCTTCCTATACATGATTTTGAAGCCTTCACTAGAAATTTTAGTCACTGAAGGTGACTCTTCTTCTCTACTTCTCTTTGTTGTTTTCTCCTTTGTGATGGGAGTTTGTGCTGTTGAACTGGACATGAACTTTTCCTCTGCCTCTCGTAGAGTTTTCTCAATCCATTCTAGTTGGTTTTTATACTTTTCAATCTCTGGTCTGGATGTGTGAAAATAAGCAGTAGATTTGTTCTCTACCCTCAACTTGGAGATGACCCCTAATGGATCATATGACCAGGTGAAACTGAGGCTGAATTTCATTTCTTTCAACAGTTTTTCTACCTCTTCCCCTGCTGGCTTGTTGTTACAAATAAAAGGTCCTATTTGTGTTTTGATTTTGAATTGGGATTTCTTCTTGGTAGCTATAAAGTGAATCTCATCCACATTAAGCATTTTCCTCGTGTATTCTAGGGCAAAAATCCTCACCGGGAGGAATTTTGGTAGCTTGTAAGGGGTAAGTTCACATCCAAATATCCTCAGCTCTGTGTAATTTTGATAAAGGTACCAATCCCTTGTATGGAATTGGTCTAATAACTACAAAAATTTCCAGATTTCCTCACTGATTCTTGGCTTTGCCCTGCTGCTTAGGAGACTGAGTGTTGGATGTACAAACATCTCTATGAATTTTTTGTATGAATAATCCTTTTTTTCCTTCATCGCTAGTGTAGTCCAGAAGATGACTGATTGTTATTCCCTTCTTCATCCAACTTTTGCAGAGCAAGCTTGAGGTTGTCTCCCTGAAAATATAAAAACATATACACTAACACAAAAGCATATTTAAATACTTCCTTAGTTTGGAATTTGATAAATTGTTCATGGATAGAATATGCAAGAAATTGGATAAAGTTGAACAAGATGGAAGGCTTTGAATCTGCAGAGAATATGGAAAGAAATCCTATGATTGCCTCATCTACCCACTGATCTAATTAATAGCCAAGGAGATAGGAGATGACTGTGATTATTTTCTTGGCTCTCTCAGGGAAAATTGAGGATGGATAGAGAGGATTTTTCTTGGGTAATTGGGTATCTTCAGTCAAGAAAAGCTCAAGGGTTTTGGATTTTTTAGCAAATTCTAGTATTTGATATAATTCAACAAGTGCTTCATGGGAAAAAGGGGTGGTATTCTCTGTTGTAGGAGCTTGCATCATTTGGTCTATAGATTGGGGAGTGATGGTGAATAGAATTTCTCTAGTAGGGGCAATAATAGCTCTTTGGCTAGGTAGATAGCAAGCATGACACTTCCTGATGAATTCAAGGGTGTTGTGGGTACAGGGAAAGATATAGTGGGGAAAATTGGATTCCCATAGTTGAATATCATTAGATTTATCTATAAACTTATCCTCAAGCCAGCAATACATCTCAAAAAGATCAAATTCACAAAGGGTTTCATGGATTTTATAGTCTCTGTCTACCAAAGGAATATGGTGAAAGTTGATGGGAGGGTGGATCATAGGACTCACGGATTCCTCTAATCCCTTGTCTTTCAGAGGCATGATTGGATAAATTGAAAATACTGGTGAAATTTGGATGGTACATGCTTACAGTGTGCAGAGGGGACTTGGGATTTGCAGACAAGAAAACAGAGGTACTGGCTTGAAATTCGATTAGCTGGCAATATCCTTGGCTGGGTGAACTTGTTGCAGTTTGGACTAGCACACTTGTAACAGAGCATTAGCAATGTATAAGATCAGTAATTGGTGAATAGGTGAAAGGAGGGATTATATAGTTTTCTCGCTTTCTTGTTGATGGTGGCGTGGGTCCGTTGGATTAACAGTTAAGCAATTTAATTTCTTAACGGATTAATTTTGGAGGGAGAGGATGTGATTGGTGAAGCAAAAAATGGATGACGTGGTGTAGGATGACTCGTGGGAGCGCAACGGATAGGGCAGTGATTTTTCTTAGTGGAGAAACCACTTTTCCAAGGGGGGGGAGGCGGTTAATGGTTTCGACCAGGGTGGTGCGAAATCATATGGTGGTGACACGTTGCGGTGGGTGTGGGATTGAGTACCACCCATTTCAGACCCCCCTCCCCCGGCAGTAAAGTTCAGATGGTGAGGGGGGGCCGAAACATACTTTAGGCCGTCGAATTTTAGGAGGTGGGCGCAGATGAGGGGAGATGTGATGGGATGTTAATGTGATGTGATGGGATGTTAATGTGATGTGATGGGGTGCTTGGTGGGGTAGAATAATTTATTTAATGCATAGTGGGAGAATGATTTGAGTGTATGGTGGGGTAGGAGAGTGGACAAAAAATATGAATGGAGGGGTGATTTTGGGGTATTGAAACTTTAGGGATAGGGGATAATATACCAAAAATTATTTGATACCCCAAACTTTAGAGTCAAACTCTAATTCCTTTGATTTTTCTTCTGCACATGAAAATAATATTTAACATTTGATTTAGGATAAAATCTTCATGTTTTTCCTCTAATCACCATAGTGCTTCTACCTACCCTTTTTCATTTCAATTCTTTTTCTAAGCTAACATTTTCTCTTCTTGCTTTGCAGGGTGCATTTAAACTAGCAAACCCAAATCATTTTTCTTTTATGAAAATCTACCTTATCCTATCACTTATCTCGCCATTGATTCAGATTAAACTGTTGAATCAATTTTATTTCTACCTAGCTACTGATTTACCAAGATTAAACTGTTTGGTAAACCTTTATTCACTAACCTATTTAACAGAAATTTAAATGTGTTCAGTCATGATTAAATTGTATGACCTGAACATAATTTTAGTCATTGTGGCATTCAAAAACAATTTGCACACAACCTTATTTGATAATGAATTAAAAGAACTAACTTATTAGTAGTGGCATTTAGACTTGCAACACTTTCAGTATTATTTTCTATTTTTTCTTTTGTGGGGTTTTTATTTCCTTTCTTTTTGCTATTTATTTTTTAACATACCCTCTTTTCATTTTCTTTTTTCATATATACATATATATATATATATATATATATATTTGGAAATCACTTGAATATTGAAATTTATGTACAATATGAAATTACAAATACAAAATACTCAATCACCTTGAGATCTTATAATTTATAGGACCATAACACCTACAAATCTACCCCTAGAGTCTCCTTCCCTATGAATATCATGTTTGTTGTTGTTTTTTTTTTTTAATCAAAATGAAAAAGACAAAGACTTCTATTTACACTTCCCCGACAACGGTGCCAAATTTTTTTATCAATTTAATTGTCTTAAATTGTTACAAAAAGTATCGACCGGAGTTGGTAAACTTGTGAAGTGCAAGTGCAATATATGTACTAGAAGTCCTTTTTATTAATTCAGGTTATTAATGTACATGATTGAGTTATTGAAAATTATTTCTAATGATGTTTTTCATTCCTATATTACTCTTCAAAGAAAGTGAATTTAACACATTAAATATTCCTAAAATTTCCTCACTCCTTTCTAATGAAATAAAAAATGCTCTTCACACTTGAAAAATGAAAGATAAAGAAAACTCACACTATCTCATTAAGAAAACTCAACTGATCTATTGCAACACAAATTTAATCTCTAAAAGCAGAATTATTCATCTAATATTCTAGCAATCCTTTGCGTAAAAACCAAAATGAAATTGACTTCTATTCAAAATGAAAACCACACATTTATTCATTATCAATCACTCATGCTTTGAAATGAAACTTTTGTAAAATGAAAACCATAAAGAAATCACTCAAGCTCTGAAATGAAGCACTCTAAAATTATAAAGAAATACATGAAAAGCAATTACACTAAAATTAGCATCATTATAAATCAACTTGAAAAAGGAATGATTAGTGAAATCTTGTTATCACTATCTAACTGAAACCAAGACTACATAATTATTCTAAAACATATGAGCAACTAGCAAAATGATAAAGAAAAGATACGAGAAATGGAAAACCGTCACTATTTGCAGGGGCTCTCTACAAAGAGGCAATCACAGAACTTTAATCGAACAGTTAGCTACACATCAAAGCTTCATTCTTCATTAATAGATAAAATTGAGTTTGAAACAATATTTTTGCATATATAAAAAAAATAATCTCATGTTCATGTTTGCAGCAAGGTATTTATAAAAGCCCGTGTCAATAACTGCTCGAGGATTTTATGCATGCCCTAGCTAGCAGAGTTCTAAATTAAGCTCCTAACAAATATCAAGATATCATTTCTCACGATTTTATATTTGGCAAAGCAAATCGTGAAGCGCAGGAATTTTGAACTCTCGCTCGCCTATTCAGCAACATGTCGACTTTTACCCTTTGACCATGCAATCAAGTAATCCTTTAATGATGTGGTTCGGATAAATAGGAGGAAATCGTTAAACGGATAAATCTCCACCTTTCCATATCTTTCTTCTCTTAGCTGGCACCTATGATCCTAGTAAACCTTGGAATTGGCTACAGAAACATGGATTAGCTGCAAAATCGTGCGAATTCGGTAGCTAATACAAATATTGACTCAATAATAAGGAACATTATTAAATATGAAAGGTAAGACAATTAAATACCTTACCATGTAAAAAACCTTGTATTTTGATGCCTATTGAGTTGATGATGATGGTCAAGGAAAGGAAAAATAGGTAAGGGAGAGTGTCAAAATGAAGCAATCATGAGGCTCAACAGATTCATTATCACACACACTTGGAGATTGATGCACGTTAGCTACTTTTTTCTCTCTTGGTTGTTGTGGAGCACAAAATGAGCAAATTCATCTTAGAAAGGATATTATGATTGGATGGTTCTCTCTCTTGGATGATTATTAGTGATTTTATGATGAATTGTGAAAATTTATTGTATCTTCTTCCATCTTGTACTTGTTAAAGAATTAGGGTTTAATGAAAATTTCACCAAATTGTTGTTGAATGTTTTGTGGCTGTAATATCTCCTTGATATAATTTCATCAAGTTTCTATTGAGGAAACCAAGTGTAGCTTCTTCCCATTTAATCTCTAAATAATGTAGAAGGACACTAGGGTTGAAGGAATCGAGAAACTTAAGTGTAGTGCTACGTGTATTTTGTTGAAAAAGCGGCCTAAATGCCGCTTTATGTACAGGTTATTTCTACTTGCACATGCAAACAACAAATATTAGAAACATAAACTTACAAAGTAGCATTCAAGAATGAATGAATGAAAAACATAACACAAAAAAAATATTATGGGAAGCAATGACTCTTTATTGATAATGGAGAGAAGATAAATGTTTTTTTCTAGAGAGACACAACAGGTCATTTGAAGTTGGTGTAGCCCTCTAATATGTCTTACAAGAAGCTCCTCTTTTTATCCCTTGTAGGTTCTCACTGTCTCCCAGTAAGTTGTAAACAATTACAATGGTGGAAGTCCACAAGTTACATAGAAATGCTACAATTGTATAAGGATTACTCAAAACATTTTTTTACAACATAAACTTCTTTTGTTCTTGTGAATGGCTCTAAATGCCCTAGTATTTATAAGAAAATTCAATGCTCTCATGGTATTTGTTATAGACATTTTTGGGCACTGCAACCCCAATCATAAATGTCCATAAACCAAGGGCTCTTAAGTCCCTAAAAGTGTTGTTCCAACCTCTAAAAGAACAAGGTCAACTGATTACATCTTCTCCTAGAAGTTCTCCATGAAAAACTACTCAGAACTGGTCAAAATTGGACCATCTCACCTGCTCCATGGTCAAAGTGCGTTGTATCCCACCTAAATACACAAGGGAGGTGCGATGCATACTGAAAATCCCTTCTATGGAGTGCGATGGGCGAGAGTGGACAAATGGCAGGGTCAATCTGCAAGGTGGAGGATCATGGAATTTTCTAGAAACTTCTCTTGTGACACTTGCCTCTCTACATTCGCCCAGGGATGAGTAAGAGATCATCAATCTCCAAGTGGAATCAAGAACTATCAGAGAGAGGAAACTAATCAAATCTCAAAAGATGACTCACCCCCTTGCAAACATCTATATATGGATCCCTCATCCCAGAGATCCGGAGGCTGGAATTTTGTATCTTGTAAGGAAGTGCTGCTGGATTCTTCGTGCAACATCATAGTGTTGGGTGATCTAAGCTTTTCATGAGGTGAAGAAGGGCTTTCTTGATGAGAGGATGATGCTGGGTCAGAACAATTGGTTGTAATCCTCTCTGCTATTCTTGATTATTAATAAATCTATTCAAGTTTTCCTCCACATTCTTGTATGATTGATGATATATGCATTTGTGTGGTCAATGTATATCTGGGCCTATATTGTTTATGATAATAGATCTATGTTCTTGGATAGTGTTATGCTGCTTTGATTCTACAGGTGCTCTTTGAAGCTGGGTAGATGAGGAAGCGAGTGGCAAAGATCTATCAGAAGGGAGAGGAATCAAGCAAGGAACCAAGCGCAAGACAGAGGTTGGTCTCCTTTATTCCCCTCTTATCTATTTCTCATAAAGGAAAATGAAAGTGGTTTTAGTTTGTTTGTTTCTAAGGTAACTACCAGCCTTAGTGGGACTAGCAGCTCTGCATAGACACTGGATTTCCCGATAACAAAATGGCGACTCCACTGGGGACCGAATAGATTGTTTGTTTGTCTATATTTGTTTACTTTATAAACTTACAAATGGAGCCTGAAGTCAAGCTAGCTAGCCTTCGAACTGCATTTACTATGCAAGTGCAAAGTAGATCAATGCTGCTTCAGTCGATCTTCGGGTTTTGTTTATGAACTAAACAATCAATTTACAAGCTCTCTAATTGCCCTTGTGGTGGCTCTAGTAACCTCCTTAGATCTACCCCTGTGATTGATTTATTGATTACCATTTTCTCGGCCTAAATCCCTGAACTAAGCTGCAAACTATGACCCAGAACCTAGTTGAAGTCTCGTCCCTGGACCATCGCACTGTCTCTTCTTTAGATTCTGGATGCATCGCACTTCCCGAGTGTAGTAGGTGCGCTGCATCTCACTTTCCCTGTGTTATAGGTGTGCTGATCAGACAAGGCCTTTTCTGCTCTTAGATTTTGGTTTCTGTGTTCACTCTCTTCAGCTCTATTCAGGATTTTTGCTGCCTGTAGTCAGTACACCTCTGTTGAAACCCCCTTCCTTGCCATTATTCCGCCTCCATTGTGCAAAGAACTGTAATTTTTTTTTATGTATTTTGAGCCATTTTCAGTTCTCTTTTACAAAGACGTAGCATAATTGAGCTGTCGTTTCTTGATTTGAAAGTGTCGCAACTGTCGTTTTTAGTCATAGAAGAGAATCCGATTGTTCTTGATAGTCGATTACATTGTTACTCTTGTATTTGATTTGAATTAGTAGTTTTTCAAGTGTCGAAAGCAAGTTTTCAATTCCAAATCGCAAAGTGTCGTCATTGTCTTCATTTTGTCTTGAAAAGAAACTTGTTAGTAATGTCGCTTTGGAAAATAATTCATATTTGCACTTAGCTTTCTTTTTATCATTCACACATTAAGAAGGCTGAAAACAAATACATGCATGTGCATTTGCATTTAGACTGTTTGTTGGTTTGATTTAGGACAGTGCATATAGTGTGTGCTCTCTGCTCTATGTTGAAAGAATATCATCTCTCTTTCCTTAGTAGCTAGGATTTTCATTGCAAAAAGAAGATTAAACGATTGTTTATCATCTTAGATTGCATTTTAGGAATTGTACATCTACATCACGCAGTGAACCTGAAAGGAAAATTTCTTAAGCAAGATCAACTGTAAAATAAATTTAATGAATCTAAAAACGCTTTGGAATCTAACGCACAACATTTAGAAGTCTAGGCTAGAGACATATTGCGGCGTCATAAAGCCTGGTAACTATTGTTTTTATTGCTGGTTGGGTGATTCCTCCACTTTGAGACGACAAGTGCTACTACGGACTTGTGCTCCCATGTACCATCGAGTATATATTGGGAGACCACAATAGCCTTTATCCTTTAACCATAGGAAGCCGTGTCTGCCACCCTATCGATCGCAATGCACTGAACACAACATTCGGGAAGATTGACTACCGTACCGTAAAAAGTATTCTGCAGCTTTGCGATTGGTTTGGTAATCCCTTTGTCCAGATTTCCATAGCAGTCCCTTTCATTCCTTTTCAGACTCCTTAAAGGAAAAGGTCCATCTGAGCACTTGTCACTTCAAGCTCATTAAAAATCGAAGGCGACTAGAGTCATCTTTTGTTTTTTCTCGACTCTTAAAAATTGAAAAAGAAAGTTGTGTCAAAGAGTCTAAAATTTATTTTAATCGGAATAAATATCACCTTTCCTACGTTGGTCTTAGGTTGATAAAAATGGAGTCCACCAACCAAGGAGTTCCCCTTGGGGGAAATCCTAGTCCTTTCTCCTCTTGGGGAGATGTTGGTGCGCCCCATATGGCCACATTGTCGCTTCCAGGATTGACAATCGGCTTGCCCGTATGGCTCTTCTCAACCTTTGTTGTTCAGAACACCGTGATTCCTGAACAATCAAGTCAGCAACTAAACGATACCAAAGTTACCCCCCAACCTTCTACTTCGTCCAATTCTTCCTCTCCTCCTTCCTCTTCACTTGATGAAGCTGGTAAAGCCAAAAATCAAGTAACCGAGAAGAAGAAGAAAGAGAAGAAGAAGAAGGAGCCAAAGGCGAAAAGGGGCAACCAAGCATCGTCTAGCGAAAATCCACACACTGCACCATCCAGGCCTAAATCGCCATGTGTCATTTGCAAAGGAGACCACTATCATCGAGATTGTCCTTACATCCCTCGGATCTTAAGGGACTAGTCTCCTTGTTTGCACAATTCGGTGTCATCAACCTCTGATGATCATGTTGAAAATACATCGTCAACTAGTGAAAGTGAAGCCCCTGGACAAAAAGGAAAATGTAAATTTCCTTGTAAACTGTGTGAAGGCGATCACGCCGTCCACCGTTGTCCCTTCTTAGACGAGGCTAAAAGAGTTTTGGACGACCATCCGATTTCACCGTTACGACTTCCTCCTAGATATAAGAAACTCTTGTCGAATCCGTCACTAGTTGAAAATCCGGCTGACACGCCATTATGGTCAGCCGAAGGATCTATCATTGAAGATAAACCATCTAAATCCACACCAGATGAAAGTCAAAAGGTCGAGGCGGCAGTTGACCCGGTCTTGCCTTCAGAGGATCCATCTTTAGATGATACAGTCACCGGAGAGAACAAAAATGACACCGTCCAAATTCTCTTTGTAAGCACAGATTCCAATGAACATGGGGGCAGTCTACCCGTTCCTTTACCGCAAGAAGGAAGTTCGTCAGATTCATATCCAGCCGTCTATTCGGTCCCACCTCCAAGCAACCTAGTTGTTTCCTTCGATTGGAATCTACTAGGCAGACCCCGCTTACCGGCTAGTGTACCATTTCGAATCATTTCTCAAATATACAGAATGGTCATGGACGGTACCATCATAGATGAAGGGGCCTCTGTGAGTATCCTTTCCTCAACTGCTTGGAAAGCGCTTGGTTCGCAATCGTTTTTGCCTGAAATGAGAAATCTAACAGGCTTTGACAAAGGAACCAGTTGACCGTTAGGGATCCTTCAAAATGTGCCAATAACATTGAGAAGGAAAACTGTTCACATGAACGTAATGGTAGTCCAAGGACCCCTGGATTATAATCTACTCCTTGGACGCGACTATATTTATTGCATGGGAGCCATTGTCTCCTCACTCTTTAGAGTAATGTGTTTTCCACATGAAGGAAGAGTGGTCAAGCTCGTAGACCAGCTTTCATTCCCCGGTTCACACATAGCAAATAGTCATATACCATACCTAAAAGGTATTTTCATGCAAGGAATGTCTCATCAATCCCCAGTCCGTCCTCCTGATGAGCGCGAGTGATTCGGAGGATATGACTGAAACCCAGGGGGCATGCACCCTTGCCTATTTCGACAGGAAAACCTTAGGTATAGGGTAGGTTTCCGCAAAGGATATATGACTGGTTGACAAATGGGGATAAACCAAAATAAGATACCTCTGTTAAAAGGTAGGCCTTTCCCGATAAAAAAAATGTTTTGTCTGCAAATTGAGGGGTAACCTGGAAACTCTACTTCACTATACCTGAGGGCATGCAAACCTTTGGAATGCAAGCGAGGAGCGACCATTTATTTTTTAAATTTATAGGTCCTCTAACCCTTTAAACTCGTAGGATTGGTCGTTTCCTAACTTGCATAAAGAAAGGATGCGGGGCAAAGTTTTAAAAAATGCCATTTTTAAATGAGACATCATTATTATACGACTCGATTGAGCAGTTTTAACGCGGAATTCAAGCTCGTTAAAAAATAAACATAAGAAATGAGTAAATGTTCCCCGAGAGTTTAAGCTCATTAAAAAAAATGAACCATTTTTAGGTAAATAACCTACGTGAATGTATTATAATCAGCCTTTGAAGCCTTGTTCGTGTTCTCATCATCACCTCCACTCTGTATTGGTCGATCATTCACCTCCATTTGATTGTTTACCCCTTTTGAGGAATAGTTGCGAAGAGTGATCCTGTTAGCCATCCTTGTGACACTGCCGTGATTGGAAAATTCCAAACCTTACCTGGAATTAGCTGCTACCCAAATTTATCACTCGTTCCTCAAAAAATGAGTCTCCTTTAAGCTCTTTTCAACTGACTCGTAAAATATGAAAAGATTGCCGAGCGATTGGCCTCTCCAGCTCGTTAAAGGGACCGGAAGTGCTATCCCTCCTTTAGATTTTAATCTTTTTGGACTTGAGGGATTGTTACACAAAACGATCGAGCGCTTATTTTGTTCGGCTCGTTAAAAGTACCGAAAATTCATCCCTTTTTTATTGTTTTATACTTTTTCGGACTCAAGGGATTATATGACGAAAAAGGATTATTGGATTTTTCTTTATGTCCCTTTTTCAGACTCTCTAAAATTGAAAAAGACAGAGTTATCCTTGTCGTTAAACTCGTTAAAAACGAATAGCGACAAACTTGTCCATACAGACAAGAACGAGTTTCACTATCGCTAGGCTCATTAAAACATAGCGATGGGTTTGCCCAAAAGGAAAATTAAAGAACAAACATATGTTATCCTCCTCAATCTTGACAAAAATAAAGAGGTACTGGTCAACAATGACTGGGGAAAAATTGGGAAGAAAACATGAAGAAACTTTATTGGTAGCAAGTCGCTCTTGAACATGACACTTTCACTCCAGATCCGAGTCGGGTTGGGTTGTTCCGTTCACTGGTCATATCACCATGGGTCCATCACACCATCCATATTTTGGGTTAATGCTACCAATCCATCATGTCAGTGTCGCCGATATGTTCAAGAGAAGTCGCTCAGATAATTCACCTGTGTCTCATCCACTGCAATACATTTACGCTCCATTCTTTCATGACCGCCACCCTGAACCTTATATCACCAGATCGCTTTCACCTCCATTAAAATCATTTGCTCCGTTCCGTGTCATTGATGTGGGATTCACTAAGGCCCTCCTATGACGGATCGCTTCTTGTCAACATCAGCTCATTATCCAAGAAGTCGATCTAGGAACAACCCTTTCAGTACTTTGAAACTTGCATGCCTCAATGGCAAGTTTCTCACTTCCGGCGACAGGTTTACATCAATGGCCTTCGACTGAAATATTTTGCGTGGTGTTCGATGCCAAGTCCCTTATTCACACCACGTGAATTGTACTGTAGTACCTTGAGGGTCATCATCATTATCGGTGATTCCTCTCGTGCCTGTTAACAGCTTACATCATTGGCTGGTAATCAGGCAATGTCTTTCCATGTTCGACCCCAGAACATCTCTCACATGGATCGACTTGTACTTTGAGTGAAGATCGAATGAGATTGAAGACCCCAGTTCTAGTTTCATCCATCCGGGCTGTGATATATATTTAGGAAAATAAAAACATCAAATGTACATCATTACTGCATAGATAATCATCCAATCCAAGGGATGTTGGCTCTACCAGGATCATCAGTCTACACTCAAACGATTGTCTGTCTTATGTACATGAAAATGAATTTATAAAGTTGAGCATGGGAATGCCCGCCTCAGCTAGATCATGAAAATATTATGAATATAATTTATTGTATTGTATCTTATTACAGGTCGCCTTCCAGCTCGAAAAAACTTCAGATCCTCATGATAAAGCATTTCACCCGACATCAACAGATTAACGACCTCATGCTTTAGGGGGCAACTGTTATAGACATTTTTGGGCACAACAACCCCAATCATAAATGTCCATAAACCAAGGGCTCTTAAGTCCCTAAAACTGTTGTTCCAACCTCTAAAAGAACAAGGTCAAGTGATTACATCTTCTCCTAGAAGTTCTCCATGAAAAACTACTCAAAACTGGTCAAAACTGGACCATCTCACCTTCTCCATGGTCAAATTGCTCTGCATCCCACCTAAATACACAAGGGAGGTGCGATGCATACTTAAAATCCCTTCTATGGGGTGCGATGGGCGAGAGTGGACAAATGGTAGGGTCAATCTGCAAGGTGGAGGATCATGGAATCTTCCAGAAACTTCTCCTGTGACACTTGCCTCTCTGCATTTGCCCAGGTATGAGTAAGATATCATCAATATCCAAGTGGAATCAAGAACTATCAGAGAGAGGACACTAATAAAATCTCAAAAGCTGATTCAACCCCCTTGCAAACATCTATATATGGATCCCTAATCCCAGAGATCCAGAGGCTGGAATTTTGTATCTTGTAAGGAAGTGCTGCTGGTTTCTTGGTGCAACATCATAGTGTTGGGTGATCTAAGCTTTTCATGAGGTGAAGAAGGGCTTTCTTGCTGAGAGGATGATGCTGGGTCAGAACAATTGGTTGTAATCCTCTCTTCTATTCTTGATTATTAATAAAGCTATTCAAGTTTTCCTCCACATTCTTGTATGATTGATGATATATGCATTTGTATGGTCAATATATATCTGGTCCTATATTTTTTATGATAATAGATCTATGTTCTTGGATAGTGTTATGCTGCTTTGATTCTACAGGTGCTCTTTGAAGCTGGGTAGACGAGGAAGCGAGTGGCAAAGATCTATCAGAAGGGAGAGGAATCAAGCAAGGAACCAAGCGCAAGACAGAGGTTGGTCTCCTTTATTCCCCTCTTATCTATTTCTCATAAAGGAAAACGAAAGTGGTTTTAGTTTGTTTGTTTCTAAGGTAGCTACCAGCCTTAGTGGGACTAGCAGCTCTGCATAGACACTAGATTTCCCGATAACAGTATTGGTCCATTTAATGAACTTTGATTCTTGTGTGTGCTTCTCATGCTTGAAGGGAGCATGAGGAGTCCTTTGGAGGCTCAAGTACTCCTATTAAGTGTGTGGAAGTTCAAGGCCAAACCATTTGAACCTCATTCTTAGAACCTAGAAAAAATATTTGTGGTTTCCCATGCTAGTCTCATGAACTATTTCTTCCTATGAATCTACACAATGGTTAAAGGAACAATCACGTGGATCCATGCAAATATCGAGTCATACTTTTGTGTGGAATTTTAAAACTTGATTTTTGATATTAACCAACTATTTTTGAATGATTAATAAATATATTTATGGATCCCTTGTTTTGTTGAATGAACACTTTGTGGATAATAATAGTTGCCCCCCTATGCATGAGGTTAGGAGAAAATGTATAACTGAAATACATCATTGTTTCTTGGTCGTGATGTTTTTTGACTAATATTGATTTGGAGAAAGATTTTGATTTGAGAGAGTAAGAGGTCCTAAAGGAGAAATATTGGGGTCAACCTGCTAACAAAATATATACAATACATAAAGAAATAGGGCATGTCCCAAGCTTGTGGTCATGATTGTTGATAACAATGGTTACATTGGTTTGAGAGATATTGTTAAAGATTTTAAGAACTTAAATTTTTATGATAGAGTAGACAAGTGCATTGAACTTGAGGGCACTTACAGTAGTAAACTAATTTTCCGATGCAAATACTCCTATGGGATTGATATGATTAGACAATGTATCAACCGTCGGTGAATGTATACCGACCAAGCCCACGGGTTTTTGAAAAACATAAGAGATTGGAATTGTCATAAGGTAAGACTCACTTGGACATGAAATGGTGTTGAATTCAAACATTAGGGGGCCAATGGAATCAATGAGCAATAATGACTCATTGATCCATCTAAGGTTCATCTTTGGACATGAAAATGAGATTCAAGATACCACTTCATTCCTAGAATATGAGAGTTTATGTCTACAAGAAGGAAGAAACAATGTCCCAGGGAAAGATCCCTGAGAAATCCACTTTTATTTTATTTATATACCTAGGGTTTGAAAGTGAAAACTAGGGTGTTCCCCCTTACTCTATGCATGAATTTTATATCTTTATGGTTTAAACCCTTAAGACTCCATCACCCAAGTAGGGAGAGGCACAAGGATCCAATTGATGATCAAAACTCTTGAAACTTTTACCTTTTTCCTCTTTTCTTACCTTTTCAACCCTTCAGTGAAAGCCACTAGGGCTAGGGCAAGGATCAAATTCAACTAGGGCTTGTTCCACTGAAACATTAGGGATTATTTGGCATTATTTCCTAATGATTAACCACATAAACTCAAAATCTAGCATTGTTCATGGTGCAAATCATCTCATTAGGGTTGACGTCATCAACCCTAGGTAATTTAGTACCATAGCAAACCCTAGTTCTACAGAGGGCTTGTTAAAGGTTTACCATCTCCTATTCTTGATCATGCCTTTAAGTAAACCTTTTCCTTGTGCCTATATGCCTAGATACACTCTTGTTGAAACATATCTTGAAACCATTAGCATCAAGCACTATTATCAAGGCTTAGCTTATGGTAAGTTGCTCTTTGACATAAAGAATCATGCCCTAATCCAACTAATAAGTACCTTGCTCAAGTCATTCACTTACATCACCTTGAACCTATTGACTTAAAATATATTTTAGGTGATATATATTGGGAATCCTCCCATGTGGTGAAATTCCACTAAAGGTGTAGGAGTGGAGTGGTAACATGAAAGTCGCAACCGCCTCATTGTTGTATATTATTATAGCTCTTCCCTTATGAGGCCTCTCACAAGGCCTCCTATATTTTAAGGCAATATTTATGGCGTTGTTGCGGGGGAGGATTTGAGCTTCCTCATTATATGAAGAATAAGCTTCACTAAATTTTAAGAGAATAATATTCAAATGACAACATAGATTCTCTTATGGTGACTCCTAAATATGATCCTCATATTTTGATACGAACTTAAACATGAATGAAACAAATTATAGATATAACCATAAATACAGAGATGAAACAGAAATAACACTTCATTTCATTAATATCAAACACTAAAATATGCTTACAAATAGAAAAGAAATAAAACTAGCTCGTGCGATGGTAGATTGTCTCTGAGGAGAGATGTGGCGGCTACATGACTGTGAATTGTGTTACAATGAGGCTCGAAGGCTTATTAATTATTCAAAAACAATGGAAAACCATAAACTTCCAAAAACCTAACCCTAGGAGATGAAGCACCAAAACTATGGGCCCCATTTGGGTAAATTGGTACATCAACTTCTCGGGGCCGTAACTTTTGCATACAATCTTTGTTTGACGCGCATAATACCTCATTAAAAATATATATCCGAGGACTAAAATTTTTGAATAAAAACATGAGTCATAGACTCATGTTTTCCCAGTTTTCCCAAAAAATGTCGTTTAGGGCCTCAAAACAGCTTTGGAAGTTCAAGACCCAAAAAACTGCCAAAAATTGTAAATTGTGCTATAGTTAAGGAAACTAAAAAACTGAAAGAGACAATGGTGGGGCTCCAAGTGGAATAGGCATGTGGCCATTAATATCCACCTGGATCATTCCACTCCCCTTAGGAAGCAATGGTCCCCATTGCGTTGCGTACCTCCATGAGATGGGGAAACTTCTACTAAACTTGGTCCTTGGTGAGCCACTTGCCTTGGTGCAAGAGTTCACCAGCTTTGCAAACCCGATATAGTTGGATCTTCTGTTGGCATTTGTTCTTGATCTATGTGTCCATGATCCGATTAGTTGTGGCTTGTTCCATGCAGTATGGTTTATCTATGTTGGTGTGAGTTGTTCTGCAATGTTGAATATGTCCAACAATGGTGGAAAGTATGGCCGAAGATGGTATACTTTGAATATTGGGTGTAGATCAAGGAAAGGTGGAATGTTGAACTCGAAGTAATTGTCCCCTACAGCGGTGTATGGCCCATACCAAAGCAGGAAAAGCTTTTGGTGGGGTCCAACAAGGTGTTCTTTCTGCAAATGTAGCCAAACTTTGTCGCCCACTTGGAACTTGTGCGACACTCGATGTTGATCACGGCCATGTTTTTACTTAGCATTGGCTTTGTCCAATATGTCATGGACTTTCTGGGGGATGCGTTGAATGCGCTCAATGAAGTTGTTAGCGCTGTCGGCTTCGGACTGGATGTGAGCTGAATCTTCTTGAGTGACTACAAATGGTATGGCCACATCAATGGGACATCATAGGTGAAAATCCCAACCCTACCTTAAAGGGGTTGTGACATGTTGAGCTATGGAGAGCTTTGTTGTAGTTGTTCTAGACATAGGGGAGGCTTTCATCCCATGTGTGTGGATGCTTTGAGTTGTACATGCGCAAAATGTGTACAATCATCCCATTGACGACCTCTGTTTGGCCATCAGTTTGGGGGTGGAAAGTCGTGGACTTATTAATTTTGGTATCCAGCATCAACTAGAGACTTGACCAAAATGCACTTAGGAATTTGCTGTCCAGATTTGAGATAATGGACTGTGGGATCCAAAAATGTACCCACACTTGCTCAAATAATAGCTTAGTAGTGGCCCCTACTGTGATACTCTTCTTGTAGGTGACCATAATGGCCATTTTAGAGAATCTGTCGACGACCACGAAAACGCAGTCATTGGAAGGCTTATTAGAAGAAAGGCCCAACATGTAATCGATGGAGATGGATTCCAAAGGTTGATAGGAGTAGGTAGAGTATTATATAAGCCTTGCTTCTTTATGGTGTGTTTGGCAATGGCATAGGCAATGCAGGATCAAATGTACTTCCCAACATCCTGACGAAGGTTTGGCCAATAAAAATACTTTTGCAGTACTACCATTATTTTCTCTACTCTAAAATGCCCAGTGAAACGATTGTAGTGCACCTCAAAAATCATATTGACAAGCTCAATTGAAGGAACATAGATGTGTACCAGGTGGCATAGCAATGCATCCTCGAGGTGAAAATTTGGAACTTGCTTACCTTCCAGGAGTGTTTGGTATGTGCTACCAAATTCTGGATCACTCTTGTAAAGATGCAGCCACCCCGAAGTCTCGTGCCCACAGGAGTTAAGCACAATGATCAGCGCCATGACTGGTGGTCAGTTGAGGCAATCTGCAAAATTATTAGTGTTTCCCTTCTTGTACTTAATGTTCAAATGGAATTGTTGCAGGTATGTGGACCATTTCTGATGGTGATTTTTCTGCAACTTCCCTTGTGTTTGTATGAACTATAGGGGTCGGTGGTCTATGTGGATGACCGTTTCCTTCCCCAAAATGTATGCTTCCATTGATGGCAGGCTTGCACAATGGAATACATTTCTTTGTCAAAGGTGGGATACTTTCAGACTGTTTTTAAAAGTGTCTCACTGTGGTAAGCCATTGGATGCCCATGTTGAGTAAGAACTACACCAATAGCATAGTCAGAGGCATCTATCTCAATCTCAAATGGTTGTTGCAGGTCTGGTAATGAGAAAAGGCGATGCTTTAACTCGGAAAAGACATTATGTTGGGTTTCAAACCAAAATAACTTTGCTTTCTTTCCGCCCTTGGTGATTTGACTTAAAGGCCAAGTGATATGAGAGAACCCCAACATGAACTTGCGGTAGAAATTAGCAAGACCTAGAAAGCTACGGAGCTTTGTTAGAGTGGTTTGGGCTGGCCAATATTGAATGAATTGTATCTTGGATGGGTCCACGTGCACACCCTACTCATCAATGATGTACCCCAGATATTGAACATCGGTCATGGCAAAAGTGAATTTCTCCAAATTAGCACACAGCTTATGTTGTCGCAGGGTTTCGAGGACCTGTCGAATATGGTGGAGGTTCTCTTCCCAACTTTGGCTGAAGATCAAGATGTCATCTAGATACACCACCACAAATTCATTGGTGAAGGGTCACAAGATGTCATCCATCAATATCATGAAGGACTTGGGGGCATTCATCAACTCGAAAGGCGTGACCAACCATTCGAAAAGGCCCTCCTTGGATTTGAAGGCAGTCTTCCACACATTGGAGCATTCGATACGCACCTTGTGATAATCGAACTTCAAAACGATCTTGCTGAAATATTTCCCCCCCTTGAGCTAGTCTAGAAGGTCATAAATCCGTGGGGTTGGGTACCTATTATGTACAATGTTCTTTTCAGCGCTCGATGGTCAATACAGAGTCTCCAGGTCCCATCCTTCTTTTGTACCAATACAATTGGGCTCCCACAGGGTGATGAGCTTGGCCTAATGTGCCCTTTCTGTAACAACTCCTAAATCTGCCTCTTGATCTCATCATTCTCTATAAAAAAGCATCGACAGATCAATTCATTGGGTAGCGGCATGCTCGGGATCAGTGGATGGAGTGCTTGACCTGATAGTGCAAAGACACCCCCGTAGGTGAGGAGAAATGTCCTTGTACTCCTCCATGACCTTGTGCATTTGTTGTTGTTGTGCGAAGGAGCCCTGTCTGGAAGTCATGGCCACAATATTCTTCTCTCCCTAAGGGTGAATCATAAGAAAAAAAAAATTATTGGTCTATGAAATGATCTTACACATTTCTTTGTAGTGATCAAAGGGATGACGGTAGGCGCGGATACCTCTAGTATCCTATACAACTTATTTCCAAAATTAATAATCACAAAGCGAGGTCTAGACTCATATACATGTTTCTTCCACAAGTATGGTTGTCCTAATAATACATCACAAAATTCAAGAGGGACAACATCACAAAGTACCTCATCCGTGAAGGGCTTGATGCTGTAGGGAAGGCGACACTACTGGCTAACACGGAGATCTCATCCTTGGTGAAGCCACATGAGGGTGTATGACTGAAAATGTGTTGTAGTCAGTGGGCCCAGCCACTTCACAACCTCTACCAAAATGAGGTCCTATTGGCTCCCGTTGCCAATAATGAACTACAGCATAGAACCCTTCACCCACATCTGTGAGTGGAAGAGGTGCTCCCCCTACTCTAGATCTCTAGGCTCATTCTTTGGATCTTGGTGGTGGCCAAAGTGGCACTGGGCTCTGAATTAATGATCTTCTTCCCTTTTTCATTCCCCTTGTCAGATTCTAACCCAAAGTTGGAACATGCATCTGATTCAGAAACCTTTATCTTGACCACTAGTGACTACTTGGCCCTACACTAACTCATGTTGTGAGTGGAGCTCTTATGGAACTCACATCATTTTCTAGTGTCCTTCTTTTTCTTTTTGGTGTTTTTCTTTAGTTTTGGCTTTGACTAGTTGTCTGGTTTTCCCAAAAAATGTTGTTTAGGGCCTCAAAATGGCTTCGGAAGTTCAAGACCCAAAAAACTATCCAAAATAGTAAATTGTGCTACATTTAAGGAAACTGAAAAACTTAAAGAGACAATGGTGGGGGTCCAAGTGGAATAGGATGGTGGCCAACAATATCCACATGGATCATATCTCCTATAGTAGTTCATTTGATGATACCATAGCTACAAGAAAGAAAAGAACTATTCGTAAGACAACTATTGATGCTAAGAAATCTCCATTAGTTTAAAAGACTCCTATAGTTACAAGTATATTTATGGATACATATACCTCTAGCGCCATGGATTAACCTTAGCTCATTGTTGCATTTAAGCCATTGGTTGTGAGTAAGTTCCCTAATGCTTCCCATCCATTACCTGATAAATATGAAGAGTGGTTACCCAAATTCAATGACACTAATGCAATTAACACTAAAAAGTATATGCATGAGTTATAATGGGTTTTCAATGCTAGTTTGATACAAGAAGAAGATGTGGTTATGATGTTATTCACCTTGACCTTAGAAGAAAATGCTAGAGAATTTTACCTTAGTTTTCCCCAAGGTGTTCTTACAAACTAGGATACCTTTCACCAAGCTTTCGACAAAATATGGGACATGGTCAAAGAAGAAATTATGCTTCTCGATGAGTTCTAAGAGGCCAAGTGATACAAAATTGATCAATGGATGGTCAAGGATCTATAAAATTCCAAAATTCAAAGTTTTTTGATTCGGTCGAAACCAGTGCCATCGCGTAGAGATCAGAAAAACAATTCCAACACAACTTGAACAGGCAAAAATTGAGTGAGTATGTGAAAGTTATTCAAAGTCAAAGTTTTCAAGGAAAACTCCAAAAATTCAAAGTCAAATTCAACGGACAGTCAATAATCAACGGGGTAGTCAAAGTCAATGCTAACGTGGCAGCTAACTGGATGATGACTAGGCGCTGACGTGGCAATGTTAACTGTGCAATGAGGTGGCAAGCTGTGATTGGGTGCATGGGAACCAATCCCAAGGCGACACATGGCCCAATCAGAGGGTGACAAGTGGCCTCGTCAAATTCGCTAAAAAGTTGTTAAGGGATCTTGACAGAGTTAACAAGATTTGATCCCATGATCTCTAGGATCCAAATCTACTTCCTTACCAATTAAGTTATCATTCCTCTTGTTAAGTGAAGTCAAAAGACGTTTTATTTAAAGGTATTTTTTTGTATTAAATGAAAAAAATATATAGCAGAGTCTGCCATTAATGGTGGCCCCGCCATACCTATCCACCTTAACCTTATCCACCATACCTATCCGCCATAGTTATCCATCTGCCATATCATACCTCATCTGAATCTAGCTCCAAGCGCCAATGTAATATGTTCGATATATATATGTAGGTTAATACAATGAATGGAAGTAACAGGCGGTGGGTATGGCTAGACCCTCGACACCATATATTAAAATATATAATTTTTATATATCATATCACAATGGAGCAGCAGAGAGGTTAGGATTTGATCCCCCGACCTCTCAAATTTTTTTATAAAGCAATACCAACCCACCAAAGGAGATCAAAGTTGATATTTATTGCAAAAGAGGAGTACTTGTGTAGGTACAAGCAGCGAGACTCGAGAACTTTGAAGACACTTTATGGGATATCCGGCAAGCCTTTTTTAGAACCGAGAGTTGCTACAGGATCCTGAGATAGAGAAGATTTCATCTGGATGGTGCATGATTGTATTTGAAATAATAATATTTTGATGTATTTATGGTTTTGAAGTTTTTAATATAAAGGCCTCCCCGTTGAAGACCAAGGCCCGGAGATGTAGGCTTGAAGATAGTCAAACTTCGTTAACAATCTCTTGTGTCGATTTTATTTTCATGTTTGTTGTTCTATTTTTCTGCAAATTCTCTATCATTTCTTCATTCTTAAGTGCTTAATGGTGTTTTTAAGAATCATAAATTAACACTATTTCAACAAGTAAATAAATCACATTTCAATTAAAGATCTATTTGGGATCACCAAGAAAATCGAGAATCAAAATTTTAGGGAATTACACAATAGTTTGATAATATACTCAAGGAAGTTCCTAAATTATACAATCCAATTCATGAGACTATCACTGATATATACATTAGAGACTTTTTTGGACATATTTCATATGCTTTAAAAGACAAGAAGCCTAAATCTTTGGATGAGACTAAAATATCATCTATTGAAATAGAGAAAAATCTAAAGTCGTCCAAAATCGATTTTCTTGCCTCTCTAAGGGCTATAATTGAGCCTAAAGATAATCTTAGTGCCCAATTAGACCCTTCCTTGCAAGCATAGACTTCTAATTCTATTCAAAATTTTAATTGGCATGCTAGCTAGGGCCAACCAATAGTCTGGGATTGCTTCCAAAATTCACTTAACCAACATAAATCACCTCCCCCAAAGAGAGCCATCAATTGCACTAGTGATTGGTCTGAAATTTCACTTTCTGTACCATCCATAACCAATCAACCACCCTATAACTATTAGACTTCAAATGATAACTAAGATATTTTATTACCCCATCTAAAGAAGAGAACTAGAAAGGAAGAAGAGATTTTAAATTTAAAATTAGAATTTCAGGAACTCCATTGGTTAACATAATTGATTTACAAGGACTAAATTCCATATTTGTAGCTTCACAATACAACTTAATTATGTTCCAAATAATCCTCCACTCTTCAATTGAGATATGTCCAAATAAGAGAACATCATCAACAAATAACAATTCTATTAGCTTGACTAGAGAGGATATTTGAATACCTTTTGATTCTCTCTTATTTTGCCACATGGTTAAGAAGAATATTTAATCCTTCCACCACTAACAATAATATAAAAGGGGATAGTGGACATCCTTGTTGAATTCCTTAGGAGTATTTAAAAAACCAAGTAAGTATGCCATTAACGAATACCACATAGTTTTCCAAAGTGGCACATTCCATAATCCAATCAGTAATTGGTTGAGTATATAGTAGTGTCGAGAGGATTGAATGGTTGTGTGTAATCAATAGTAATTCCCATTGATTAAAATTCACAATTAGACCTTAAACCATTTGGAATAGGGAATTCATATGATTTATTCACCAATAGATTTTAAATGGTTTCATCACCTTCCGCTTGATCTACCTTTAAGGTTTTTGGGAATTCCATAGCTAATCTAAGATGTCAAATGTTGAATGATGGTTAGGCTAATCTAACAAAACTAGTGAGGTAAAAATATCAACAATTATATTGCGTTATACATTTAATAAAATGCTATTAACACAATTAAAGCACATTTTTAAATTTAACTAAATTTAAAGTCTAAAAATGAACAATTTGACTACAATAATAGGCTTAAGGGCATAACAAACAATTTCTGTGAGAAACATAATAAGATAAATCATTCATACATGAAAAATTCTTAAATTATAAAAAAAATGCTTACACAATTCCAAACCTAGGTAAATTAGAAAAAATAGTTCTACAAATCACATATTTTAAGACTAAGCCTACTCTAAATGGCTTGGCCAAAAGCCTCTTATCATTTATTAATTTTGTTAAAAAGTTTATGAAATTTCTAAAAAAAAATTCCCTTATGCCCATCAAGGTCATATTATTTATACAAAAGGGATGAGGAAACTAATGGACTTGATACACCAAGATCATTATTCATTTCCCTATCAGTTTCTATGATCACTTTGCTTTCTTATTTACACAAAGGGGATGAGGAAACTAATGGGATTGATACACCAAGATGCTTATTAATTTCCCTATCGATTTCTACTATCACTTTGCCTTCTTCTCACTTATGAGGATTCGAATCCTTATGGTTGTTTTGAAATTTTACCTAGGTATTGGAGTTTCCTTTTGGTTGTTTGAATCCTTCGAATCCTACTTTATAATGTAACATATTAGTTGGCTTAATGAAGCTTTTATCTTTTCTCTTCATTTCTCTTATAGATGTCACACATACCTCAAAATTTTGGCTAAGTGTTTCGTTGTAAGAAAATGTATGTTGGTTAAGGGGGCTCTATATAATGGAATAATTTGACTTATCATTTCCTCATGTTTCTCCATTTTAGGAAATATAATCTTTACTAATGTTATGTGCTCAGTAAGATCTTTTTTAAACATTTGGATGGTTGCTACATTAAGCCTGAGTGGATATTTTGTTGAGATTTTTAGCTTGGGAGGTACTCCAAACCCTAGGCTTGAGGATTTTGGAGGAGTTGGCACACAAGTTTGGCTCGTGGGCATGAAACCCAAGCATGTGGGATTTGTGCCCAAGCATATGGGTGTGAATCCATGATGTGATTTCTACATGTGATTATTTGAGATGATAGAGCACTCTGAGAGTGATCGGACGCAATGAAAATCACTAGAATCTGAGTTGTAGAAATGAATTTATGAATTTTTGAAGTTATGGTGGGTAAATTTGTTTAGTTTGGCAGGTCGGCTTGAGGTTAAAGTAGTGCCCAAATAAAAATTCATTGGAGCCACTTGATGCATATAAATATACGTCAAGTTTGAAAGCATTTGTACATATCCTATGTGCATTCCTACATGGATTAGCTCTATATTTTTGGTGTGGATCTAAGGCAGGACACAAGGAGGAAAGAAGGATGAGTTTGGCACCTATTTAGAGGGGTTTATATAGTATTTTGTGTGTGTAATTCTTGCAGAGATACGTCTCAAGTGTCTTAGTCCTATTCTAGCCAACGTAGAGGCTTGAAAGGGAAGTGAAAGGGAGTGAATCCCTTTCCGACTAGGTCATAGCTCATAGGAGATATAAGAGGGTTTTATGTGGCTATTTTTATGTGTGTTTTGTCTCTGTTCAAGGCCACAGAGATTGTTGTAGCTATAGCAAGTGTGGGAGGACCTCAAGCCTAGCCACAATCACTCCAAGGGCAACACAATTGGGACAAAGAGTGCATCCCTTTAAAAGAGGCTTGGACCTCTAGTTGTAGGTGACCGCAGGTTCTAGGGTGCCTTTTGGAGCATCCCAAGGGCTCAAAAAAAGTTATTAAAGGGATAGAAGGGACAACAAAGTAGGAAAGCTATCCAGACAAGGGAACACCATGACCAAAGGTTTGTTGTAACAGTTTTGGAGGGTTGTCACAGAGTGTTGAGTTCTTTGAATAGAAGTAATTCTCTTTAGAATAGAAGTAATTATCTTTCTAGAACATTATTTTAGATAGCTCTGTTTTTATCGTTTACATAATAACTAACAATAGTCATTTAAAGAAGATCACGATAGCTTACCTTACTTTCCTTTTTAAAAATTGATTGTATTGTAAATCTTTAGTTTTCATTAGGAACATATGAACAAAGAAAATCCTTAAAAATAAATCATCCACAATCATTATCTTAATAAACTCAAAAGGCTTCTAGCATATATAGTGCACTTTCACTTCACAAGTTTACCAACTCCGATCAATAATTTATGTAAGCAATTCAAGAACATTGAATTGACTAAACATTTTGGCGTCGTTTTTTGGGAAGTGTAAATAGAAGTCTTGATTTCTTTAAAAAAAAAACATGATATGCATAGGGAAAGAGACTCTAGGGGTAGATTTGTAGGTAGAGGAAAGAGCTTAATTCCAACAACATCACTCACTCCACCACGACCTCGTAGTGCCACACCACCCACACAAACTCAAATTCCATCCATAGCAGGCCAAAATATACTTCATGAGGTATTAAGATCCGAAATTCAACCTAAATATTCACCAACTTCATCAAAAGAAGCTATAATCGAAGAAGACCCCACATCTCCAACAACAAGAATAATTTTCCTATATTCGACTGGAAAAAAACTTCTAGCTCAAGAGTTGGAAGTTCCTATTGAAGAAAAGGAAGAAGAAACCTACTTCAAACCATTTATAGAAGAACGAGAGGAACTATAGGAGATTTAAAACCCAATCTTAGAACTAGAATTAGAACCCTATATTAGTTCCAAAGAATCTATAATGGCTAGAGAAGGGGAAGGAGAGGTACATAATTTTAATGGTGAGCAACCTAGAATTGGAGGAGGAACAGGAGGAGGAAGACAAGGAAGAGGAGCTGGAAGAGGTGGAGCAAGACGAAGTGGAGAGAATATAAATCTAGAACCTTTTGGATTTCCAATCCTTGATGAAGATACAATTGTCACAATGAAAAATATCTCACCCTCTATTCTTCCAAACTTTCATGGATTAAGGAGTGAAGACCTTGAGACATTTCTCTTTGAATTTGAAGTCTTGTATAGATCATATGATTATCTACATGATTCTCAAAAGTTTAAATTATTCCCTACAACCCTTAAGGATGCAGCGTCAAAATGGTTTATGGGTTTAGGAATAAACTCCATAAGAACATGGGAACAAATTAAAATTACATTCTTAGAGAAATATAAGGATTACTATATGCCCCATAACATTAAAGATGAATTCTTTAAAATGATACAAAAAGAAGATGAAAATCTTGAAGATTTTGTTGAAATATTTGCTTACAATGTAAAAAGGGAAAAAATGAATAATCTAGATGAAGAAACTTTGAAAGCTCTCTTATTAAAATAAATTAGAGATGAATGGATTGATCTTCTCAATCTAATGGGTAAGGGAGACATTTCTCAATTATCACTAGGAGAAATTTGTGAATTGTGCATACACATTTCAAGAGGCAAAACAAGAACTGGGAAAAATCCAAGAGATCCTCTTCTATCAAGGATTAATAAATCTGCAGCCGAGACAGTAAGTAGAGAAGAATTAGGAAATTTTCTTGATAAATTTAAAACATATATTTTAGGGAGTCTTAGTGAACAAATTGACACCCTTAAAATACAAAACAAGCAAAAAGTTGAAAATGTTGCATTATCCATTTTTTGTCCTAAGTGCAAAAAGAAACATGCCTTGAGAGAATGTCCTCTTGATTTAAAAAGTATAGAAACTTGTGTTATTTGTGCGGAAAATAATGATACAAAAGAATGTCGCTCAATACCAGGTCTTAAAGTTGTTTATCAAGAAGGAGTAACAAATCAGGTAGACCCTCTCTATTTTATTGTTAAAAGACCTTGGCAGAATCCACAACCAAATACAGCTTGAGGTTTTAATCCTTAGCCATTTTCATAATCTTCTCAAATTAATTGGAATTCTCCAGTGCCTTGGAAATCTTGGCCACAACCTTGGTCACAAGGATGGCAAAATCCTTATGGAAAATTCCCTCAATATCCTCAATATCAACAATTTCAACAATCATATCCTACTTTTCCTCCATAATATTATCCTCATACAGTTCAACAAACTCAACCTCACAATGTGAATCCACAACTCTCATTACCATTTCCTCAAAGACCAAATCAATTTCCTACCCAACCACTTCCAAATCCAAATAATAATAAAAATTCACAACCAGTTTACAATATGGAAGGACAAAATTTTCAAACCTACATGATAACTCCACTAGATCTAAATAATGTTCAACTTAGATCTAGTAGAATATTAGAAAAAAAGTCCCCCTCAGTTGTTATTCAAGAAAGTGAAAAAGAAAAGATCCCTGAAGAAGAAAAGTCTCTTATTGATAAAAAAGAAGAAACTCAAAAACAAGTTATTTCAACACATCCAAATAACTCAATCCCTATTATGGAACAACCTTCAGTATCTGTCTCAAAACCACCCTTCCCTGAAAGATTGAAAATTGATGAAGGAGTGGAGAAACAAATTTATTTCCTGATTATGACATGTTAGATGAACTAAAGAATGTTTGCATAAATATTCCTTTGCTTCAAGCTATTAATGAAATACCAATTTTCGCAAAAACAATTAGGGACTTGAGCATAAAAAAACCTGGAAGAAAGAGAAAAGAAATCAAAAGAATCCAACTTGTTGGAAATATTGCAAATATCATGATGGGTAAAACAACAATTCAAAAATATCTTGATCTAGGAAGCCCCATTGTGAAAACACACATCAATGGTATAGAGATCCCAGATACATTGATTGATATAGGAGCAACCATAAATATCACGAGCAAACAAACTATGAATCAATTAAAACTTTTTAATCTTCAATATACACCCACACTATTACAATTGGCAGATAGATCTGTAGTCAAACCTGATGGTGTATTATAAGACATATATGTATCATTAGATTCTTGGGAATATCCTGTTGATTTTATGATTTTAACACCCAATAATAACTTAGGATGGAATCCATTGATTCTAGGAAGACCATGGCTAGCTACAGTCGATGCTTTCCTAAGTTGTATATCTGGTGATATGTTCATTTTTTATGGAAGTACAACAAACAAATTCACACTGTATCCACCAGGAGAAACAACAGTATAGGTTGAAAATGAAGAATGGATAGATCATGACTTCGATATAAGACCAATATTTGCTACTTCACAATTAGATGAAGAAGATCAAATTTTAAATTTAATGGAAACTAACGAATTTTCATTACATTGTGAATCTAGTCAGAGTTTTCAAGAACAATACAATATTGAATATTTATCATCTCGTCAACTATCCTTGCACTCTATGGAAAATTTTGGCAATTCTACAATTGAAATATTTCCAGAAAAAAACTTTGAATATCAATAATAATTTGGAAGAATTTCAAAAGAAAGAATTAATCAAGATGTTACAAGAACATTCATCTGCTTATGTATGGGAATATACTGACATGAAAGGAATTGATCATAATACTTGTAAACAGCATATCTACATTGAATAAAATGCCAAACCAGTTCGACAACCTCAAATAAGAATGAATCCAAATTTAAGGGAGATTGTTAAGGAAGAACTACAAAAATTGTTGAATGTAAATTTCATCTATCCAATATTAGATAGTCAGTGGGTTTCACCCCCAGTAATTGTCCCTAAAAAGAATGAAAAATGGAGTGTGTATTGACTATAGAGAATTGAATAAAGCCACTTTAAAATATCACTTTCAATTTCCTTTCATATATCAAGTTTTAGATACATTAGCAGAAAAGAAATATTTTTCATTTTTAGATGGTTTTAGTGGGTATAACCAAATCCAAGTAGCCCCGAAAGACCAAGATAAAAACACCTTTACCTGCCCATGGGGAACTTATGCTTACCTAGTACTTTCGTTTGCATTATGTAATGATCCTACAACATTCCAAAGAGTTGTTTAGGCATTTTTATGATCTTATTCATGATTGTGTGGAAGTGTATATGGATGATTTTATAGTTTATGGAAATTCTTTTAAGGAAGCTTTTGAAAATTTAGAAAAATTTCTCACTAGATGTAAAGATGAAAATCTTTCATTAAGCCATGAAAAATGTTTTATGATGTTTACTGAGGGAATTTTTCTAGGACACCATATTTCAGGAAATGGACTTAGAGTGGACACATCTAAAGCAGAAGTTGTTTCTAAATTATCAATTCAAACCTGTCAACGAGATGTTAGAATGTTTCTTGGTTTCATTGGTTATTATAGAAGATTTACAGAAAACTTTACAAAAATTGCATCTCCACTTTTCAAGTTACTCACGAAAGACTGTGAATTTGTTATATACCTAGGGGGATAATATGGGGTACCAAGGGAGGTACCCAAGGTAATAATGTAATAATGGGATGGGCCATAGTAATAAATAAGGTGGTTAACCCATGTCAGGTAAGGGACCACAAGTAGTTAATAATAATGTAATGGGCCCATGGTATTAGTTTGATGGTATGAGGAAACCATGGTAATGATACATGGTATTGTATGTATGAGGCCTATATAAAGGCTAGAGACTCCACATGGAGGATATGAAGAGAAGAATTATTGTATGAACAGGCATATGGCTTGTGGAGTGTTCTCCTTCCTTAAGGAGTGAATGTATGGTGTTGCCCTACCTCAAGGGTTTTGATCAATAAAGAATCATTTCATATCATTTCTAGGTTTATTTCTATCTTGTTATTATTGGGTTATTTCCATTATCATATATTTTTTGGAATAGATCTACAACAATTGGTATCTCGGAGCACTTTCTTGGGCAAACAGTGGAGAATTTTTTTTTTATTTTTTGCAGGGTTTCGGGGGCGGCGACTTTGCAGGTCAGATCTGTACATTTTGGTGCAAGATCTGTAAAATATAATTACAGATCTGGATTCTTTGTGCAAAAATAGTTGAATTCAAAAAAAAAAAATCAGTTGAATCGGAGTCCGGATGAAGGAGATATCACTGATCTAAAAATCAGTGGGGTTGCAGACAATTTTCAGGGCAGCGATTTTGCGGCGTAGATATAGACGTATTGGCACCAGATATGCAAAATCTAATTGTAGATCTGGAATATTTGAGAAAAAACACCTGATTTCAAAAAAAAAATCAATCGAATCGGAGTCTGGATGAGGGAGATATCGCTGATTTAAAATCAGCTCTTTTTGCAGAATTTTGGGGTGACGGCGGGAGAATAGCAGCGCAGATCTGAAATTCCAATGTCTGAATCAGGATCTCTATCACATGGGCAGATGCAGAATGATTGTTCCATTTCTAAAAATAGGTTATAATAGAAATTCTGAGCAATATTGACGGATCTGTGGCAATTTCAAAATTTTCGCCAACTAAGTGACTTTTTTCAAAACTCCCTTCATGGCTTCTAGCAAGGTTCTATATTTTACAAGAAAAGATGATGATCCTACTATTGAGGAATGCATACAAAGATACAAGTCCATATATGGGAAATTTTGGAAGTTTCAAATGCTGTTTAATATGAGAGGCGAGGCTCAAAAATGGAAATTCTCACTTAACAAACAGTTGACCGAACTCTCAGAGGTAGAATTTGAAAAAGTACTTTTAGACAAATGGTCTCGTGCTAGAAAAAAGGAGAATGAGCCACGTAAGGGGTTATTTTCTACTGATGCTTTCTTATTTCAGGTTCATGGATTGATTCAGAAAGAGAAAATCGTTGTGACTATAAATCCTAGTTGCAAGCAAAATCTTATAAGTGTTAATTTGGAAAAAAGATTGCAAGTTCCAGAAAAACTCATTGAAACTGCACAAGTTGATAATGAGGATGTTCAAGTGTACAAGGATTTGAAGATTTCTATGGATAAGTATGTGTTGCATGGTGATTTTTATGCTTCAGATATGGGTAACATGGATGTTGTTTTGGGATACCCTTGGATGGAATCAGTGGGTACCATAAATATTAATGTGCAGAAGAAATTCCTGAAGCTCTGGTATAAAAAGAAGAAAATTACATTACAGGATATTTCCATTAATAAGCAGGTAGAGTCCAAGGAGGCTGAAGCAGAAGATGTTCCAGAGTCGGATGATGAGCTAGTAATGATAGATAATCAAACTCAAACAGAGGCTGAAGCAGAAAAGGCTACAGGTGCTGCTACATCAGAGGACGGCTCAGTGGTTGAAGTCATATTGGACAAGAAGACACGACAACAGGCACCACAGCAGGGTGAATTAAAGAAAAAGACATCGTGGGTTAAAACTTCAACATATCATCACCCACATCACCCCGCAAGACAACCATCAAGATGGAAACCAAGTAGTCACATGACGGATAGTGAGGAGAGAAGATCCACCCACTACACATCAACACAGAAGAGCTGCCATGGTCAACTTCCATCTCAAGCGATCGAGGCACCGGCGAGATCGAGGGTTCACCTTTCTCTTGGATGGCTAGATGCACGTGCATGGTACCAGTGGACTACTCTTTTGAGTAGATCTTATTATTTGTGTTCTTCCCATGTTTCGGGGACGAAACATGCTTAGGGGGGTGGAATGTTATATACCTAGGGGGGATAATATGGGGTACCAAGGGAGGTACCTAAGGTAATAATGTAATAATGGGATGGGCCATAGTAATAAATAAGGTGGTTAACCCATGTCATGTAAGGGACCACAAGTAGTTAATAATAATGTAATGGGCCCATGGTATTAGTTGATGGTATGAGGGAACCATGGTAATGACCCATGGTATTGTATGTATGAGGCCTATATAGAGGCTAGAGACTCCACATGGAAGATATGAAGAGAAGAATTATTGTATGAACAAGCATATGGCTTGTGGAGTGTTCTCCTTCCTTAAGGAGTGAATGTATGGTGTTGCCCTACCTTAAGGGTTTTGATAATAAATAAGCATTTCTATCTAATCCAAAAAATATATGATAATGGAAATAACCCAATAATAACAAGATAGAAATAAACCCAGAAATGATATGAAATGATTCTTTATTGATCAAAACCCTTGAGGTAGGGCAACACCATACATTCACTCCTTAAGGAAGGAGAACACTCCACAAGCCATATGCCTGTTCATACAAGAATACTTCTCTTCATGTCTCTCCATGTGGAGTCTCTAGCCTCTATATAGGCCTCATACATACAATACCATGGGTCATTACCATGGTTCCCTCATACTATCAACTAATACCATGGGCCCATTACATTATTATTAACTACTTGTGGTCCCTTACATGACATGGGTTAACCACCTTATTTATTACTATGGCCCATCCCATAATTACATTATTACCTTGGGTACCTCCCTTGGTACCCCATATTATCCCCCCTAGGTATATAACAGAATTCAATTGGGATTATGATTGCCAAAAGTCCTTTGAGTCATTAAAAGAGAAAATCTCTGAAGCACCCATTCTTAGAGGACCAAATTAGAAATTACCTTTTCATATCTCTACTGATGCTTCAAATACAACTTTAGGAGTTGTACTGGTACAAAAAGACTTAAATCCATATTCCAATTACACCAGTAAAAATTTGACTCTGGCAGAGTTAAATTACACTGTCACAAAAAAGGAGTTTTTAGTTGTTGTTCATGCCATCAATAAATTCAAACATTGTATTATTGGCTATGAAACTTTTGTACATATTGATCATTCTGCAATTAGATACTTAATGAATAAATAAATCACTAATGGTAGAATCACTAGATGGTTATTATTGCTACAAGAGTTTAATATTACTATTTTGGATCGTCTTGGAAAACAAAACACAGTTGTTTTCTTTTTATCAAGAATTCAAAATGATAACAATCATATGTCTGTAGAAGATAATTTTCATGGTGAATATATTTTTGCAGTATCTACTAAATCTCCCTGGTTTGCATATATTTCTAACTATTTGGCTACAAGAAAATTACCATCATACTTGTCACCTCAAGAGAAAAAGAAGGTAATTCAAATTAGTGCATCTTATTCATGGATAAACAAAGAATTGTATAAAACAGGTCCATATATAATCATTTGAAGGTGTGTGAGAGAAGATGAAGTACTAGAGATATTGAAAGCTTGTCATTATGAGCCATGTGGAGGACACTTCGCTAACAAAAGAACTTCTTACAAAGTCCTTCTCTTAGGATACTACTGGCCTTCCCTTTTTAAGGATGCCAGGGAGTATGTTAAGAGATGTGATAGTTGTCAAAGGATGGGGAACTTGTTCCTTTTGATGAGATTCCTCTACAACCTTAGGTACTTATTGAACCTTTTGAAAAATGGGCTCTAGATTTTGCACATTCTTGTTTGCACTGATTATCCACCTTCAAAACAAAACAAAAAAAGTACATTCTTGTTTGCATTGATTGTGTTACAAAATGGGTAGAAGCTAAAGCACTTATTTCTGCTACTGAAAATGTTGTAGTTTCATTTCTTTTTTAGGATATCTTTACTCGTTTTGGAATTCCAAGAGAAATTGTAACAGATCAAGGTACTTAATTTACATCCAAGTTGGTATAGAAGATAATGGAGGAATACAAAATCAAACATCGAAAGTCTACTCCATATCATCCTCAAGCAAAAGGACAAGTGGAGTCCAAAAATAAATTCATTGAAGCAATTCTCACCAAAACTATGCACTTGCATAAAAGAGATTGGGCAGAAAAGCTTCCAGAAGCTTTATG
The DNA here is from genome assembly GCA_031772625.1 of Pinus tabuliformis. Lineage (NCBI taxonomy): Eukaryota > Viridiplantae > Streptophyta > Pinopsida > Pinales > Pinaceae > Pinus > Pinus tabuliformis. The sequence continues at coordinate 417,873,886 of CM062806.1, read as the reverse complement.
GGTATATTGTACCACATGGAGAAATACTACAGGACATACTCCTTCTGATATTGTTTATGGAAAACAAGTCCTGTTTCCTATTGAGTTTCAAGTCAAAACTTTCAAGACATCAGTCAAGTTGGGCCTTGATCTTTCAGAAGCACAAAAATAAAGAATGGAGAAACTAAATGAACTTGATGAGATAAGACAAGATGCAATCCAAAGAACTCATCTAGCTCAACAACAGAGATCTAGATGGCATGACAAATATATCAAAGAGAGAAAATTCCAACCAAGAGATTGAGCATTATTGTTTGATTCATAGTTCAAAGATTTCCAAGGGAAATTTCAAACTCATTGGCTTGGGCCTTATGAGATTGAAATAGTCTTTGACAATGTACTCAGAATCAGAATTATTGATGAAGAAAGGATAACTTTTATTTTGAATGATCATCGACTGAGAATCTATCATAAGCCATTGACCAAGGAAGAATTTATTAAACATTTGCATGATAATACTGATTTAAAGTTGGTGAAGAAGGATTTTCCTTATTCTCCAACTTGATCTTCAAAAATCTTTTTCTTTCTAAATTAAATTTTAAAAGAAAAATGTATAAACTTGAAAACCAACAATGGTTGGCATATTTATACAAAAAATCTAAGGTGAAAATCAATTTTTGACACCTTAAATTTTCTTTACATTTTTTCTAAACCATTTTCTTTATGTCCCGTTATTTTCTTTTTCAAAATAAAAATAGCTACAGAATTATTGAGTTTCTGCAGCTTTGACAATTTTTTGCAGCCAATTTGACAGAGAATTCTGATGGAATAATTGAAAGAAGTGATTGACTCCCTCCACTGCAAGGCACCTAAAGACAATACAAAGAACAACAACCAAAGGTTAGAAGCAATAATTCAAAGGTATGCAATTCTTTAACTTGATAATAGGGATCAAAACATTAATCATATGAATTATATAGACATCGTACTACCGAATTCAAAATCATCATTACTAAACATTGATAGTATCATGTCAAATCGGATCTAATCCACCATTCACTCCTCATCATTATACCTACGCTCCAACCCACATCCCGATTTTTATTAATCTAATCACCCAAATCATGCTCATTCATTCCCTCAACGGTTAGATTATATCGCACTTCTTCATATCCTTACCACTCACACTTTTGTCATTCACACTCTCATCCTCATTTACCTAAAATCATCTGAAACCCTCATACCTGTCAAATAAACAATCTTGAGACAAAGCTTCTCATCCATGGGAGTTATAGTCAGAATAGAACCAACATGAAGAAAATTTTTGGAAGGATATCCACAGACAAGGGAATTGTTGCAGAAAGCACAGTGGCTTGGAATTTGTAGAGAAATTTGACGAATTCCACAATGAAGTAACCAAGTCCTTTGTTGATCCAAATTGGATCCATATAAGACTGTCAAAGAACCATGACTGTATCAGGTCGGAACAAATCTCTAAAGAATCCAAAACAGTGATCAAAAGCACCCTAAACTAGTGGCAATGGCAGCCAGCATGGAACGACGAGGACCTCGGTCAAAGTGCGCTGACCGAGGCCCATGGACACTGCACAGGACGTCAAAGTAGCCCCTGGGAGCCCCGAATCGGGAAAATAAGGAGGTTTCTGATGCACGATTAGCACTAATCGCGCATCGCTGGGCAAACAGGGCCATAATGGAAAAGCCCGAGCACTTGGACTCATGGGGGAGCCGGAGAACCGCGGGTGGAAAAGGTAAAAGTGATAAAAGTACAAAGGCAAGACCCGCATTCTAGAAAACCGGTAGTATTGATCGGGACGCCCTTAAACGGTAAGAGGTTTTAGACGAGGGCGGAGCGATTCCATTCATCGATCGATGTGTGGCAAGCGGAGGTGAGAGAAAACTGCCGTATATTGCGTGTTATCGGTCGAGCAAGTCAACCACACGAAACGTGTGTATGGCCTCAGATCTGGAGGCCCCAGATCAGACGGTTGAGATCACTCTCGATGGAGGAAGCGGAACCGATGAAGGAATCGACCGCGATTTAGAGGGATTTGGAATCCATTTGACAGCCACGGTGGAGGAAAGACTCATCCACGATGTAACTGAAGAAACGAACCGATGAAGTAGGCTGGCGCTGTTTAGAGGAGGACATGTGGCCACTCCCTAAGCGCTGATGATGATGCCGAACAGGGAACTCCAAGCGCAGCTGCAGAAGGTGAATCGACAGAGGCGGAAGAGGAACCAAACAAGCATTGGAACGAATGGCTAAAAGCCATGAATAGAGACAGAATACACAGTTAGTCGAAGTCGAGAGACGGAGAAGTGGAACAGTGAACCCTGAGAGGAGGACTGAACACCGAGAGACAAAAACAGAGAAAGAAGGCAGTAAAGCAAAGCAGAAGAGGACAGAGGGCCGAGCTGACCAAAGGCAGCATCAAGCACCAGAGGCTTGAGAGATCTGAGCCATCCCATAGAGGATCTGTTCGGCTTGAGCACCACATTGGGCTCTTTCCACTGTAGACCAGAGGGTCACAGAGCTAGTAGGAAGAAGAAGTCTATGTACTCACGTGGCTTGGGGAATCCAAGAACCACCCTGCCAAGCAAATCTACTTCAGGAGAACTCATATTGAGTCCCTGTATTGTAATTTCTCTGCTTAAAGACACAATAAAACAAGGCCACCACTGAAAGCTGGACCAGAAATGTAGCCCTGGAGAATAGGGTGAACTCCTTATAAAATTCTTGTGTCTTTTTGTTTGCTTACTGTATTTCTCTGCTGTCTTTCCAATTAATTGTCTATGTATTGGCAATCTGATCGATCTGTTGCTTCAATAACATAGAACACACACACCAACACATGAGTTTGTAATACCTTTAAACAATAAATCTTTAACTGATGTCACTCATAAGGTGATTATCAAATGAAGTGGTATCAGAGCTCTAGGCTGTAAGGTTAGACAAGCTTGTGTTGGTTTAGCTGTGAATGCTCACAAGATCAAATCTCAAATTAGTAGAAGGAGAGTTGGTGGAAACTAATCCCGAAATTGGGAGAGTCTATCCTCAGAAGACAATGTCAGAGGAAGAATATGTGGGGCCAGACCCTCAATTCGTAAAGAGTTTCCTAGCTATAAATTCTATGGTAGAATAAATGTATTGGGACTTTATAAAGCATAAGGTTGAAGATTCATCAAGTCCTAAGCAAGATAAAGAAGAATATGAGTCTCACTTCGATGACCACTCCAAAGGAAAGGGGAAAGAGGAAAGCTTTCTCACACCTCCTAATAGCCCCGTGCATAATAAGAAAGCATCTTTGATTAAGCTAGATGTTAAATTTGATTTGCCTATATATGATGCAGAGCTAAATGCTGAAAAGTTGGACAATTGGATTATACAAATTGATGTGTATTGCAGGGTACAGAACATAGACTCAGTCAAGAGTAAGATTCAGCTAGCAAGCCTGCACCTAGGAGGCACTGCCTTGGTTTTGTGGGAAGGCAGAACCCAAGTTGATATGAAAAGACATGGTAAGACCATTTATGTCTGGAGTGAGTTTGTTGTTGCAATCAAAAAGCAGTTCTATCCATTGGCCTACATGCAACAAGCCATGATGAGTTGGCAAACTCTTCGACAGTTGAAAGGGCAAAGTGTGCAAGGGTATACCCAAGAATTTAGAAAGAGAGCGTTGATGTTGGGTATCTCATTAGACTCACCAGAGACTCTTTTGAAGTACATTGGTGGTCTACACAGCTACATGAGGCATACCATCCTCATGTTTAATCCCACTAGTATAGATGAGGTATCTGTACAAGCTACTCATCTAGAAGCTAGAGGAAAGAATGGAAATCTAGAAGTTGGGGGACCATCCCAACCCACTGTAAGCAAGAGCAAGGAGAAAAGAAAGCAGAAGTGGAAAGCAAGGAAGGCTAACACTGCACAGAAAGCCAAAGCTTCATGCACTCACTATAAAAAGGATGGGCATGATGATGAGCATTGTTGGATTCTGCATCCAGAGCTGAGACCTAAGAATTCCGAGGGCAAGAAGAAGAAGACTGCTATAGCTATTCAGAAAGATTTGGGGTCAGACTCATGAGATGAAACAACTTTAGCAGCCACAGGTATAAAAGGTAAGAATTCTAAAGCATCTACTAGTAATTTTGCTCAATCTGTTATTGATGAAGAAAATGAGAGAAAAATACATGATCTTTTCCATATTCGAGTTATTTCCAAAAATCAAAAGATTGATAGTTTGTTTGATAGTGGCTCACTAGTAAATCTAATTTCTGAAGAAATTGTAAAGAAATTGGGATTAGCAACTACACGTCACAAGAAACCATATCCATTAGGACGGTTGAATGATAAAGCACAACTACAAGTGACTAGATAGTGCAAACTCAAGTTTTCTTTTGGGTCAGCATTTTTAGATGAGGTTGAGTTAGACATAATTCCTTTGGATATATGCGGAATTGTTTTAGGAAGCCCTTACTTGTATGATAGAAAGGCTATTTTCTATAGAGCTGAGAACAAGTATCTACTTGTTAAATATGGAATCGAATACTTTGTAAGAGCTCATAAGCTCAAGAATAATTATACTCTCATAAACTCAGGACAGATGAAAAGAATAATAAATTCATGCAAACAATTCTTACTTATGGTTGTAAAGGAAAAGAAACTTGATAAAACCAATGTATTTGAGGGCTGTAATGTTGAACAACAAGCTAATATAGAAAAGTTTGTTTCAGAGTATGATGTCTTATTTCAAGAACCTAAAGGTCTGCCACCAAAAAAGGGAATAGTACATGATATTATTTTGTAGCAAGATGTTCCATTGCCTAACATTGGGATGTACAGGTTCTCTACTTTAGAGAATGCTGAAATCAAGAAGCAGGTGCAGGAGTTGCTCGAGAAAGGGTTCATCGGGCCTAGCACATCACCATGTGGATCACCAATCGTTTTGGTGAGAAAGAAAGATGGCTCGTGCAGAATGTGCATTGATTATCGAGCACTGAATAAGATAACCATCAAAAATCATTATCCCCTTCCTCACATAGATGATCTTTTAGATCAATTGAAGGAAGTTGTTTATTTCACCAAGCTGGATTTGCACAGTGGATACTGTCAGGTCAGAGTTGCAGAGCAAGATGCATGGAAGACTAATTTCAAAACAAAGCAGGGATTGTATGAATGGTTGGTTATGCCTTTCGGCTTGACCAATGCTCCTGCTACTTTCATGAGATTAATGAATGATGTACTCAGACCTTTTCTTGATGATTTTGTTATTGTGTATCTGGATGACATTCTGATTTTTAGTAAAACGTGGGAAGAACATTTAAAGCATGTTAAGCAGACATTAGATGTTTTGAAAAGAGAAAAAAATTATGTTAAACTCTCAAAATGCGAATTTGGCAAAAAATCTCTAAACTACTTGGGTCATACAGTAGGGGGGAGGTGAATTGAAAATAAATCCCTCTAAAGTGGCAGTCATTGTGAACTGGCCTAAACCCAGGTCTGCTACAGAAGTAAGAAGATTATTAGGAGCAGCACAATATTGGAGGAAGTTCATTTCTAACTTCCCCTCAATTGCAGCTCCCCTACATGCTTTAACAGGATTGAATAAGGTGTTTCAGTGGGGAGGCAAACATCAAAAAGCCTTTGACACCTTGAAAGAAAAGATTAGTACAGCACCTGTACTAGCACTGCCAGATCTACAAAGACCATTTGAGATCCAAATTGATGCCAGTGACTATGCCATGGGAGCAGTGTTGACACAACACAGTAGACCCATATGTTATCATTCTAAGACTTTTAATCCTGCAGTAGTTAACTATCCTACATATGATAAATAATTGTATGCATTAGTTCAGAGTGTGAAAAAGTGGAAACATTACTTAATGGGAAAAGAGACAGTAATACATACTAATCATCAACCACTTCAATATCTACACTCCGAAACTAAGTTGCAGCAATCAAGACATTACATATGGATGGGTTTTCTACAACAGTTTCATTTAGTCATTAGATATAAAAAAGGCATACGTAACAAGGTTGTAGACATGTTATCTAGACCCATTATAAATGCATCTACCATACTTAAGCATAATTATGTGCTACATGAAAGCTAAATCGAACAATATGCTCAGGATATGGACTTTAAAGATGTATATGAAACTTTGAGTCAAGGAAAAAGAGTAGAAGAATTGGAATATCATGTGAAGGACCGACTTTTATACCATTGTGGGAAACTCTGCATTCCACAAACTGAGAGGATAAAGATAATTAGGGAAGCACAAACTTCTCTGATATTAGGTCACTTTGGAGTGAGTAAAATAGTTGCACAACTACAAAGATTCTGCTATTGGCCGAAAATGAATGAGACAGTTTCTAGATATGTAAGAGGGTGTGCCATGTGTGCTAAAACCAAGCCCAGCAACAGAAAACTAGGCTTGTACACTCCATTTCCAATTCCTTCTCACCCTTGGGAAAGTGTTTCCATGGATTTTGTTGGAGGACTACCTAAATCTAGGAAAGGTCATGATTATCTATATGTTGTTATGGATAGGTTCAGCAAAATGTGTATTTTGATACCTTGTAGTAAACAGATTACAGCTGAATAGACTGCAAAATTGTTCTTTGAACATGTATGGGTTCATTTTGGATTACCCACTTCCATTGTATCTGATCGAGACACTCGATTTGTGGGGAAGTTTTGGTCGAGTCTATGGGAACTGATGGACACCAAACTGAAGAAAAGCACAGCTTTTCATCCACAAACAAATGCCCTAACAGAAGTAGTAAACATGACAGTGATCCAGTTACTGAGAGGATATTGCAGCAAACATCCTAAGCTTTGAGATGAAAACTTTTGTTATGTGCAGTATGCTTACAACAGAGCAAAACACTCTTCTACACAGAGATCTCCTTTTGAGACCTATTTTGGTTTCACACCAAGGTCTCCTTTGGATTTTGTCTTTGGTAAAGATACCATGGTTGATGGAGACAATGATGTGGACAAGGCAACTAGGTTCATTGAAAAAATCCAGGAGATCCACCAGGAAGTACAGGAACAACTGTAAAAGAGCCAAGCCAAGCACAAGGCTAGGCATGACAAGCATCGGATGGAGCATAGTTTTCAAGTTGGAGATCAAGTCTAGCTATATATAAGCAAGGATAGGATGCAAGGCGAAGGTAAAAAGCTAAAGCCTATCAGGTATGGACCTTTTAGGATACTTGAGAAGATTGGTGAAAATGCTTTTCACCTTGATTTACCAGCTTACATGCACATCTACTCAGTCGTAAATGCAGATTGCTTGAGATTGTTTGAACTTTCAATGATTGAGGATCCTGAAGAGCAGAGTCAATTGCCTTCTATTGATGGCCTACTACCTGAATAGCTTAATGAATTGCAGGAAGACATAGTGTTGGACAGGAAGGTGAGAACGACACGTAGGGGAGATGTTGAGTACCTCAGGATTGGGCTCAAAGGTTCAAAGCCGAGCAGTGCAAAGTGGATTGAGATTGGACAAGTGAAGAAGCAATACCCTCACTTAGTCGATGCTTAAAAACCAACTTTTGGTGGTCCAAAATATTTTTTAGTGGGAAGGCCATGATCCGAATTGGATCCATAAAATACTGTCAAAGAACCATCACTGTATCAGGTCGAAACAAATCTCTAAAGAATCCAAAACAGTGATCAAAAACACCCTGAACCAGTGGCAATGGTAGCTAGCGTGGAACGACGAGGACCTTGGTCAAAGCGCGCTGACCGAGGCCCATGGAGACTACGCAGGAGGTCAAAGTAGCCCCTGGGAGCCCCAGATCAGGAAAATAAGGAGGTTTTTGATGCATGATTAGCACTAATCGCGCATCGTTGGGCGAATAGGGCCATAATGGAAAATCCCGATCACTCTGACGCATGGGGGAGCTGGAGAACCGTGGGCGGAAAAGGTAAAAGCGCTAAAAGTACAAAGGCGGGACCTGCACTTTGGAAAATCGACGGTATTGAACGGGACGCCCTTAAACGATAAGAGGTTTTGGATGAGGGTGGAGCGATTCCATTCATCAATCGACACGTGGCAAGCGGAGGTGAGAGAAAATCACCATTAATCACGCGCTATCAGTCGAGCAAGTCTACGGTGCGAAACATGCGTATGGTGTCGGATCTGGAGGCCCCAGATCAGACGGCTGAGATCGTGCCCGATGGAGGAAGCGGAACCGACAAAGGAATGAGCCACGATTTAGAGGGATTTGGAATCCGTCTAACCACCATGGTGGAGGAAAGACTCATCCATGACGTAACTGAAGAAACAAACTGACGAAGTAGGCTAGCTCCGTTTAGAGGAGGACATGTGGCCACTCCCTGAGTGCTAATGATGACGCTGAACAGGGAACTCCAAGCGCAGCTGCAGAAGGTGAATTGAAAAAGGCAAAAGAGGAACCGAACAGGCATTGGAACGAATGGCTAAAGCCATGAACAAAGACAGAATACACAGTTAGACAAAGTCGAGAGACAGAGAAGTGGAACAGTGAACCTTGAGAGGAGGATTGAACATCGAGAGACAGAAACAGAGAAAGAAGGCAATAAAGCAAAGTAGAAGAGGACAGAGGGCCAAGCTAACCAAAGGCAGCATCAAGCACCAGAGGCTTGAGAGATCTGAGCCATCCCATAGAGGATCTGTCCGGGTTGAGCACCACATTGGGCTCTTTCCACTGTAGACCAGAGGGTCACAGAGCTGGTAGGAAGAAGAATTTTGTGTACTCACGTGGCTTGGGGAATCCAAGAACCACCCTGCCAAGCAAATCTGCTTCAGGAGAACTCATATTGAGTCCCTGTATTGTAATTTCTCTGCTTAAAGACACAATAAAACAAGGCCACCACTGAAAGCTGGACCGGAGACGTAGCCTTAGAGAATAGGGTGAAATCCTTATTAAATTCTTGTGTCTTTGTGTTTGCTTACTATATTTCTTTGTTGTCTTTTCATTTAATTGTTTGTGTATTGGCAATCTGATCGATCCGTTGCTTCAATAACACAGAACACACACACCAGCACATGAGTCTGTAATACCTTTAAACAATAAATCTTTAACTAATGTCACTCATAGGGTGATTATCAGATCATTTGCCAAACCCTTTGATAGAGTGGAAGTCGAGATAGGGGACATAAAATTTAGAGTGACATAATATTTTGTTGCTAAAGCTAATGGATTGCCTCAAATTGGAGAAAATGGTTTAAGAACAGATGTATTAAGAGCGAAGAATGGAAAGTTTTTTCAGAACAACCCTAGCATGGATACCATAATTTTCAAGAAAGGCATCCTGAGCACAACACTAAAAATTAAGTGGAGAAATTTGATTTTGATAATTCAAAAATTTGTTACTTACGAAGGGAGGTTTGAATGCATGTTTTTCTATCATATTCGACCGTTGATGAATTTCATTGAGGATAATGAAATAAATCTCCCTTATTTCTTGCTCAATAATCTAAGAAAGAAGTCAGGGAATGTCCAAAGAAAAATTTAGTTTGTAGAAAACACCATGTATCACCATGGTCTCATTAAAATCCTTGTTTAATTCCATCTTAAGAATGTGGGTGATAATTGGGAAAGCTTTTTGGTGAGGAACCATTTTAAAGAAGATAACCAAGAACAACTAAGCAACCATAAGGTTGAGAGAGGAAGAAAAATAAAAATTAAAGAACCAGTAGAACAAGACAACCAAGGAGTAGCAAGGATAAGAGAGGAAGAAAAATAAAAACTAAAGTACCAACAAAACAAGGACAACAACAGTCACATGAGCAATTAGAGGATGATATTCCTCTTGTAGAAATTTTGGGGAATATGAACAAGAAGGATGTTAGAAGAAATAAATCCATACAAAAGACAAAGAGCACAACCAAAACAGAGAAACCTAAGATAGAAAGGAAGAAGGAAAAAATTCAAAAGCCTCATGCAACAAACTTAAGAAGGAGTACCAAACTCAATCCAACACCAAAAGAACGACCTAAAAAAAGTATGGAGCATGTTGACCTAGAAGCAAAGGAAGATTAAGGGTTTCTCCACCAACTTTCATCACACCTCCTGAGAGTCCAGGCCAAAAAACACTTGAAATTGATCCAGTACAGTAGGAAATCTATGATTACATTGAGTCTCTGAAGAAAAGAGATACAACAAAAACATCAGCTTCAAATCAAGAAGAAGTCCAGTTTAGTGAACCACAAGAACCTCGAGTAGTAAGTGTTTTAAAACAAGAAATTTTTGAGTTGGAGACACTAAACATGTACATTCAAAAGAAGAATCAAACTCTAAAGGCGCAGAGTGAAATCTAAGTAGCTAAGAGTGACAATCTCCTTTTACACCTAAGCTTGTGGTACAAGAAGAACAAGAAGTTGAAACAGAAAAACAAAGCTCTGCAAAGGCAAGTCATAAACCTAAAGTACAAGATTCTCATGAAAAAACCAAGGATGGTAGTGGGTGGAAAGAAAGGGAAAAAGATGAAGTTGGATGTACTTGTAGAAGTTTCAAATGAAATGCAAAATTAAACAGGAGACATCAGTTTTGTGTTTTGCATGAGGACATCCAAAGACCTCAACATGGGGGAATCTAAAGTCCCATGATTGTTCTTTTTTTGACATCACTTCCATCCATTTTTCCTCTTTTCATCACTACTATCAACTCCATTAAACAGTAAAATAAGATATTTTTACATGGCAAGGTACTCATATGTCTTATTTTTCATACTTGTTAATGTGCCTTATTATTTAGTTAAATATTGTAATAGCTATGGAATTAATACAAATCTGCAGTTGTTTTATGATTCCGCAGCTACCTCCATGGTTTGCTGAATTCTAGTGTGTCAGCCAAGCAAAGAAGCATATGGGAAGATAGGAATTGATCTCTTCATGGATCTCCCCCTATTCGTCCAAACCAAATCATCAAGGAAATCGCCTAGTGGCGCAGTCAAGTAAGTAGGTCAACATGTGGATGAACTAAGCAGCAAGAGTTTAAATCAATCACGACTTTGTTATTTACTTCCCAAATAGAAAATCACCGAGAAGCGTTACAAATTCCATTATCATATTAGCATTTAGATTAGGGTTGTCCTTAAGTTTTTAAGGCATGAAAATCTCAAAATTGTTAGGCGTGAATGAGATATATATATATATATATATATATATATATATATATATATATATATATATATATATATATATATATATATATAAACAGAAACTGAAGACATGTAGACATATATATAATTTGTAATTGACAGTTTGAAGTTCCATGACTCTGTTCCTCTTTAATTGAAGAAGTATTTTCATGAATATCATGTGCAATTAGTTGTTGAGATAGAGTTATAAACCCGTTGTTTTGTGGAGGGCCCCTACAGACAGTTGAGGTTCATTCATTTGCTTAGTATTCAGTTCAGTTCATTTCGTTATTTTTCCAGAATTGCATTGTCATAGTTTCATTTCTTTGTAATTATTTATTTACGGTTTTCCATTTGTTTTCTGTAGATTTCAATTCATTTACATGCTTTCTAAAATAGGACTTTATATATAAATCTCCTTCCTTTCATAAATAGATATATTTGTTCAGATCATATTCTTTCTGTTTTTGTTTTATTATTCCAATTAAGATTGATAATTGCAGTGTGTAGATTTTAATCTAGATTGCTTTATAAATTTTATCTTTGAATAGAAGTAATTATCTTTCTAGAACATTAGTTTAGATACCTCTATTTTTATCATTTACATAGTATACTAACTAGCAATAGTCAATTAAAGAAGATCATGATAGCTTACCTTACTTTCCCTTTTGAGAATTGATTGTATTGTAAATCTTTAGTTTTCATTAGGAACATATGAACAAAAGAAAATCCTTAAAAATAAACCATCAACAATCATTAGCTTAATAAACTCAAAAGGCTTCTCACATATATAGTGCACTTGCACTTCACAATTTTACCAACTCTGGTCGATAATTTATGTATGAAATTCAAGAACATTGAATTGACTAAAGAGTTGTGTAGATCATGGAGCAGACGATTCAACTGAAGACATTGAGATCGGTGGTGAACCTGGTGCACTTCAGTATGTTGTGTGGTGGTTTGTAGATCATGGACTCCCTTTGACTTTCCATGGATTATTGTGATAGCTTGAGGATTGCTTGCCATGGATGAGATTAGGATGATTGAGATTGCTTCATGTGATGGACTACAGGTTGACATGCTAATTTATTCATTGGATAACGATGTTGCATATTCAAGATTAGAGGGATTTGCATGAGTGGTATTTGATCTAGGAGTATGAGATGTTGCGGGACTGAGCCAATGGGGATCGTGTAGGCTTAGGGGGATTATAGCTTCAAAGGGAGTAACCCTATGAAGGATTTGGATCTTCAAGTTCATATGTGAATAGGTAGAGGCACTAGCGAGATTACAAGGTTCATTCTATAGAGTATACAACAGCGATGGACGCAAAATGGGATAATGTCACTAGAGATGATGATGGTGGAGACTTCCTAGTGTTGGAAGTATCTCCCTTGCTAATATGGAGTGTTGAGATTGGTAGCTTGGCAGGTACTCTGGACCCTAAGCTTGAGGGTCGTGGAGGAGTTGGCACATAGGTGGGGCTTGTGGGTATGAAACCCAATAATGTGGGTTTTGCACCTAAGCATATGGGTGTGAATCCATGGGGATATTTCTACATGTGATTATTTGAGTTGAAATAGGACTCTGAGAGTGACCGAATGCAATGAAAATCACTAGAATCTAAGTTGTAGAAATGAAGTTATGAATTTTTTAGGGTAAATTTGATTAATTGGGCAGGTCAGTTTGAGGTTAAAGTAGTGCCCAAAGAAAAATCCATTATAGCCACTTGATGCATATAAATATAGGTCAAGTGTGAAGGCATTTGTACATATCCTAAGTGAATTCCCACATGGATTAGCTCTACGATTTTGGTGTGGATCTGAAGTAGTACACCGGGAGGGAAGAAGGATGAGTTTGGCACCTATTTGGAGGGGTTTCTCTAGTGTTTTAGGTGCGAAATTTTTGCAAGGATAGGTCGTAGTTGTCATAGGGTTGTTCCAGCCAGTGTGGAGGCTTGAAAGGGAGTGGAAGGTAGTGAATCCCTTGTAGACCAGGCCATAGCTAAGAGGAGAGATAAGAGGGTTTTTTGTGGCTATTTTCATGCGTGTTTTGTCTCTGTTCAGTGGTGCAAAGCTTGTTGTAGCTACAACAAGTGTGGGAGGATTGTGTGAGAGGATCGAGAGGGCTAGGAAGGCTCCGCAAGCCTATCTATAGTCACTCCAAGGGAAATGTAGTTGGGACAGATGGTGTATCCCTTGAAAAGAGGCTTGAACCTCTAGCTGTAGGTGACCACAGATTGTAAGGTGCCTTGTGGAGCATCCCAAGGGCTCAAATAGTGTTAATAAAGGGATAGAAGGGATAAAAAGGTAGGAAAGCTAGCTAGACAAGGGAACACCATGATCAGAGTTTTGTAGTAGAAATTTTGGAGGGTTTTCACAAAGTGTTGGGTTCCCTAACAAGTGATAAGAAGCTACAACCATGTGCATAGAACCTTAGGGAAAGAGGGAAACAATAGTATGGTTGTAGATGGTCTCTTGATGATGGATATATGCTAGTTGGATGGGTGTCCAAGGGTTTGATAGTTGACGAAGTTTGTTAGCATCCATGAGGAAGGGTTGTCCTAGGTTTGGATGCCCTAACCAGAGCACAGTTGATACAACAAGGATTGGTCACCCGTGGTCTAGTGGAGGGCAGTGTGAGAGTGCCCAAGTATGAAGCCCTATGTGTAGTGTCTTGATGAACTAAGGGCTGCTAGGATAGGTAGTTTGTTGGATATCATAGGTCTAATCAGCCATAGGAGTAGTGTAGGAAGACTATAGTGGGCTAAAGTCCATAAGTAGGTGAGGCGTAGCAATGAGCAGTTGTGAGTTGTTCACAAATAGAGTTGTGAAAAACTCAATAGGAGTCTTAATGTGTTGATGCATTGATGGAAAAATGCTCAACGAGAGAGTAGATTGGATAGTCAAGATTCAATGGCAAGATGGACTTGGAGCATTGATAGAGGTAGGTGCTGCAAATTGGGAGCCAAATGATTGAGAAGATACAAGGTACGATTGATAGGAGTTGTGATTGCATGTTACATCAGCCAAATGGTCATAGTATCTTGTTGAGGGTAGATTGGTTGTCGATGGACTAACGCCAAGCCCAATTTTTGTATCTTGTATCAGTGGATGTATGAGGGCCATTATCCCTGGTACGGGAGCCCTAGACTGTTGTATTATTCAGTTGGATTAATATAATGAAGATTGGGTTATTGTACAAAATTGTGTAAAAAGTTGTGTATATTTTGTGCATTAGTAGATTTATTGTTGTTTATATTCCGTTGTGAAAAGTAGCTTCGTTGTGATTCTTGGTTTGGTAGTGTTAGTGATTTAAGATTCTATCCTAGACACCAACATAGTGGAAAAACAAAAGGTTTGATATCTTTCTTGTTGGCACTGATATAGTTTTTTTAAATATTTGGTTGTGCACTTGTGGGAAGAAATTTTCCTAGGTCCAAAAGAAGAGAACTTATAATTGCTTTCCATTTTCTCTGAGTTTCCATATCCTAGTAGAGCAATTGACCTCACTAGTAATCTCTTGGAGGGCATTATAAAATTTCTACTTCCACTATTTCAGATTTGACTCCATTTCTTGTAGGGTTTGTGTAGTATCAATAAGAATTTAAAGAGGATTTCTTCTACAATTGTGATCATTCATTAGACATTAATATAATTATCTTATATTATATTATCTTCCAGTGCAAATTGTCAATCTTCAACTCCCAACCAAATTGTAACTTAACTTCTCACTATTGTAGTTCCTATGCTTGGACATATTAATATTTTATGACTTTAACTATATCTTGCTTTCGTACCTATAAATGTTGTGCTCCATTATAATTCATTTTTTACCCTATAAGCCAAGCCAATAAACTTAACTTATTCTTCATTTTCTTTTGTAACCAATTTTACTTTGATTTCAACCCTTCTTTTCAATTTCATTTTTTTTTTCTTCCATATTTCTTCTCAATATACTATAGTCATTCTTTTAATAATTATTGAGATTTTGATCATCGACCAATCTTTTTTTAGAATCCTTTTTCTCTTTTTACCTATTATATTATAAAACTTACTTGTGTAATAATATCATAATGTTATTACAGATTGAGTTATTATTCAATGATGATTGAAATAACCGCTAACCCTACACAGTCTCTATCAAAGACAAATGCTATTGTAGCGATGAACTGGATTAATATTGAATATCTCTTTTGAGTTACTCTCATTTCCTTATGTTGCTTTAGATCTCATTCTCATATGGAATTAGGGCAACGTGAGTACATGGATGGTTCATATTTATTTTCTGCACGGTGTGTTTTTTTAAATCCTGGGAATAGCTGAATGATGTGGGATTGTTGTATCATTCAAACATTTCAAAATTGAACAATTGAAGCATCTGGAATTTTTGTATCATCTATCAGTGAAAGCGTAGACTGTTGAATGAGTTGGTATTTCTGACCGAGCTAAAATTGCTGTACCATCCAAAAGAAATGGCTATCGTTATCCATCTGTGCCACGTAGCTGTTATTCGCATGTGCTAGAGAAAATTGCAGAGCCTCTTTTGCAGAGTCACCTAAGCTTCCTGTCCTTTCTTTGTCTTGGAGACAGTTAGATTCTGATCTGTGGTTGAAGCATATCCCGGCCACGTTTTATTTAAAAAACGACAAACATGGTAAAAGGTAAAAGTTTGCAGTAGTTATCTATTTCTGAAAAATCTTAAGAAAAACTTTAAGACATTTAGATTGTGCAGTAGTTACCGATCAAGCTTGTGACTTCAATAAATTCTTGCTGAAATTTAGAAAAAATAGATCCTAAAAACCCTGGGAAAAACTTTCAAAAAGTAACACTATAGACAACTGGTTTATAAAAACTTAATAAATTTAATCAATAAACATATAATTATAAATATGAAATATATATAAAAAAATAAATAAAATAAATAGTAATTATAAATTAATATCCATTTTAACCTACAAATTAAAATAATAACTCATATTCATAATTATTATATTTCATAATTTCATATTTTAAATTAATAATGTTGATAATTAGTAAATGAATAATAGAAACTTAACCTCCCATAAATATTTTAAAATATTTATAATAACATACACAAATCAAAGGTAAGATAATCCATGGTATTGTAACAAAGTGTATTTATAAAATATTCATGGTAAGTGGGTTAAATCTTCATGATAAATGTATTGTTCCATGTTCTTTCAAATATGTTTGTTTAAATTATATATATTTTCTATAATTAATAATTTAAAATAAAACTAAAATTTAGTTAGTATTATGATTTTTTTATAAGTGATCTAATGTTTATTATGGATTGAGAAGATTTGCTTACAATGTAAAAAGGGAAAAATGAATAATCTAAATGAAGAAACTTTGAAAGCTCTCTTATTAAAATCAATTAGAGATGAATGGATTGATCTTCTCAATCTAATGGGTAAGGGAGACATTTCTCAGTTATTAATATGAGAAATTTGTGAATTGTGCATACACATTTCAAGAGGCAAACCAAGAACTGGGAAAAATCCAAGAGATCCTCTTCTATCAAGGATTAATAAATTTGCAGCCGAGATAGTAAGTAGAGCAGAATTAGGAAATTTGCTTGATAACTTTAAAACATATATTTTACGGAGTTCCATTGAACAAATTGACACCCTTAAAATACAAAACAAGCAAAAAGATGAAAATGTTGTATTATCCATTTTTTGTCCTAAGTGCAGAAAGAAACATGCCTTGAGAGAATACCCTCTTGATTTAAAAAGTATAGAAACTTGTGTTATTTGTTCATAAAATTAAGATAGAAAAGAATGTCGCTCAATACCAAGTTTTAAACTTGTTTATCAAGAAGAAGGAGTACCAAATCAGGTAGACCCTCTCTGTTTTATTGTTAAAAGACCTTGGCAGAATCCACAACCAAATACAGCTGAAGGTTTTAATCCTCAACCATTTGCACAATCTTCGCAAAGTAATTGGAATGCTCCAATGCCTTGGCAATCTTAGCCACAACCTTGGTCACAAGGATGGAAAAATTATTATGGAAAATTCCCTCAATATCCACAATTTCAACAATTATATCCTACTTTTCCTCCACAATATTATCCTCAGCCAGTTGAATAAACTCAACCTCACAATGTGAATCCCCAAATCTCATTACCATTTCCTCAAAGACCAAATCAATTGCCTGCCCAACGACTTCCAAATCCAAATAATAATAAAAATTCACAACCAGTTTACAATATGGAAGGAAAAAAATTTCAGACCTACATGATAACTCCACTAAATCCAAATAATGTTCAACTTAGATTTGGTAGAATATTAGAAAAAAAATTCCCCCTCAGTTGTTCTTCAGAACGTGAAAAAGAAAAGATCCATGAAGAAGAAAAGTATCTTAATGATAAAAAAGAAGAAACTCAAAAATGTGTTATTTCAACACATCCAGATAACTCAATCCCTATTATGGAACAACCTTCAGTATCTGTCTCCAAACCACTCTTCCCTGAAAGATTGAAAATTGATGGAGTGCATAAACAAATTTTATTGCCTGATTATGACATGTTAGATGAATTGAAAAATGTTTGCATAAAGATTCATTTGCTTCAAGCTATTAAGGAAATACCAATTTTCTCACAAACAATTAAGGACTTAAGCATAAAAAAAACTGGAAGAAAGAGAAAGGAAATCAAAAGAATCCAACTTGTTGGAAAAAATTGTAGACATCATGATGGGTAAAACAACAATTCAAAAATATCTTGATCCAGGAAGCCCCATTGTGAAAACACCATCAATGGTATAGAGATCCTAAATACATTGATTGATCTAGGAGCAGCCATAAATATCATGAGCAAACAAACTATGAATCAATTAAAACTTTTTAATCTTCAATATACACATACACTATTAGAATTAGCAGATAGATCTATAATCAACCCTGATGGTGTATTAGAAAACATATATGTATCCTTAGATTATTAGGAATATCCTGTTAATTTTATGATTTTAACACCCAAGAATAACTTAGGAGGGCATCCATTGATTCTAGGAAGACCATGACTAGCTACATCAATGCTTTCATAAGTTGTAGATTTGGTGATATGTTCATTTCTAATGGAAGTACAACAAAGAAATTCACACTATATCCACCAACAAAAATAATAGTAGAGGTTGAAAATGAAGAATGGATAGATGATGACTTCAAAATAAGGCCAATATTTTCTACTTCACAATTAGATGAAGAAGATCAAATTTTAAATTTAATGGAAATTAATGAATTTTCATTATATTGTGAATCTAGTCAAAATTTTTAAGAACAATACAATATTGAATATTTATCATCTCACCAACTATCCTTGCACTCTATGGAAAAATTTGGCAATTCTACAATTGAAATATTTCCAAAAAAAATAAAATGAATATCAATAATAATTTGGAAGAATTTCAAAAGAAAGAATTAATCAAGATGTTGCAAGAAAATTCATCTTTTTATGCATGAGAATATATTGACATGAAAGGAATTGATCCTAATACTTGTAAACATCATATCTACATTGAAGAAAATGCCAAACCAGTTTGACAACCTCAAAGAAGAATGAATCCAAATTTAAGGGAGATTGTTAAGGAAGAACTACAAAAATTGTTGAATGTCAATTTCATCTATCCAATATCAGACAGTCAGTGGGTTTCACCCTTAGTAATTGTCCCTAAAAAGAATGGAAAATGGAGAGTGTGTATTGACTATAGAGAATTGAATAAAGCCACTTTAAAATATCACTTTCCACTTCCTTTCATAGATCAAGTTTTAGATACATTGGCAAGAAATAAATATTTTTCATTTTTAGATGGTTTTAGTGGGTATAACCAAATCCAAGTAACCCTAGAAGACCAAGATAAAACCACCTTTACCTGCCCATGTGATGTAGGAGCAGTCACCCAAGAGAAAATCATTGTAATTAAGTAGACATAGGGGGTCATGTATTTTTAGGAAGTTGGATTCCTAAGTGACAAATTAATGTAATATTAGGCTTTTAAGTGAATTAATTAGATAATGGGAGGAAATTGTAAGTGCTCTCGAATAAATGAGAACATGAGTGGCAATAATGACAAAAGAGCCTAAAATCAATTAGGACTCTTAGAACAGTTCATGATTCGAGGAACTAAGGAGAGACTTTAGGAATTAATTAATTAGAAGTGGACATAATGGATAGAGGATTTAGGAGTCAATTCAGTAGATATAGGAGTCGAACCAGGATAGTTCAACAGAACTCCTGGCATATATGTAAGCCTACGGGTAGAGTCAAAGAGAGGCCACGATATTGAAGAATAGGCCTGTGTGAGACTCAGAGTTTCAGATATGTAATTGCCTATTTATATTTATATATAGAGATGTTTATTCCTGACTGTGTCAGTGTATTAAAGAGTGTTTCATGAATGACTTACTGTGAAGTCATAGGCTCTGTAACAAGTTGCAGGCACAATTCTGAAGGGCGCAGAGGAACGGTATTGACTCACAGGAATCGTAAAAGGATCCTTGAATCAAATTGAGGAAATGAGTGAAGCTCTGGAGTGAAATCGAAGTGAGATTTCGCAGAAGAGTAGAAGTTCAGAGGTAGCTGAGCAGCGGAAGCAGAAGGCAGAATTTTAAAAATTATACAGCAGAAAAGAGTGATTCGAAGGATCACAATGGATCGTTGAATCCATTTGAGAAGATTAAAGCCAAGCTCAGGAGGAATCACGCATTAAACCAACAGAAAGGCCGAAACCTTCAAAGAGGAGAAAACCACAGAAGAATTGAGGAAAACGCATAAAAACTAAGTAAAAAGGGACGAGCGAAGGAGTAAAGTGTCAGTGCTCAGGAGCCGTTGGATCTTTAAGATCAACACTGGGATTTAATTGCATCAGCGGAACCTTTTTAAGTCATCGGGTCAGGCCATTATATTATAGCGATAACGATCATCGGACTAAGTGTGGACCGTCGAATCAAGATTTAGATCGACGGTCCAAATCTAATCACTAATCGAGTTATCAACGGTTTTAAGTGGAAGGGCTAAGTGTTATGAGAAGTTATTGTGATCGTGTGATTAATCGTTGACCGTCGGATCGCGATCCTGATCGACGGTCACGATTTAATCGGCCATCGCATATTAGCGCTAATGGAGATCGAAAGTTATAAGCGGAAAGGCTTGAAGGAGGCAGACCCGATGCATTTATAGATGTGGGTTTAATAAATTTGAAGTCCGCTATATGTCTTCGGGCGGAGTTTTCCTTTGTAAATAGGATAGTGAAGAATTAAGCGTCGATAGTGTATTTCTCGGTTTTAAAGGGAGAGTCACATATCGGAGCCGAAGAAGGGATGAGGCATACATGTATGTATGACCCGCGAAAGTGCCGATAACCAATTGCAATATAGGTACAGCCTCAGGATCTGTACAGGAGCCGTACAGAAGGCGAAAAAGGGTATGTTTGCGTAGTTTTCCTTTGTAAATGGATTTATAAGGAAATTGCACCGAATGAAGGTTTTTATGTGTTAAATATATATTAACCTATGTTTTAAGAGGGTGGTTATGTATATATGAAGCCTAAAAGGCTTAACTAAAGTTTAGATGGGTTTAAAAGTCCCGATAGAAGGAATAAGAAGGAAGGTTTTAATAACTTCCTATATAAAGGCTTGAGGGTTGTTTAAAGTCCCGATAGGTGGTTTTGATGGGGTGATTAGGTTCTGATACAAAGGAACCAATGATAAGGGCCTTAACCAAATATAGTTGAGATTTGACTCCTTTGAGAGTCAATTCCCTGGGACAAATGTGTTTATACATTTTTATGCATATTGTGGGTATGTGCGGGGATAAACCTACATCATTAGTGGTATCAGAGCATAATTGAAATCAGAGCGAGGAAATATTTCTACGAATGGGAGTTTGTACACAGAAGAAGGTCATGTGCATAAGTTAATTGATGAATGATAGAGAATACAACTAAAGACTGTAAGGGAGGAAGTTTTGAAGTTTTGGAAGACTATAGTAGTTCCAGCAGGGGCTTGGAGTAAACAGGAACAGAGGATTCCTTGAAGGAAAGAGAAAGCAAGATTTCTTAATGCAAGATCTGAAGGAAAGAGGACTTGGAAACAAAAACAGAGGGCAATCCATTCAAAGTACAGGTGGAATGGTGAAACAAGATTATGCTGAGATCTTGAATGTAAGGTAATGTGTTCTATTTTAAATTGAGAATGTGTGTTTTTTATACTAATGCACAGGTGATAGTAAGAGAAGCTATGAGAGGAGAACCAGATGTGTTCTTGAAGGCAGAGTAAGGAAAATACTCTAAAGGAAAGGTGGAGGTGAACATGAAGAATCCAACAAGAGATTGGACAAAGAGGATAGCTGAAGTGTTCTCAAGGGAGAGTGAGAGATTGTAGAAGCCTAGAAGGAGCAAAGGTGTTTCTCAAGAGGAGGTTCCAAACAGAGGACCTATGCTTACCAAAAGACTGAGTGAGGAGAACTTAGTGAGGTAAGATTGCAGCAAGGAGGACTAGTTGTTGCAGAGACTTATTGCAGATGAGTAGGGAGCTCATGAAGAAATAGGAGAAGAAGATGACTATTGATAGTGATAGCAAAGGTTCAGAGAGAAGCCACAGCAGAGGATATGAGAAGAAAGAATATGCCAAGGCAAGTGGCAAGAGGATGATTCAAGAGGAAATTGACAAAGAGATTGTAGAGTTAAAAGAACAACTCGATGCATTAAGAAGAATGCTAAAGGAAAGCCAGAGAATAGGTTGGGTCTCGAGGAAGAAGCCAATGGAGTGGCATGAGATGCAGAGAAGGCTACAACAAAAGCAAATGAGGTGGCTGATGGAAAAACTCAAGGAAGTTGAGTTGGGAATGGAAGATTCCATTTGTGAACCAGAACAAGGAGAAATTTTGGGAGAAAGTGAAGATGAAGACTTGAAGACTGAAACTTCAAGTGAGGCCAAGGGGTCACATGGTTTTAAATCTGAAAATTTGTGTATGTTTGCAAGTGAAACATGTAAAGAAGGACAATTTGTTGATATTGTCATAAAGGAGGAAGAAGACCAGTAGAATCTAAATTCCGTTCTGGAAGAAGATGAGATAGATAGGTCTCATATGCAGTCGGAGGAAGATATCAAGCAACAAATTTAAGAGCTTGAAGAGATTGAAGAGGAGACCATCGAAGAATTTCTGAATCATATGAAGGATTTAGAACAACAAGGAGATATGATGGCTGAACCATCAAGTGAGACTACAGAGTCTTATATTTTTAAAACTGATAGTTTGTGTATGATGGCAGATATTGCAGGAGAAAAGTAGTCTTTTGAAGATATCTTTAGAGGAGATGAAGATCTAGGAGAAAAAGGTGACAAAGAAAACTTTTCGGAAGAGGAGGAATTTGACTGCATACAGAAGAAAAGGTCTATGGATGAGTCTATAGAAGCTATCATGGAGATGAGGAATCAAGATCTTATTCTGATGAAGAATGAAGAAATATTGTCTTAGAAAGGTAATCAAATGAGTTTGATTAATGTTATTGATGAAAAACAAATGCAGGAGAATGTTAATGAAGATGATGAGACAATAATTACTCTGGGAGAAGAGTTACAGGGGGACAATGAGGAAAAATGTACTGAAGAAGAAAGAAATCTACTGAAGGATGTTAAGGAAGAAGAAGTCTATGAAAAAGACTTAGCAAAGGGAGAAAGGACATCTGGTTATCTATCCATAACAAAGGAAGGTATGGAGAACTGTGTGAAATTTCCAAAATCTACTCCAATTGAAATTATTGAGTTATATAGAAAATTAGATTTTGAAAGAAGGGGGTTGGAAGAACAGAGGGTAGATGTTCAAGATAGACTGCTGAAAAGGAAAAACAAAAGAATTGTCATGAATGATAGTCATCAGAAAAAGGAAATGATAATGAGAGTTCAACAGATTGACACTGTAGAAGAAGGAGTTCACTATAGTGGACAAAAGCAGAGAGATATCATTGAAGAATATGGTATGGAGGAGAGACTAATGGACAGTCTCATGAATTCATTTGAGAGTTCAAATCATCATACTGATGTGCTGACAATGGAGAAAGAAACAATGCAACAAACTAAATTGTTGCCAAAGGAAAACAAGGCACAACAGCCTTATGTTTTTAATTTTAACAAGTGTTTTATGAGTGCAGGTTTTGTTGCAAATGCTGGAGGAGATTTGGCACAGCTAAGCCACTTAAAGATGAAAGAAGGAGATTTTGTGGAAGAATTCAATCCATGGAGCAGAGATGTTAAATTGCTGGAGAGAGTGTTGAACAGTCATGATTTAGTGCAAGAGGGTAAGGATGATAGGGAGGCAGCAAGCAAACCAAAAGTTGGAGCAAACAAAGAAAAAGTTAGCATAAGAGACATCATAAGAGTCAGCATAGAATTCAACATAGCAAGCAAGGCAAGAATAATAGAACAAGAAGAAGAACAGCAGATTGAAGAACTAGTAGACAACAACAACAACCTGAAGCAAAGAGAAAGAGGAAGAAGTAAGAAGCAGAATATGGACCAATCCAAAGATGTACTGGGAAGCATGATCAATCAGAGTTTGAACCTGATTGACAAGAAGAAGAAGAAGGAGCAAAAGACAACAGAAGTACAGTAGCAACAAGGGAACAAAGCATGTGGACTGTTACAAAACAAAGTGTGGGATCCAGGAAGACAAAGATTAGAAGACACATGATCAGGAGATCATGAATATTTTCTACTTTGGGAGTCTGATGCAGGAGCATTCACCCAAGAGAAAATCATTGTAATTAAGTAGACATAAGTGGTCATGTATTTTTAGGAAGTTGGATTCCTAAGTGCCAAATTAATGTAATATTAGGCCTTTAAGGGAATTAATTAGATAATGGGAGGAAATTGTAAGTGCTCTCGAATAAATGAGAACATGAGTGGCAATAATGAAAAAAGAGCCTAAAATCAATTAGGACTCTTAGAACAATTCATGATTCGAGGAACTAAGGAGAGACTTTAGGAATTAATTAATTAGAAGTGGACATAATGGATAGAGGATTTAGGAGTCGGTTCAGTAGATATAGGAGTCAAACCAGGATAGTTCCACAGGACTCCTGACATATATGTAAGCCTACGGGCAGAGTCAAAGAGAGGCCACGATATTGAAGAATAGGCATGTCCGAGACTCAGAGTCTCAAATATGTAATTGCCTGTTTATATTTATATAGAGAGATGTTTATTCCTAACTGTGTCACTGTATTGAAGAGTGTGTCATGAATGATTTACTGTGAAGTCGTAGGATCTGTAACAAGTTGCAAGCAGAATTCTAAAGGACGCAGAGGAACGAGGTTGATTTAGAGGAATCGTAAAAGGATCCTTGAATCAAATTGAGGAAATGAGTGAAGCTCTGGAGTGAAATCAAAGTGAGTTTTCGCAAAAGAGTAGAAGTTCAGAGGTAGCTGAGTAGCGGCAGCATAAGGTAGAATTTTAAGAACTATACAGCGGAGAAGAGTGATTCGGAGGATCACAATGGATCATTTAATCCATTTGAGAAGATTAAAGCCAAGCTCAGGAGGAATCGCACATTAAACTAGCAGAAAGGCCGAAACCTTCGAAGAGGAGAAAACCACAGAAGAATTGAGGAAAACATGTAAAAACTAAGAAAAAAGGGACAAGCGAAGGAGTAAAGTGTCAGTGCTCAGCAGTCATTGGATCTTTAAGATCAACGGCTGGGATTTAATCGCATCGGCGGAACCTTTTTAAGTCATCGGGTTGGGCCATTGTATTATAGCAATAGCGATCATCCAATTAAGCGTGGACCGTTGGATCAAGATTTCGATTGACGATCCAGATCTAATTGCTAATCACGTTATCAGCGGTTTTAAGTGGACGGGCTAAGTGTTATGACAAGCGATTGTGATCGTGTGATTAATCGTTGACTATCGGATCGCGATCTTGATCGACGGTCACAATTTAATTGGCCATCGCATATCGGTACTGATAGAGATCAAAAGTTATAAGCGGAAAGGCTCGAAGGAGGCAGACTCGATGCATTTATAGATGCGGGTTTAATAAATTTGAAGTCCGCTATATGTCTTCGGGTGGAGTTTTCATTTGTAGACAAGATAGTGAAGAATTAAGCGCCGAGAGTGTATTTCTCGGTTTTAAAGGGAGAGTCACATATCAGAGCCAAATAAGGGATGAGGCATACATGTATGTATGATCCGCGAAAGTGCAGATAGCCGATTGCGATAGAGGTACAGCCTCGGGATCTATGTAGAAGCCGTACAGAAGGTGGAAAAGGGTATGCTTGCATAGTTTTCCTTTGTAAATGGATTTATAAAGAAATTGCGCCAAATGAAGGTTTTTATGTGTTAAATATATATTAACCTATGTTTTAAGAGAGTGGTTATATATATATATATATATATATATATATATATATATATGTGGCCTAAAAGGCTTAACTAAGGTTTAGATGGGTTTAAAAGTCCCGATAGAAGAAATAAGAAGGAAGGATTTAATAAAGTCCTATATAAAGACTTGAGGGTTGTTTAAAGTCCCGATAGGTGGTTTTGATGAGGTGATTGGGTTACGATACAAAGGAACCAATGATAAGGGCCTTAACCAAATATTTGAGATTTGACTCCTTTGAGAGTCAATTACCTGGGACAAATGTGTTTATACATTTTTATGCATATTTTGGGTATGTGCAGGGGTAACGTTGCATCACCATGGGAAACTTATTCTTACAAAGTACATCCATTTTCCTTATGTAATGCTCCTGCAACATTCCAAAGAGCAATATTATGCATTTTTTTCTGATCTTATTCATGATTGTGTGGAAGTGTATATGGACGATTTTATAGTTTATCAAAATTATTTTAAGGAAGCTCTTGAAAATTTAGAAAAAATTATCACTAGTTGTAAAGAGACAAATCTCTCATTAAGCCATGAAAAATGTTTTATGATGTTTACTGAGGGAATTGTTCTAGGACACCATATTTCAGGAAATGGAATTAGAGTGGACACATCTAAAGTGGAAGTTATTTCTAAATTATCAATTCCAACATGTCAACAAGATGTTAGAAGCTTTCTTGGTTTCACTGGTTATTATAGAAGATTTATAGAAAAATTTACAAAAATTGCATCTCCACTTTTCAAGTTACTCATGAAAGACTGTGAATTCAATTGGGATTCTAATTTCCAAAAGGTCTTTGAGTCATTAAAAGAGAAAATCTCTGAAGCACCCATTCATAGAGGACCAAATTGGAAATTACCTTTTCATATTTCAACTGATGCTTCAGATACAACTTTAGGAGTTGTTCTGGGACAAAAAGACTTAACTCCATATGCCATTTACACCAGTAAGAATTTTACTTCAACAAATTTAAATTATGTTAGATCTAAGACTTTTGTGATCCGTAATGTAGAAGAAAGTCTTTCGGATAAATCACATGGTTAGGATTTGGTCGACGTTTCGAACAAACTAATGTGGTTCATCCTGAGGATGAACCACATTAGTTGGTTCGAAACAATTACCAAATCCTAACTATGTGATTAATCTGAAAGACTTTCTTCTAAAGTTAAATTATGTTGTCACAAAAAAGGAGTTTTTAGCTATTGTTCATGCCATCAATAAATTTAGACATTGTATTACTAGCTATGAAACTTTTGTACATACTAATCATTCTGCAATTAGATACTTAATGAATAAATCAATCACTAATGGTAGAATCACTAGATGGTTATTATCGCTACAAGAGTTTAATATTACTATTCTGGATCGACCTGGTTAATAAAACACAATTGTTGTCATTTTATCAAGAATTAAAAATGATAACAATGATATGCCTGTAGAAGATAATTTTCATGATGAATATATTTTTGCAGTATCTACTAAATCTCCATTTTGCAGATACTTCTAACTATTTGGCTACAGGAAAATTACCATCATACTTGTCACCTCGAGAGAAAAAGAAGGCAATTCAAATTAGTGCATCTTATTCATGGATAAACAAAAAATTGCATAAATCAGGTATAGATCTAATCATCCAAAGGTGTGTGAGAGAAGATGAAGTACCAGAGATATTGAAAGCTTGTCATGATGAGCCACGTGGAGGACACTTTGTTGACGAAAGAACTTCTTAAAAAGTCCTTCTCTTAGGATACCACTGGCCTTCCCTTTTTAAGGATGCTAGGGAGTATCTTAAGAGATGTGATAGTTGTCAAAGGATGGGGAAACATGTTCCTTCTAATGAGATGCCTCTACAACCTTAAATACTTATTGAACCTTTTGAAAAATGGGCTCTAGATTTTGTTGGTTCAACCAATCCACCATTGAAACAAAAAAATTACATTCTTGTTTGCACTGATTATGTTACAAAATGGGTAGAAGCTAAAGAACTTATTTATTCTACTAAAAATGATGTAGTTTCATTTATTTTTAGGATATCTTAACTCGTTTTGGTGTTCCAAGAGAAATTGTAACAGATCAAAGTACTCAATTTACATCTAAGTTGGTACAGAAGATAATGGAGGAATACAAAATCAAACATCGAAAGTCCACTCCATATCATCCTCAAGCAAATGGACAAGTGGAGTCCACCAATAAAGTCATTGAAGAAATTCTCACCAAAAGTGTGAACTTGCATAAAAGAGATTAGGCAAAAAAGCTTCCAAAAGCTTTACGGGCATATCGTACCACACGGAGAAATACTACAGGACATACTCCTTATGATCTTTTCTATGGAAAACAAGTCATGTTTCCTATTGAGTTTCAAGTCAAAACTTTCAAGACATCAGTCAAATTAGGCCTTGATCTTTCAGAAGCACAAAAACAAAGAATGGAGCAACTAAATGAACTTGATGAGATAAGACAAGATGCAATCCAAAGAACTAATATAGTTCAACAACAGAGATCCAGATGGCATGACAAATATATCAAAGATATAAAATTACAACTAGGAGATTGGGCATTACTGTTTGATTCAAAGTTCAAAGATTTCCAAGGGAAAATTCAAACTCATTGGCTTGGGCCTTACGAGATTGAAACAGTCTTTGACAATGGAGTAGTCAGAATCAGAACTATTGATGAAGAAAGGATCACTTTTCTTGTGAATGATCATAGACTGAGAATCTATCATAATTCATTGACCCAGGAAGAATTTATCAAAAAAATTCAAGATAAAATTGATTTAAAGTTGGTGAAGAATGATTTTCCTTCTTCTCCAACTTGATCTTCAAAAATATTTTTCTTTCTAAATTAAATTTAAATATAAATTTGTGTGTGAACTTGAAAGAAACAATGGTTGGCATGTTTATACAGAAAATCTAAGGTGAAAATCAATTTTTGACAACTTAAATTTTCTTTACATCTTTTCTAAACCCATTTTATTTATGTCCTACTCTTTTCTTTTTCAAAATAAAAATAGCTACAGAATTATTGAATTTTTGCAGCTTTAACATATTTATGCGTCCAATTTGACAAAGAATTCTGATGGAATAATTTAAAGAAGTGATTGACTCCCTCCACTGCAAGGCACCTGAAGACAATACAAAGAACAACAACCAAAGGTTAAAAGCAATAATTGAAAGGTATGCAATTCTTTAACTTGATAATAGGGATCCAAACATTAATCGTATGGATTATATAGACATCGTACTACCGAATTCAAAATCATAATTACCAAATGTTGATAGTATCATGTCAAGTCGGATCTAATCCATCATTTACTCCTCATCATTATACCTACGCTCCAACCCACATCCTAATTTTTATTAATCTGGTTGCCCAAATCACGCTCATTCATTCCCTCAACGGTTAGATTATATCACACTTATTCATATCCTTACCACTCACATTCTTATCATTCACCCTCTCATCCTCATTTCTCTGAAAACCTTTGAAACCCTCATACCCTGTCAAACAAACAATCTTGAGATGAAGCTTCTCAGTCATGGGAGTTATAGTCAGAATAGAACCAACAGGAAGAAAAGTTTTGGGAGGATATCCACAGATAAGGGAATTGTTGCAGAAAATGCAGTGGCTGGAATTTGTAGAGAAATTTGATGGATTCCACAAGGAAATAACCAATTCCTTCGCCAAAGACTTTGATGGAGCGGAAGTTGAGATAGGGGACATAAAAATCATAGTGATAGAATCTTTTGTTGCCGAAGCTACTAGATTTCCTCGAATTGGAGAAAAATGGTTTAAAAACAGAGGTTTGAGAGTGAAGAATGGAAATTTTTTCTGAAGAACCCTTGCATGGATACCGCCATTTTCAAGAAAGGCATCCCGGGCACAACATTAAAAAGTAAGTGGATAAATTTTCTTCTGATAATTCAAAATTTTGTTACTTGCAAAGGGAGGTTTGGATGCATGTTTTTCTATCATATCTGCTTGTTGATGAATTTTATTGAGGATAATGAAATAAATCTTCATTATTTCTTGCTCAATAGTCAAAGAAAGATGTGAGGGAATGTCCAAATAAAATTTAAGTTTATAGAAAACACCATGTATCACCATGGTCTCATTAAAAATTTTGTTGAATTCCATCTTAAGAATGTGGGTGATAATTGGGAAATATGTCTGGTGAGGAGCCATTTTAAAGAAGTTAACCAAGAACAACCAAGCAGCAATAAGGCTAAGAGAGGGATAAACAGAAAAATTGAAGAACCAGTAGAACAAGAATAGCCAAGTAGTAGCAAGACTAAGAGAGGAAGAAAAATAAAATTGAGGTACCAACAGAACAAGGACAACAACAATCATAGGAGCAGTCAAAGGATGACATTTCTCTTGTAGAAATTTTGGGGAATATGAAAAAGAAGGATGTTAGAAGAAAGAAAGCCATCCAAAAGACAAAGAGCACACCCAAAACAGAGAAACCTAAGATAGAAAGGAAGAAGGCAAAAATTCAAAACCCTGATGTGACAAACTTAAGAAGAAGTACCATACTCAATCCAACAACAAAAGAATAGCCTACAAAAAGTATGGAGCATGTTGACCTAGAAGCAGAGGAAAATTCAAGGGTTTCTCCACCAACTTTCGTCACACCTCCTCAAAGTCTAGGCTTAAAAACGCCTGAAATTGATCCAGTACAACAGGAAATCTATGATTATATTGAGTCTCTCGAGAAAAGAGATGCAGCGAAAACATTGGCTTCAAATCAAGAAGAAGTCTAGTTTATTGAACCACAAGAACCTGCAGTAGGAAATGTTTTACAACAAGAAATTTGTGAGCTGGAGACGCTAAACAAGTACATTCATAAGGAGAATCAAACTCTAAAGGCACAAAGTGAAATCCAAGAAGCTAAGAGTGATAATCTCATTTTACACCTAATTTTGTGGTACAAGAAGAACAAGAAGCTAAAACAGAGAAATAGAGCTCTACAAAGGCAAGTCATAAACCTGAAGTACAAGATTCTCATGAAAAAGCCAAAGATGGCAGTGGGTGGAGAGAAAGGGGAAGAGATGAAGTTGGATGTACTTGCAGAAGCTTCAAACGAAATGCAATAATTAAATAGGAGACATCAGTTTTTTGTTTTGCATGAGGACATGCAAAGACCTCAACATGGGGGAATGTAGAGTCTCATGATTTTTTTGTTTTTGACATCACTTCCATCCATTTTTCCTCTTTTCTTCACTACTATCAACTCCAATAAACAGTAAAATAAGAGATTTTGACATGGTAAGGTACTCAAATGTCTTATTTTTCATAATTTTTAATGTGCCTTATTATTTAGTTAAATATTGTAATAGATATAGAATTAACACGAATCTGCAGTTGTTTTATGATTCCACAGCTGCCTCCATGGTTTTTCAGTGTGCCAACCAAGAAAAGACGCATATGGGAAAATAGGAATTGATCTCTTTATGGATCTCCTCCTATTCATCTAAACCAAATCATCAAGGAAATTGTCCAGTGGCGCAGTTAAGGAAGAGGGTCAATGCATGGATGAACTGAGCAACAAGAGTTCAAATCAATCACGACTCTCTGATTTACTTTCCAAATAGAAAATCATCGAGAAGCGTTATAATTTCCATTATCAAATTAGCATTTAGATTAGGATTGTCCTTAAGTTCTTAAGGCATGAAAATCTCAAAACTGTTAGGTGTGAATGTTATGTGTGTGTGTGTGTGTGTGTGTGTGTGTGTGTGTAAACAGAAACTGGAGACACGCAGACATATATGTAATTTGTAATTGACAGTTTGAAGTTCCATGACTCTATTCCTCTTAAATTGAAGAAGTATTTTCATGAATATCATGCGCAGTTAGCTGTTAAGATAGAGTTATAAACCTGATGTTTTGTGGAGGGCCCCTACAGACAGTCAAGGTTCATTCATTTTCTTAGTATTCAATTCAGTTCATTTCATTTTTTTCCAGAATTGCATTGTCGTAGTTTCATTTCTTTGTAATTATTTGTTTACAGTTTTCCATTTGTTTTCTATCAATTTCAATTCATTTACATGCTTTCTAAAATAGGATTGTATATATAAATCTCTTTCCTTTCATATATATATATATATATATATATATACCTTACCTTACTTTCCTTTTTAAGAATTGATTGTATTGTAAATCTTTAGTTTTCATTAGGAACATAAAATCCTTAAAAATAAACCATCCACAATCATTATCTTAATAAACTCAAAAGGCTTCTAGCATATATAGTGCTCTTGCACTTCACAAGTTTACCAACTTCGGTCGATAATTTATGTAAGCAATTCAAGAACATTGAATTGACCAAAGAGTTGTCTAGAACATGGAGCAGAGGATTCAGCTGAAGACATTGAGATGTAGTCTTGACAGGCTACATGGTGAGATGGGTTGGGATTTTTGGTGGATTTGTATTGAACCTAGTGCACTTCAGTATGTTGTGTGGCAGCGATTTGTAGATCATGGACTCCCTTTGACTTTCCATGGATTTTTGGGATAGCTTGAGGATTTTTTTGGCATGGATGAGATCAGGATGATCGAGATTGCTTCATGTGATGGACTATAGGTTGACATGCTAATTTATTCATTGGATCACGATGTTGCATATTCAAGATTGGAGGGACTTGCATGAGTAGTATTTGATCCAGGAGGATGAGTGCTTGCAGGACTGATCCAATGAGGATCGTGTAGGGTGAGAGGTATTCTAGCTTCAGAGGGAGTAACCCTATGAAGGATTGGGATCTTCAAGTTCATATGTGAATAGGTAGAGGCACTACCGAGATTACAAGGTTCATTCTACAGAGTATACAACATCGACGGACACTAAATGGGATAATGTCGCCAGAGATGATGATGATGGAGACTTCCTAGTGTTGGAAGTATCTCCCTCGCTAAGATGGAGTGTTGAGATTGGTAGCTTGGCAGGTACTCCGAACCCTAAACTTGAGGGTTGTGGAGGAGTTAGCACACAGTTGTGCGTTGTGGGCATGAAACCCAAATAGGTGGGATTTGCACCTAAGCATATGGGTGTGAATCCATAGGGATATTTCTACATGTGATGATTTGAGTTGATAAAGGACTCTTAGAGTGCCCGAACACAATCAAAATCACTAGAATCAGAGTTTTAGAAATGAAGTTATGAATTTTTGAAGATCTGGTGGGTTAATTTGTTTAATTGGGCATGTCAGTTTGAGGTTAAAGCAGTGTCCAAAGACAAATCCATTATAGCCACTTGATGCATATAAATATAGGTCAAGTGTGAAGGAACTTTTACATATCATAAGTGCATTCCCACATGGATTAGCTCTATGATTTTGGTGTGGATCTAAGGCAGGACACAGGGAGGGAAGAAGGATGAGTTTGGCACCTATTTGGAGGGGTTTCTCTAGTGTTTTGGGTGCGAAATTGTTGCAGAGATAGGTCGTAGTTGTATTAGGGTTGTTCCATCCAACGTGGAGGCTTGAAAGGGAAGTGAAAGGTAGTGAATCCGTTGCAGACTAGGCCATAGCTAAGAGGAGAGATAAGAGGGTTATTTTGTGGCTATTTTCATGTGTGTTTTGTCTCTATTCAGGGCCGCAGAGCTTGCTATAACTACAACAAGTGTGGGAGGATTGTGTGAGAGGATCGAGAGGGCTCGGAAGGCTCCTCAACCATATATGTAGTCACTCCAAGGGAAACGCAGTTGGGACAGATGGTGTATCCCTTGAAAAGAGGCTTGGACCTCTAGTTGTAGGTAACCATAGGTTATAAGGTGCCTTTTGGAGCATCCCAAGGGCTCAAATAGTGTTAATAAAGGGATAGAATGGATAACAAAGTAGGAAAGCTAGCCAGACAAGGGAACACCATGATCAGGGGTTTGTTGTAGCAATTTTGGAGGGTTGTCACAAAGTATTGGGTTCCCTAACCAGTGATAGGAAGTTACAATGGTGTGCATAGAACCTTAAGGAAGGAGGGCAACGACAGTATGGTTGTAGATGGTCTCTTAATGATGGATATATGCTAGTTGGATGGGTGTCCAAGGGTTGGACTATTGACGAAGTTTGTTAGCATCCAAGAGGAAGGGTTGTCCTAGGTTTGGATGCCCTAACCAGAGTGCAGATGCTACAATAAGGATTGGTCACTCGCGGTCTAGTGGAGGGCAGCGTGAGAGTGCCCAACTGTGAAGCCCTATGTGTAGTGTCTTGATGAACTAATGGCTGCTAGGATAGGTAGTTTGTTGGATATCACAGGTCTTATCAACCAGAGGAGCAACGTAGGAAGACTATAGTGGAATGAAGTCCTTAAGTAGCTAAGGCATAGCAATGAGCAGTTGTGAGTTGTTCATAAACAGAGTTGTGAAAAGCTCAATAGGAGTCTTAATGTGTTGATGCATTAATGGACAAATGCTCAACAAGAGAGTAGATTGGATAGTCGAGATTCAATGGGTAGATAGACTTGGAGCACTGATAGAGGTGGGTGTTGTAGATTGGGAGCCAAAGGACCAGGAAAAACGTACGACTGAGAGTAGTTGTGATTGCATGCTACATTAGCGAGATGGTCATAGTATCTTGTTGAGGGTAGATTGGTTGTCGATGGACTAACACCAAATCCAAGTTTTGTATCTTGTATCAACAGATGTATGAGGGCCATTATCCGTGGTACAGGAGCCCTAGACTATTGTATTATTCAGTTGGATTGATATAATGAAGATTAGGTTATTGTACAAAATTGTGTAAAAAGTTGTGTATATCTTATGCACTAGTAGATTTATTGTTGTTTATATTCCGTTGTGAAAAGTAGCTTCGTTTGGTAGTGTCAGTGATTTAAGATTCTATCATAAACACCAACATCGTGGAAAAACAAAAGATTTGATATCTTTCTTGTTGGCACTAATATAGTTTTTTAAATATTTGGTTGTGCACTTGTGGGAAGAAATTTTCCTAGGTCCAAAAAGTAGGGAAATTATGGTTGCTTTCCATTTTGTCTATGAGTTTCCATATCATAGTAGAGCCATTGACCTCACTAGTAATCTCTGGGAGGGCATCATAAAATTTCTATGTCCACTATTTCAGATTTGACTCCATTTCTTGTAGGGTTTGTGTAGTATCAATAAGAATTTAAAGAGGATTTCTTTTACATTTGTGGTCATTCATTAGACATTAATATAATTACCTTATCTTATATTATCTTCTAATGCAAATTTTCAATCTTTGACTCCCAACCAAATTGTAACTTAGCTTCTTGGTATTGTAGCTCCTATGTTTAGACATAATAATATTTTATGACTTTAGCTATATCCTGTTTTCATACCTATAATTCTTGTACTCCATTATAATTCATTTTGTACTCTGTAAGCAAAGTCAATAAACTTAACTTATTCTTCATTTTCTTTTGTAACCAATTTTACTTTGATCTCAACACTTTTCTTTTCGATTTCATTTTTTTTTTTCCATATTTCTTCTCAATATACTATAGTTATTCTTTTAATAACCATTGAGATTTTGAGAACAATCTTTTTTTAAAATCCTTTTTTCTTTTTTACAAATTAAATTATAATATCATGTTATTATAAATTGAGTTATTATTCAATGATGATTGAGATAACCACTTAACCATATACAATCTCTATCAAAGACAAATGCTATTGATTGTAGCGATAAACTGGATTAATATTGAATGAGTTACTCTCATTTCCTTATGTTGCATGAGATCTTATTCTTATATGGAATTAGGGCAACGTGAGTACATGGACGGTTCATATTTATTTTCTGCACGGTGTGTTTTTTTAAATCCTGGGAATAACGGAATGACGTGGGATTGTTGTATCATTCAAACATTTCAAAATTGAACAATTTGAAGCATCTGGAATTTTTGTATCATCTTATCCGGTGAAACAATAGACGGTTGAATGAGTTCGAATTTCTGACCGAGCTAAACTTGCTGTACTATCCAAAAGAAATGGCGGATCTTATCCATATGTGCCGTAGCTGTTATTCGCATGTGCTAGAGAAAATTGCAGAGCCTGTTTTGCAGAGTCACCTAAGCTTCCTGTCCTTTCTTTGCCTTGGGCACAGTTAGATTCTGATCTGTTAGGGTTGTTGAAGCATAGCATTTCCCTGAAACGTTTTATTTAAAAAATGACAAATATGGTAAAAGTTTGCAGTAGTTACGGATCTTTGAAAACTCTCAAGAAAATAGTAGTTATGGATAAGTTTGTGATTTCAATAAATTTCTGTCAGATTTTAGAGAAATTAGATCTAAAAAAGTCACATTTTATAAAAACTTAATTATAAATATGAAGTTATATAAAATATAAATAATAATTATAAATTAATATCCATTCTAACATACAAATTAAAATAGTAATTCATATTCATGACTATTATATTTCATAATTTTATATTTAAAATTAATAATGCAGATAATTAGTAAATGAATAATAGAAACTTAACCTCCTATAAATATTTTAAAATGTTTATAATAGTATACACAAATCAAAAGTAAGATAATCCATGGTATTATAACAAAGTGTATTTATAAAATATTTATGGTAAGTGGGTTAAATCTTCGTGATAAAATTAAAATTTAGTTAGTTTTATTATTTTTTTTATAAGTGATCTGATGTTTATTATGGATTGAGAACTATCATCAACTACCAAAAAGTTTGATGAAACCAGAAAGTTTGATGTGTAAGTGTTGAGGAATCTTTATATATGAAAAGGTTATAAGTAACTATCAGAAAATTAATAAATTAAACAAAACCCAGGTTTAAAGTCAAATTAAGAAATTATTTATATAAAAATAAGAATATTTTTATACATAGATGTGATATTTATATAAATATAAATAGTTACATTATTAAGAATCACTATAAATCTTTCTTTCTTAATTTTAAATATAAAGTGTTGAGAGAAATCAAATGTCTCCACATATAAAACTTTTATGAAATTTTACACTCAAAAATAATGAACATTTTGAAAAAAATTATTCAGATAAAAAAATTTGATTCTTGTCATGCTCACATTCTAATTAATATAGATCTCTATTATTTTTAAAGTTAAACATCATTTTATATAAATCAAAAATAAACTAACTCAAAAGCTAAATTAACAAAGGTAGAAGGGTAAATTGGTTGTTATGTCTTGTTGTGAGCAAGGACTAATAACTTTTTTTTTGTTTTTCATACATTTGTTTTTCTCCAATGCTAACTTGTTTGTTTTTCATACATTTTGTTTTTCTCCAATGCTAACTTTTTTCATGCTTTTGACATAAATTTTTAACCAATAATTTTTTTTCGAGATCTTACTTCCAAATTTAAAAACACTTTCAACCTTTAATAATATTTCTAAAAAAATCAATATTTTTTAATTTGTTCCATTGTAATTTAAATTTTAAATATAAAACAATTTAATCTTTTATTTAAAAGATTTTTTTTTATTAAAATTTAAAAAAAAATGAAAATTTTTTCCCAAGGAAAAATCATAATTTCCATTAATATTTGAAAATTGCATGTTGTCGATGTGTAATGAAGCATATGCAGTAGTAGGTTGGGGCAACTCGCCCTTCAAAAATACAAATATAAAAGACCAGGTAGGGGGTGCTAATAATGATAGCATATTTACATGTCAAAATATAAACAATTCAGTCAAGATATATACAAGATAGAGATCAATAAAACCAAAAAAACAGGGCCTTCAAGCCCCTATACTCTTATTTCAATATATGGCCGGTGGCAGTGCTGATAATGTTCCTCGTCCAAGAGCTCCTAAATCAACCATGTACCCTAAGGCCTGACCACAGCCTCCTTGGAAAGGGGGTCGAAAACTTGATTGTGTTCCCTGTAAATATGGTGACAATTAATAGTATCAAATTGGGCCTTTCAACAAAGTGCATCATCCAATATGTGTTTTAGAAAATGCATGATCTTTTATTTAATAGAATTTTTTATTAAAATTAAAATTATTAATTTCATTAAGGCATTTTGGATTGGAAAGTGATTTTTTTTTCTCTGTAAAGACTAATTCTATTAACTGAAAATCAAAATAATGTTACAAGGAGGTTGAAGCCTCAGGCAAAAGCATCTGAGGGCGTTCAACGCAACAAAACTGTCCCAGGTAAGGGAGACCCAATTACAATAAGGGAGGAACCAAGCATAGAAAGCAGAATTTAACAACAAGATCATGAAGAAAAGATGGAATAACCACCTATGAAGTTATCGAGACCAAAAATAAGAGACAGAGACGCTGGCCAGAACCAAAAAGAGCTACAGACTCCCGCCCCACCAGGAAGAAGAACGAAACTGCCAAGCTATCGAGGCAGAACCAGAGCTGCAAACCCAAAACCACATGAACTTAACCATACGAACCATCAGAAAAAACCAGGAAGGTCTGAAAGGACCCAGGTGGCCTCATATTGCCACGTTCTCATTTGGAGGCTCCTCCACCACCGAGCACACGTTGCCATACCACATTTCATCATTTCTCGCCATGTTACCCGCATCACTGCCACCTGGAAGAACCAATGAGGGATGTGTGTCACTGGAAGTGCCTTCACTGACCATCGAGACATAGGCGCCATGAGAGCAGCCACCTAGTGGCTGATTGTCGCTAGGAGCACCGCCCATGTCACGTTGCTCACCACTCCCTTTCTCCTGGCTTTCATCAGCCAAATTCTGCTCACTACCCTGGCTGCCCACTCTGTGACCATCCGGAGAAGGCTCAGACGTAAAGCGCACAGTAGTTTGAGGCAGAGCCTCTTCTTCAGAGAAGAGAATAGTGATATTGGTCGTGATAACAGGCCTGTTAAGATTGCTCTGAAACTTGAAGTGAGTAGTCTGAAAAGCATTGTGCGGAATCGGCTGGCGAGAAGGGATGAGAGGAGGCGAATTCGCCGGAGAAGAGGGCAGAGTAGCAGGAGGCGGGGGAAGATCCACCAAACGAACAGACTGTGAACGCCCACGGCCACCACGACTTCCCCCACAGCCACTGCTCATGTGATGGTGTACCATGATGAGGCGACGGAAGGGAAGCACAACAATACAGGAAACAATGGCGTGAAGACAATACAACACAACGAGAATCCACTTCAAGATCAAAGAACAGGCCTGAGAGTGAAAAGAGGGAAGCACAATTCTCACGACAAGAGCACCCGAGAGCGAACTTCTGTTAGCAGAGACGGTCCTGCCGCAGAGATACGCATCCAGGAAAGGCCAGAGGCTAGAAGGCTGAAAGCAAACAATGGGAAGGAGAGCCAGGATCGCCATGATTATACCAGCCAGAGTCTTGCCTTGGACAAAGTGCGCACTTAATACTAAATTCAGGCCAAATCTCCCTCGCCTGAGGTGAACCTGCTTGAGCCAGATATGCTCATGGATAACCGCACTGATCTGCAGCTGGCAATACCAAGCGCTTCCACCCTTCATTAAAACCATCAATTATCATTTAATTCACCCACATCCTGGTAGAAAGTGATTTTTTCACTAAAATTTAACCTTTTTTTTTCAAAAAAATTAACACGAAAAGTATTTAGATAAATTTTTTAACAATGAAAATAGATTCAACACTAGCTCCCAAAATCTAGAAACTTGACCGCTAGCTCCCAAAATCTAGAAACTTGACTGCTATAAAAGCTTGACAGATATAACTTAGATTCTATTACTATTAATATTTTCCATTTAAATTAAAAAATATATATATACCATTTAGTTCATGTTTTTGAGCAACACCTATCAACCACAAAAACCAGGCAATCAATATGAAAATTTAAAAATATCGTCAAGTAACCTGCCACTTCATCTCTCGAGTCTCCATGTATCTTTTTTGTCAAACGGAGAGCTTTCACAACTGTCGATTTTCCTGACAGTCGACACTTGTCAGTCTGAATTTTATTTCAAGGGCAGGACAATATTCGACTTCGGCGGGTTATGGGATACAGTAGAGATTTCTCTATTCCACTGTATCCCAACATTTCTATAAAGCGTGAATTAATAAATAAATGAATTAAGTCCCTTTTAAGGATTTCTTTTAAAAGTTTAAAATAAAAAAATTAATCGTTTAGACACAACTTTAAGATGAAAGAAAGTTCGTTAAACATTTAATTTATCTTTAAAGTTTTTAATATACTTAATTAATTATAGATTTTTAATCTATTTAATCATTTTAAAAAATTGTTTATTTGTGTAATTAAAAAGGTTGCTTATTTATTGATTTGGTAGATGGATATGTTTATTTTGGAAAAGGGTTTTTATCATTTTAATTTGATTACGAAGAATTATTTATTGATTAGGTAGATTAATATGTTTATTTGGGAAAATGATTTTTATTGTTTTAATTTGATTATGAAGGATTAAGAGTAGATGGTAAGAATTTAACTTCCATTAGTTGTAATCACATCGATTGTTTCAAAAAATAATTATGTTTTTTTTTTATTTTTTTAATTAAATTGTTTAATTTTAAAAATTTAGCATAGTTTAACTAATCCATGAAATGGCCTTTTACAAATACAGAGATTTTATTTAGTTAATTTTAATCAAATTTTGCAGGGATTCTTAAAAAATTGACTTTAACTTGTTTACCTCAAGGGTGTTTTAGGGCGTTGAATCCATGTATGTATTCAAAAATGTGTTTTAAACAACAAAAAATTGTAATCTTGCTTGAATTTGAATCTCCAAATTTTGGTGAAAAGGATCATCTCGTCCATAAATTAGGTTGCACCAAAAAATGTCATATGAAGATGTATCGTATAAACATGAATTGTGATTTTTTGAACATGTGGTATTAGTAAGTCATAGTATTAGCACATGGTATTGTAACAAAGCCTATAATTTCCATAATAAAGTGTGGGTGACATTATCTGTCCTGAGCGCCTCTGTCCTGAGCGCCTCTGACATTATCTGCGCATCAGTTTTTCCTGAGCGTTCTCCTTTTGTCAAAAAATTATTTCCTATGAGTCATATGACAGGTTGCTCCTGAATCAAGCAACCAGTCATTTTTCGAAGAAGCAAGTGAAGCATTAAACAAATCTTCATTTACTCCAATGTTACATTGTGCCTCAATATAGTGAGAAGATTCAGGTGCTTTACCTTTGTCTGTGTCATTAGTTTTACCTTTCTGTTGATTTCTTCTCTGCTCAACTTTGTCCCATGGTAGCTTGCATGTAGAAGCATCATGTGATCCATTTCGTTTGCAGCGAATGCAATGCAGATCTGCCTTTTCTGCTTGAGACTGTCTGCCCCCCCTGCCTCTGAAGTATCTTCCTCTTCCTCTTCGTCCACCTCTTCCTCTTGTAGAATCTTGAGCAGGATGCTTTTCTTTATGAGCAAGGAAAACAGTCTCTTCAGAAGATTCAGGGACTGTTTTCTTTCCAAAGGCTTTCTCTCTTTCAGCAAACTTTTTCACAAGAGAGTCAAAGGTTATATCTTTAAGATTTCCATTTGCTTGTAAAGACTCAAGATAATTGGAGTAGGTAGGATAGAGTGCTTTGAGAAAGGCAATAAGAGAGATATCCAGCTCAACCTTAGTGGATTTAATATCATGCATTATAGACTTTATTTCAGATGCAAGAGCAAGAGGATCATTATTTTTCAGTTCAAGAGTGAAAAGTTTAATCATGAGCTGAACAACTTCAAGTGCAGAATGTGTATCATAGAGTTCATTCAGCTTTTGTAAAGCTTCAAAAGCAGTGGAATAGGATGAAATATGACGACTTACTTCCTCATTTACAGATGCTACGATCAATGCATAGGCTTTGTTGTTCTTGTTTTCCCAGATGACAAGTTCTTTCTCTGATGTAGGCTGCACAGGGTCTTTGTCTTCTTCCCCGAAACACACTCCTTTCCACAGCTCATTGTAGATGAGGGTGTGTTTTACCATCTGAGACCATTCAGAATAGTTCTTCTTGCCAGTGAAAACTATTCCGACCATAGAGATGATTGAATGCATTCTGTAAAAAACTTCTGCTTGATAAAAAATTCTACAAATCCCTCTAATGTGTGACAGAAGGCATCAGAATTTCATTGAAATATTATAACACTTTATGCTTCAATACAGCCTTATAAAAAAACTATGCAACTGCCTACACTTTATGCTTCAATACAGCATTATAAAAAACTGTGCAACTGCTTACACTTTATGCTTCAATACAGCATTATAAAAAACTGTGCAACTGCTTATTTAAATGCGCTGCCTATTTAAATCTTCTGATACTATCCAACGGAGAAAAGAAAACATATATTTATAGACAAGCACTCTTGCAATTCTAAAACGGTGGGGAGTAAGGGACGCTGGTGTGCTTTGTTTGATCCGCGCCTCCGACTTCCTGCTCTATTCAATTTGACCGCCTTCTAAATTACAATGAACCACCTTGCTAACCTCAAACCGCAACTCCATCCCACACCTCAATTACTCTAAACTCGTGGACAAGTCGTATATTCAAACGTAAATGACTGAATGGAGCGTGGAAGAGGTGGAAGCTGGAACTCGTGGACAAGTCGTATATTCAAACCTGAATGAATGGAGCGTGAATGAGCTTGATACAAACTACGTAATACCATCGTATTTTCAAACGTTCAGGCAGCATAAAACCAACGTTAAAGTGTAAAACTCGTCGAGTGCATAAAACTGTGGGACAATATGATAATCTTGTTCAAATTGCTACTCGTCCAGTTTGCTAACAACGCATTGTCAAGGACAGGAGTTGGGTAGCGAGGCATGAAAAACAAGGTGGGTTTCTCCACTGTCCGCTTGCCATCTTCATTAACACACAGAAAAGTGCAGTTGAAGGCATTTATGGCTTTTAGCTGAACAAGAGACACCGATGGAACGTACACCACGATATCACTCACCCACGGGAACTTGTCTCTTAATAAAATAGCAAATGCTAAATGCGTGTGGCACACAAAAGCGGGACAGAAGGAGAACGCTCGGGACAGAAGGAGAACTCTCAGGAAAAACTGATGCGCAGATAATGTCAGAGCACCTGAATCCGCTCACTATATTGAGGCACAATGTAACATTGGAGTAAATGAAGATTTGTTTAATGCTTCACTTGCTTCTTCGAAAAATGACTGGTTGCTTGATTCAGGAGCAACCTGTCATATGACTCATAGGAAAGAATTTTTTGAAGATTTCACTGACAATGTTGATGGAGCAGTATACTTTGCAGATCAGTCAAAAATCAAGCCATCAGGGCTTGGCACAATCAGGCTTAAACTGCCTGGTCTTCCAGACTTTCTTCTGGATCATGTTCTATATCTCCCACAGCTCAAGAGAAACTTGCTGTCCCTGGTCCACATCCGCCAACAAGGTCACTCCATTCATATGTTTGATGGAAAGCTTGAGGTAAGAAAGGCATCTGACCATTCACTTGTCATGAGGGGTATAGAAGAAGAAAGACTTCTTAAACTGCAAGGAACCTCTACTCATGCACAACATTTTTCATATATTTCTCATCATGAAGAAGGTACACTTCCATCAAGTTTATTATGGCATGCTAGATTTGGACATTTAAACTATGATAGTCTCCGCTTGTTGAATAAAAATGGTGTTGCTGGTTTGCCTACAATTCCTAGAAAACATAAAC
Organism: Pinus tabuliformis; assembly: GCA_031772625.1. Lineage (NCBI taxonomy): Eukaryota > Viridiplantae > Streptophyta > Pinopsida > Pinales > Pinaceae > Pinus > Pinus tabuliformis. The sequence continues at coordinate 417,830,767 of CM062806.1, read as the reverse complement.
AATGTGATGCTTGCATTCTAGGAAAGCATAGCAAACAGTCTTTCCATGATTCACATTCAAGAGCACATAGGAAGATTGAACTTATTCATTCAGATTTATGTGGTCCAATGCCTGTTCCTTCTGCAAATGGAAATAAATATATCATGACATTTATTGATGATTACACCAGAATGTGTTGGGTTTACTTATTGAAGAACAAATCTGATGCTTTTCAAACATTCAAGAATTTTCATAAGTGGATTGAAAATGATGCACAATCTCATATTGGGTCTATTCGCACTGATAATGGAAAAGAATATACATCAAATGAATTTGAACACTATCTTCGCCAACATGGGATTAAACATCAAACAACTGTGCCTTATAATCCTAAACAGAATGGTGTAGCTGAAAGAATGAACAGAACAATTTTGAATATGGTACGATCCATGCTTTTCTTCAAAAATGTAAAGACAACGTTTTGGGTTGATGTCGTTCTATGTGCTGCATATATAAAGAATAGATGTCCATCTAGTGCTATAAGAAACAAGACTCCTTATGAATTGTGGTATGGACATGTTCCTTCAGTAAAACATCTCAGGATATTTGGTTCCACCTGTTATGCTTTAATACCAAAGGTACATAGAAACAAACTTGGTGCTAGAAGTCGTAAGTGTATCTTCCTGGGGTATTCAAACACATCTAAAGCATACCGCCTCTATGATGAAGTAAATAAAAAGTTTGTTTTATCTAGAGATGTCATTTTTCTTTAATCATCCAAATCTGACAGTGTTGTTGAGCGGCAACTTGATCGCTTGGATAGATTCACAAAACCGAAATCATTCCAAGAGTTTGATAATCAGATTCCACATCTTGAAGGGGGGATTCCTATACTAGATCAACATGTGGAATCTCCTTCTGAAGAACAATCTCCCCTGCATGACACTCCAACAACGGATGATGCTTTAAGTGATGTAATTGATAGAATTGGGAGACTTAATCTTGATTCAGTCCCAACTCAATCAACAGAATAGCCTGGACCATCTCAGAAAGGTCCCCCAAAGTGGCTAACAAAGACACTTGAAAGTGTTCATCCTGATGAAATTGGAAAAATAGGAACCAGAAATACAAACCGACAAGATGGAGGTGATGTAGATAACTCTAATTCACCTGTTGATATGGATGTTACTTATGATTGTGAATTGAACTTGTCTACAGATTTTGAACCAACTTCCTTCAAAGAAGCTGCTTCTCATGATGAATGGAAAGAAGCGATGCAGAAGGAGTATGATGCCCTCATAAAGAATGGCACTTGGAAGCTGGTTGATCCTCCATTTGGAACCAAACCAATTGGCTGCAAGTGGGTCTACAAGAACAAGTACAAAGCTGATGGCTCACTTGACAAGCACAAAGCTAGGCTTGTGGAAAAAGGTTTTGCACAGAAGGAAGGGGTCGCTTATGAGGAAACTTTTGCTCCCACAGCAAAATGGGCCACCATCCAGACACTCTTTGCACTAGCTGCTCAGAACGGTTGGAAAGTCCATCAAATGGATGTAAAAACTGCATTCTTGAATGGAGACCTAAAAGAGAATGTTTTTATGTCCCAGCCTGAAGGATTTGCTGTGAAAGGACATGAACACAAAGTATGCAAACTTGTGAAGTCCTTGTATGGCCTCAAACAAGCACCACGAGCATGGTATGAAAAACTAACTGAGCATCTTCTGAAACTCAACTTCAAACATTTTGATCTTGATGATGCAACTTTATTTGTCAAGAAAGTTGGCAAAACAGTTGTATATCTTGTGGTATCTGTAGATGATCTTTTAATGATAGGGAACATTGAAAGCTATATTGCATCCATAAAGAAAGAATTAGGAAAAATTTTTGAAATGACTGATTTGGGCTATGTTCATTACTATCTTGGCATTGAAGTAACCCAACATCCAAAGTCCATATTTCTTTCTCAAAAGAAATACATTGGGGATTTGTTAAACAGATTTGGCATGACAGAGTGAAATCCCCTTTGTACTCCAATGGAACAAAACTTGAAGCTCACATCTATTGAAGGAAAGGAATTTGAGGATGCAACAAAGTATAGACAGCTTGTAGGAAGTCTCATCTACCTCACTACTACCAGACCAGACATTTCATTTGCTGTTGGAATCCTCTCCAGGTTCATGCAAAATCCTTGTGAGGGACATTGGTCTGCTGCAAAAAGAGTTCTAAGGTACTTGAAGGGAACTCAAGACCTTGGAATCAAGTATACACAGGTGGACGACTTCAACTTGATTGGATACTCTGATTCAGACTTCGATGGAGACAAAGAAACTGGGGTATCTACTTCAAGATATGCTATGAGTCTTGGATCAGGAGCTGTCTCCTGGAGATCACGCAAACAATCAGTACCAGCAGATTCCACAACAGAAGCAGAATATGTGGCAGCAGCTGAAGCAACGAAAGAAATTGTGTGGCTCAGGGAAATTCTTGAAGATTTGCAAGTAAAACAAATACAATCAACTCCACTCATGATTGATAACACATCTGCAATAAAGTTGGCCAAGAACCCAAAGTTCCATGATCGTACTAAGAACATCAATACTAAATATCATCTGATCCGACATCATGTTGAGGCCAAAACAATCCATCTCCGTCATTGTTCCACAAACACGCAAATTGTAGACATCTTCACCAAAGCGCTTGGAAGAGAAAAGCTTGAAAGATTCAGAACGATGCTTGGACTCATCAACATCCCTTCAGATTAAGGGGGGGAATGTTGACACCTAATCCAAAACGGATGGGTGAACTGGACAATCATCTAGAAGATGAACTGATCCGTTTTATTTTTGTATATAAACATGAGTTAGTTAATGAATAAGATCATCAGTTCTTTTCTCCCGCTCATCCTGGAGTTACCCTGGCCTGACAATCTCCATAGTTAAAATATATATATAACTCAAATATTAATGCTTTTAATAATAATAATAAAGTTATACTCAAGCGAATTTTTATTATTTTTTTAATCGGGGCAATGTGAAATGTATTATGAGGTAAGTGTTTTGATGCCTATCTGCATTTACCAACCTTTTAATTTACATGGTTTTCCTAGTTTACTAATATTGAATGACAGAATAGTGAAGCATCAAGCTAAGTTTCATTCTAGAAATGCAAACAAGTGATATGGTGAATTGTGACATATATTGCAAAAGATATTTACTAAGGAAATCATATAAATTAAATGGTTGGTAAACACAATTAGACATCAAACCATTGTAGGCATCAAGACACTTACCCCATAATACATCTCACGTTGTCAAGATTAAGTTAAACCATAAAAGTTACCTAAATTATAACTTTATTTTAAATTCTTATTATTACATCAACCCTTTGTGTATTCAAGTGCTTTTATTTAATTTTAAAGATACTCTAGTATGGATCACATGTTAAACTAGTCGTAGATTTTTTTTCATTGTACACTTGTTCTAATACTTCAACTTGGTGGTATTCACTTGCCCCTAGTCTAGTTTAATCATCCTCGATACCTTTCTCTCACTATCTACGAGGGGCACCTTATAGGAGGCTTTGGTTGATGTTGCATGTCCATGGTAATTTATACTGAACACTGTCCATATCCCCCTTATATACGCATCCCAACTTTGCATTAATTGTTATTTGTCACTACATTTGGTTCCCATATTTTCCTTATATTTGAGTAGGGGCCTTGAAACTTTTCCCTAAGAGGTTGATGTAGCAAAAACAAAAGAAAAATTACGAGTCATAATATTAAAATGCAAAAATATTGACCAGGGTAAATGAAAGTGCATGGACAAAATCCTAGTCTAAGCTCTATCCCCCTCATTAGCCCTCACTTAGTTCCTAGCTAATGCATGAGCTATCAAAATAAAAGGAACTTTGAATATCACAATGCCGATGAGAAATGAAACACTTCATTTTTAAGGGGTCAAATATGAAGCAATGAAATCTTATAGCCCATGCTATAGATATGTAATAGAGGAAAATCAATGAAGAAAAATGTGTACAAGAAGGGTAGTGAAAATAGATTGATGAAAGAGGTAACTCACTAGTACAAAATGGCTAATTAGTTACTAAAAAAATGACTAAAATTTGCATATAAACGACTATTTCTTAGTCGGTGACCAGTAGTAGCTAATTTACAATATCTTATAATGCGACCAACTTTTATTCATTTTTAGCTTAGTCATTAATTGGTTGTTTCAATTTTATCATCTAGTAGTATATTTAGTCATTAATTTAGTCATTGACTTAGTCATTAATTGCCACAAATAATGACCAAATATACAACAAAATATATTACCATATGATCACCCGAAAAATCCAATTAATGATCATAAAAATATGACCAAAATATTGGTTGTGTTACAAGAAACTATAAATTAGCTACTAATAGTCATATATATGCAAATTTTAGTCATCGTTTGAAACCAATTAATGATCAAAGAAATATGACTAAATTTTGGTCGCGTTATAAGACACTGTAGATTGACTACTAATAGTCATATATATGCAAAATTTAGTCGTAATTTGCAATCACAAATTTATCATTTGCAGTAGTCATTTATCTTTTTTTGGTAGTTTCATATTCATTATATAAACTACTAATTTAGTAGTTTATATTTATTTCATTTACTTTCATTAATAATCATTATAAACAACCAATTTAGTCATATATTCATTTTATTTATGTTCATCATTAATCAATATACACTATTAATTTGGTAGTTTTAGATTGATTTTATGTGTTCATTATTCACCAACATAAATTAATTAGTATGATTCTGCGACTAAATTAAAAAAAAAAAAAAACAAAACAAAACAAAACAAAACAAAAAAACAAAACAAAACAAAACAAAAAAACAAAACAAAACAAAAAAACAAAACAAAACAAAACAAAACAAAAAAACAAAACAAAACAAAACAAAAAAACAAAACAAAACAAAAAAACAAAAAAAAAAAACAAAAAAACAAAAAACAAAAAACAAAAAAACAAAAAACAAAACAAAAACAAAAACAAAAACAAAAAAAAAAAAAAAAAAAAAAAAAAAAAAATGTCATACAATGTGCCTGTTCATCTAATACCAAAACACAAAATTACATATGTTAATTACAATACTAAACACTATCAAGTACAACTATAAATAATTTCAACCATATAAATTATATTATATGAAATGTCAAGTATTACAATGAGTTTCCAACTTAATATTTTTTGTACTACAATTTGCACACGAAATGTTGTTTCATCACTTCAAAACATTATCATTATCTTCCCGAGGCATTGCAGGTGAATTCAACAACTTTGGAGACTTGGCCAAGTCCAGCCTCTATGTGTGTATCTTATGCGGAATATTGGCTCTAAGGCTATCACTAAACCGGTTCTCTTATCTCTCTGTTAGCTCTGTTATGCAACATTGACTTTTTAATGTCAGAGAAGAGCTCAGTCTGTTTGGAGGTGTCTTCAAAGGGGCCCCACATGGGTCATTTTCCTTTTTTTTCTCCTACCCTGCTTACTCTCCACCACCTCTGTTCCCCTATTTGCCTCCTAAACCTAACAGAGTAACCTCCTTTGGACTTAGCCCCAAGCACAAAACCCCAAACCATCCATAAAACCTTACCCATAAGCCCTCACACGCTCATAAACCCCTCATCGCTTCCCCACCATTGATCATTCCCCACCGATCCAATGGCTCCCGTCGCACCCGATAAAGGCAACCCGATCTACCACTCCCCGCCATCAGATCATCTCCGCTAAGATTTGACAGTCTTCGCATTCATCGCGTCGGCAATTTGATTGAACGATAGCGCGTGATGAGAGTGGTTTCTCTCTCTCATCTGCTATTACGTGTCGATCATTGAATGGAATCGCTCGGCCCCGGGCTTTTACCACTTAACGCCCGAAAGCGGTGCGATGAAAACCATTACCACCCGACCAAACCGCCCCCGCCCGTTAAACGTCTGTGCAGATCTGTAGCCCAATGACCGTCTGATCTGTCTGCTGAAGATCTAATGGCCCTAACTCGCCCCACTCCCATCTCGGTCGATAGCCTCCGTCGAGCCATCTCCATCATTCATTTCCCCGATCCGACGATCATTCTTCTCTCTCACCCAAATTGTCCACCTACCCATGCATTCCACGTCCTCTGACCATTCTGTTGCCCGAAGAAGGAGATGACCAGCTCTGCCAGCAGTAGTCACAGGTAGACCCCCAACAACCATATTTAATAGAAAGCATGGCCAAAGGAGAAAAGGACATAGTACAACTTGGTAACTGAATTTATCAGTCATGGACTGCACTAGTACGAGAACCCCACCCGCCTAAAAGACAGCACAGAGCCTAAACAAATCGGATTCACCCACTAAAACAAGCAACCACAATTCAGAGACTCCAACAGGCAATTAAATGCAGTTGGTGGTCAATTATGACCCTTCCATACCTAAATAGCCAAAGTGCCATAGTATTGTAAACTTATAAATATCCAGAAGGAAGATGTAATCAAGGTTGGCATTTGATGTAAGGTTCAACTTTTGGAGACTATAGACATTTTGTCACTTGCAGCATCTCATCTTCTTTTTCATCTAATACAAGCTTCTTTTGTTGTTAACTGCTCACTATCCATTTTCCTTTGTTCCAAGCTTGTGCCTGATATGTTGTGTTCTTGATATTTTGATGTATAGCACTAGATAACTGTCATCTTATCTCTGTGATAAAATCTTGAATGTATCATTGAATAGTTGCTCAGGTTTCTATCTATCTAATGCAGGAGAGTTGTCATCCTGTCTTTGCATTAATAGACTATATTTATAGGTTTCTTTACTAGTTGCAGCCAGCCATCACATGGTCTTGTGTATCTGTTGGTGTGGTTAGTATTCTCCATATTCACCTAACATCTAAAACTGTGAGCATTGGTGGTCTAAATCCTTGTAGCCTGAGGGTGTTCATGCATGTCTGAAGTGAAACAAAGTAGAAGTGATTATCTGGCTTGAACCAAACCATCATTCCTTCTATTAAACCTGCAACAATAGTTGAATTTATATGTTACCAGGCATCTCCAAGCTACAACCTAGGAGATTTTCTTGGAATCCTAACATAATTGGCATTGTTTCCGGGGATAGGAGATTGAAGCTCAACTTCCCTGGGAAAACGACGCAGATCCAGCTTTGATGATAGACAAAGTCTGGACACATTTTTTGTTGTAATCATCTATCTGGCGACTCCACATCATAGTTTTGGCTCAGTTTGTGAGACACACTCGGAGAAATCCTCAGAAATCACCAGTTGACCCAGTGCCTGACCCTAAGAAGATTGTCAAGCAAAGCAAGATATCACGAAAAGGAGCATCAGGATCAGGTAAGCCTAAACAATCTTATGCATATCTGCAAGAAAGGCTTGTATAAGCCTAAACAATCTTATGCATATCTGCAAGAAAGGCTTGTAGATGAGCACGCACATATTGAAAGTATAGAGCCTAGCACTATCAGTGAAGAAATACCCTCAAAGATTCATAAAGCTCCTTGTTCAATAAGTTCCCCTTTGGATCTCAGTCCAAAGGAAACCTCCCTTCTAGTCCATCATATTCCTTTAGCCCTGTCAGTCATTTCTCAACTCCCTACCTTTCAAACTGCCAGTACCCTTCCATCTACCCTAGTCATGGCAAGCCCACAAACACCCACCAAAATGGAGATAATCATAGATGCTATGTATGGACCCCTGGTCCTACCTATTCCTTTTAAAGTCATGCCTGAAAGAGAATATCAGAAATACATGCCTAAGTTCACTGGTACAGAGGGAGTAACAACCGAACAACACCTTGAGTCTTTTTACAGCTATGCTGATAATCTAGATATTAGTGAAGATGATGTGTGAATGAGGGTATTTGTCCAAAGCCTAGATGGAGAAGCTAGAAAATGGTTCAAAGAATTAACCCCTAGGTCTATAGCAGACATTGAGGCCTTAGATGATGTGTTCCTAAAGCATTGGGGGGATAAGAAAGTTCTGCTCTACTATCATACTAAGTTTGGGAACTTACAGAGGGAAAATGGTGAGCTGTTGTCTGATTTCAATAAGAGATTTAACTGCATGTACAACAAGATACCAGCTAAATTGAAGCCTACCCCCACCTCTGCCAAACTCACCTATGTCAATGCCTTTGACTCTAATTTCTGCTTGTTGTTAAGAGAGAGAAGATGTGCTTCTTTGGCTGATATGCAAGATGCAGCCCTGGAAGTAGAATCAAACATCATGGCTACAGAAAAGCTCAAAGGTAATGTTGATCAAAGAAGACAGAGGGGTGAGCACTCATCATCTTCAGATCTCGAGATCAATAAAATGGGCAAGATGATAGAGCCATTAGCCTCTGAAGTTTCCAAATTAAAGGTTAAGCATCATTCTAGGGAAGCAAGGGTTCCTAATACCTTTGCTCTTCCAAATCCAAATCCATATAGAAGAGCAAATGAGCAATTGCATATTTTGCAAAGAAACAAAGATGCCAATGAAGACCAAAGGGTGAAGCGCCTTTTTCAGAATACAGTCATGGAAGAAGAGTAGTTTGAAGAAGATGATGAGATCCATGGTATGGAAGACAACGGCGGTGCCCCTTTTTTAACCAAAGTTGCCTATGAGAATTCATTATTCAATGGTCAGATCAACCAAGAACAGGATGGCGAAGCTATTCTACAAATTGTCGATCAACACCAATATGATCTGAGATCTATGATGAATAATGTCAAAGAAGTTCCTACTCATAAATCTTTTGTCCCTGCAGAACAACATGCTAATAAGAAGAAGCAACCAGCAGTTGATCCCATCATCCTCAAAGTTCCAGCTATAGAGGTAAGAGGCCTTGAAAATTCCCCTTCTTCTTTTAGTTTTCAATCAGAAATTTAAAAGCCAAGAATACCCATGCCTCTGATTGAACCAGTGAAGAATGAGTCCCTCAAGAAATCTATCCTTGAGGATCTTGAGCCTAAAACCATCCAAGCTTCCACTGACTATGAGAATTTGCAAAATGACCAACCAGCTGTTATTCTCAGCCTAGTGATCAAAAAATGTGAAGTCAAGTCCCCATCATCTTATGTTCTTCTATCTGTTCAAGATAAAATCCCTCATAATTCCCCCCTGGGCAATGGAGCCAGCCATAATTCAATGCCCAAGGTTGACATGGATAAGCTCAGTATTGATATTATGAAGCCTGCCCAGTTGACCTCCACACAGCCTAAAAAGGCAGTTTGCTAGACACAGAGGAAGAAGGCCCATAGATTTGGGACACCTTCTTCGATGGGGCTTGTTCTAAGAAAGCTACAGGGTAACATGAAGTCTTTGTGTCCCCCACACAAGAATACATTGAGTCACCATTTATATTAATCGTTTACGCCACAAATGACACAGCCAGGTACACAACAGCCCTTATTATTCAGCAAGTGTACAAAAGATTCCACGAAATACATCCAAGGATGAGAGCATACAGAGAGGGGGTGAAATATAAACCATCTCTACCTGATAAGGTCAAATGCCCTAAACATTTTGAGGTAGGTGATCAAATCAACAGGATTTTGCAAGTATTTGATGAATTGGCTGACATGCACATTGACCAAGAGAAAGAAATCTTTCATAGAAAGGTAAAAAGGGTCAATTCTCAATATGGTGACTATTTTCTCCAATGGGATGCACTGAAGGAAAGGTAGGGAGATCCTGGTAAATTCGATGCTTTATGGACAGGATCATTCATCATCGCTTAGGTCCAGGGGAACAATACTTTCATGCTGTAGAGTTTGGAAGGAGAAACAGTTTTTGATGGCCCAATCAATGGGGGTTTTTGAAAGTTTATGTTAATTAGGGCCTTTAGGCCTCAACATTGTAAATATGTTCTTTTTACAAGTTTTAGTGTAGACTTAATTAGACTCCATGCCCATTGGAACACTAGGAAATATTGTTGATCTTGTTTTTGTATGAAAGGCAATGGTCTATGGTTCTTGAAACCTCACAGGGAGGATTTCATCCCCAGAAGGAGCCAATGTTGGCTCTACTATGCAACGCCAACTTTCTGATGTCAGAGAAGAGCTCGGTCTGTTTAGAGGTTTCTTCAAAGGGGCCCCACATGGGTCATTTTCCCTTTTTTTTCTCCTACCCTGCCTACTCTCCACCACTGTCGTTCCCCTATTTGCCTCCTAAACCCAACAGAATAACCTCCTTTGGCCTTAGCCAAAAGCACAAAACCCCAAACCATCCATAAAACCTTACCCATAAGCCCTCACGCGCTCATAAACCCCTCATCGCTTCCCCACCATTGATCATTCCCTACCAATCTAACAGCTCCCGTCGCACCCGATAAAGGTGACCTGATCTACCACTCCCCGCCATCAAATCATCTCCTCCAAGATCTAATGTTATTCGCATTCATCGAGTTGTCAATTTGATTGAATGATAGCGTGCGATGAGAGTGGTTTTTCTCTCTCATCAACTGCTACATGTTGATCATTAAATGGAATCGCTCGACCTCGGGCATTTATCACTTAACGCCCGAAAGCAGTGCGATGAAAACCATTACCGCCCGACCAAACCGCCCCTACCCGTTAAACGTTCGTGCAACTCCATAGCCGGATGCCCATCTGATCTGTCCGCTGAAGATATGACGACCCTAACTCACCCCACTCCCATCTTGACCGACAGCCTCCTTCGAGCTATCTCCATCATTCATTTCCCTGATCCAATAGTCATTCTTCTTGCTCAACCAAATCGTCCACCTACCCATGCATTCCACATCCTTTGACCATTCTGTTGCCCAAAGAAGGAGATGACCAGCTCTACCAACAGCAGTCAAAGTCAGACCCCCAACAACCATATTTAACAGAAAGCATGGCCAAAGGAGAAAAGGACATAGCACGACTATGTAACTAAATTTATCAGTCATGGACTCCACTGGTACGAGCACTCCAACCACCTAAAGGACAGCAAAACAACTGAACAGATTGGATTCACCCACTAAAACAAGCAACCATGATTCAAAGACTCCAGTAGGCGATTAAATGTAGTTGGTGGTCAATTATGACCCTTCCATACCTAAACGGCCAAAGTGCCATAGTATTGTAAACTTACAAATATCGAGAAGGAAGATGTAATTAAGGTTGGCATTTGATGTAAGGTTCAACGTCTACAGGCTGTAGACATTTTGTCAATTGCAGTGTCTCATCTTCATTTTCAGCTAATACAAGCTTCTTTTGTTGTTAACTGCCCACTGTCCATTTTCCTCTGTTCCAAGCTTGTGCCTCATATGTGGTGTTCTTGATCTTTTGATATTTAGCACTAGATAACTGTCATCTTATCTCTGTGTTAAAATCTTGAATGTATCCTTGAATAGGTCGCTTAGGTTTCTTTCTACCTAATGCAGGAGAGTTGTCATCCTGCCTTTGCATTAATAGATTAGATTACAGGTTTCTTTACTAGTTGCAGCAGGCCATCACATGGTCTTGTGTATCTGCTAGTGTGGTTAGTATTCTCCATATTCACCTAACATCTAAAACTGTGAGAATTGGTGGTCTAAAGCCTTGTAGTCTAAGGGTGATCATGCATGTCTGGAGCGAAACAAAGTAGAAGTGGTTATCTGGCTTGAACCAAACCATCATTCCTTCCATTAAACCCGCAACAATAGTTTAATTTATATGTTACCAAGCATCTCCAAGCTACAACCTAGGAGAGTTCCTTGGAATCCTAACACTCTCTCTCTTTGCAATTGTTGCTCCATTAATGTTATTGCTCTCCTCTTTCTTCAATTCCTACTTTTATATGATGAACACTAAAATATAAACTAAAGTAGACTATAAAGGATTTTTATGACATATACCTCCACATCAGCAATGTCAAAGCCATTTTTCCCATAAAAACAAGAAATTCTAACAAATTTTCTTCAGTTGGGAGATAGTGTCCACTATGTGGCCAGATGAACTGTATCAAAAAAGCAAATAAAACATCACCATAGAAAAAAACACCTTAGTAACCTAGTATTCAACCTTCAGGGAAAACTTATGCACAATCATGCCAACTAAGTTACATGCTAAAAATCTCAAGCTATAGATAACTTGTGAAAGCAAATAATTTAAGGTGTGATGTCTAATCCTTGTCGTTTATTCACAAATACATTTCATTCTCTAACGCATGAACTTGTTCAAGTATATAAACAACATGAAAGTAAATTTTTCTAATAGTCATGAAAATATTTTAACACAAAACAACTAAGAGTATTTCAATCAATATTGTGTAACACTAATTTCATCTTCAAGCTTTGGTTGTTAAGTTTTGGTTTTTGTTTAAATGGACATGATACCAATTATTTTCAATTTAATAATTAAAATACAAAACAAAATCAAAATAAACATTCAAAATACAATCAAACGATAAAGAGAGGATATCATGGAATGGACATTACGATTAAAAAAAAAAAATGTTTACCTATCCACCGATGTCTTGTCTGGCATGCCTAAAACATTTGCTTGCCAAAAATAACCATGAGGTGAATGAATCAAAAATTAGAAACCATAGGAATCCCTACTAGAAACATTTCCAAAGTTGATGGCTCATGTGTCTGAAGGATCTCCAACATCAAATGAATCATATCCAATACATGCTCTCTATTGTCTCCCCATTCTTTTTTCAATCACATTTCTTGTAACCTGCCTACACTAGAGTCAAGTAACAATCAAACGCAGGCATTAATTTGTTTATATATATATATCAGCTTTGAATCTGATTTCTTTCAGGATTCATATTTAAATCCTTCCTATCATGAGAAGGTATTAATCAAGTAGGACATCGAAAAAATCGACCCCAATGAGGTCCTCAAACAATTTTTACAATATCAATATTTTTCTTGTTGTGATATCTTAGGTAGAAAAAAAAACATATATGCAAAAGAAAAAGTCATATATTACGTATGTTCAAACTCTATATATGGTGTATTCTTAGGAAACTTTTTAAGATGTTCCTCTACCTTTACCAAAGTGGATTGTAGCTTGGTTAAACTTTGTGTTGTCACCTTCTAAAAATAGAGTTCCAATTGTACAATGAGGACCAAAGAATGGAGAATTTTGAAGCCATTTACTGAACCATAGAAGCTCTCAATGTTAAATCGGACCCTCTCCATTGGATAGTGCTCAGAATAATCTTTCCAATGGTATGTGGAAGTCCAAAAATAGACTTTTGGGTCAAAAGATATGGCCTATTGAAGTTCATGGGTTCTATTGCTTTTGAAGTCAAGGAGAAAATCATATTGAAGGTCTGGGAGCGCATCACAAATCACAATCGATGTTTTTCTAAAGTAGCAATAGGGGAAGTCAGAGCAAATATCACGATCATTAATCACCGATATCACATAACGACAGTCAGAGGCCCATGACACATAGCATATAGGTGTTTCACGATGCAGAGCCCCGATATCACATATTGGCGATCGCAAGTGCAAAAGGGTGCACACAAATACAATGTCATGAAAATCGTCAAATGTCGATAACATTAAAATCGTTGAAATTTGGGCCTTTAGTGTTAAAGTGCTGGGAGGGGCCGATTTCATTTAACAAAGAAATTCAAAGAAAAACCAAGGGTGGATGGGCCCTTTTCTCTCTCCTCCAGGGGGCCACATGCCAAAATCCTATTGGTCTTAATAAACCCACGTGGTGGTTGATGTCACCATGACGTGATGGTACGAAGAACACATGGCATGCATATTTGGCATTTTCATGGGTCCTATTGGGGCATATCTAGGAAACACGTGTCACCACTAAGGAAGTGACATGTAGCACTGATGACGTCATCAATCCCGCAAATCAACGATCGTACAAGTCAAAGTCCCTCCTTCGCCGAAGTCCCTTCCGACTTGCGATTGTGAAATGTGAGACCCCTCCTAGATGCAATATTTTATGTGATGCGTTCTATAAACCGCCGTGTCCGGGAAATCGGAAAACACTTGAAAATTTGAAGAAATGCCCTCTCTCCTATATTGCGATTACGATATCCCATGTGGGCCCTATCTCGCGAATCGACGATTGCAAGTGTCAAGGGGAGATACTGAAGGCAAGCATCAGAAATCATCGATGTGCAGGATTTTATGTATAAAAGGAAAAAGGCTCCTTGACAAGAGTTTAAAGGCTCTAGCACCTTAGGGCTAAGCACCTGGTTTTAGACCCCAGTCATATGAGGAGAATTACAGAAAGGGGTTGAAGGAAAGGGGCCTAAAGGAGATCAGACCTCACCTGTTTTGTAATGCTTTTAGTGATAAGTGCTAACACCGGAAGATCCTCCATATTACACGATAATTGCATCACCGGGCATATCAGGGCACCGATAGTGTTTTTCATGGATTCTAGGAGGGCGGATGAGTTGGCAGCTGTGTTCAGTCTATTATCGCCATGATGGGTGACCACTCCCACTTCGTGAAAGAGAAGGAACAAGATTGTTAAATACTAAAAGTGACAAGGAACTGACTGAGAGAGGATTAGCTATGATTTAGCAGAAACACACCTAGACCAAAGGCCAGCAAAGAAGAGTGGCGTGGAGATATTTTTAGGACCATCATTTCAGTTTCACTGGATTAGTTTTGTTTTGTTGTTTTTTATCATTGTGTGATTATTCTATTTTTTTTCAAGAAATCTATCTTACTGTAGTAATAATTAGAGGTTGCACATTGAGACAACTAGTCATATAGACAGTTGTAAACTCCATCTAGGAGATATTTTTGTAATTGATTTCCTTGCTCCACCTTTCCTTATAAAAGGGAGGAAGAAACACATAGAAAAGGTTCTGAAATTTGAAGGAAAACTACATGTCATTTTTGAAACTGTATGAATTCCAGATTCGCGTCTTTAAAAATATAAATGAAATAGTGGTGATTCCAACCTTCGAGTACTATAATATGTTACCTCTTTGTTAAATTACATTATGTTCACATTTCCTCTCTGATTTCTTACAATTGTAATTGCCAGAAATGTCTCATATGTTCTTATGGATTCATTTGTTTTGACTATTAAATGCACATGTATGTATGTATTTTGAGATTATATCTTTAAATTTGTGCTCCATGAATCATAGCATCCAATCCTCTTTCATCCATTATGTTTACCTTTAACTGAGATAAGTGTATAATTCTTGATGTTTCAAGCTCTATGTGATGAGTTAGTTTATCTCCTTCTCTTATTTCATTACTCTGCAAAAGCTAATTAAATTGTAGGTCCTTGAATCAGTCTCCACTAGTTTATACCTATCTTCATGTGAGTTGTATATGTGAAATTATACCAGAAATACATGGCTTATGTCCTTGGATGAAGGAACCAATCCATTTTGTTTATTTTATATTTGTATTTACTATGTGTTTAAGATGTATATGATGTCTCTGGTTTCTTTAAGATCATATAAGACACATAAAATATAGATGTTACCAGGCATTGGTCTTGTAAGAAATCCAAGGCTATCTCTAGAAGCGACAACATATTTTGGTGTCGTTGTTGAGGAAAGTATTAAAGGATTTTTCCCTTGGGATACAACAAGTTAAGAACTCTTTGTGTAGGTGAGAAAAGATTTTCTGATTGCATCCTCATCACCTTGGAGACTCCACTAATCTCATTGTAATTTATCATCCTAGCTTTTAGAAAGCCCCACACCCGCTCAGATACCTCTTAGGAGAAAACCCCTTTTGTATCTGACCCAGAGAAATTAATTTTCAGGAGAGTTTGGAAGGATAAAAATCCTACTACCTATGCTACAGTCTCATCATTATTTGAAGCTTCTTCCTCCATCTCCCAACGCGATTCCATCCACTGCTTAGATTTTACTCCTAAGGTCCTTACATACCCTGTAGAAGATGAGCTAGAGCATCGTGCCCCCAAATTAGAGATCGAAGAGAAAGAAATATCAGTTATGACTCCTTTAATTTCATTTCCTCCTTCTCTTGAGATTGAAAGGTAAAGCTATCCTCAATAATAGCAATATCCACTATACACTCAGTCACACTACTCTTAGCCTAGTTACTCCAACTGCTGTGGTTTTGGCCCAAGTTCCTCCTGTAAATATTAATCCTCCCCCATTAATCCAGATGGTTGTTTCGGGCTTCTTACTGAATAAATATGCCCCTCTTAATTTACCTCAACCCCTAAGTGTTATGCCTCAGGACTACCTAAATATTTTTCCTAGGTTCAATGGGGAAGACGAAAACATTGCACAGAGACACATTGAAACCTTCTGTGCTTTTGCTGAGAATCTAAATGTTGAAAAATTGGATGTGGTCTTGAGACTCTTTGTGAAATCCCTTGATGGAGAAGCTAGAAAGTGGTTTAAAGCCCTACCCAATGCATCCATCACCACCTAGGAAGAACTCGAAAACTCTTTCACACAAAAGTGGGGTGAACAGAGAGATCATGAGTATGTCTTCACAGAGTTCAATGCTATAAGGAAGAAGCCAGAAGAGGACATTTCAGAATTCATAAAAATATTCAATAAGTAGTATAATAATCTTCCTGTTGAGATAAAGCCTCCTCAAGTTGTTGCTTGTGTAGTATTTGTGGGAGCCCTTGAGTCTGAATTTGGATTTACCCTGAGGGAGAGGAAGTCTCGTACTTTAGATCAACTCCAAGTGGATGCTCTTGAGGTGGAAGCAAATTTCACCTCGGCAAGGAAGGCAAGAGGAAAGAATTATCCTCATGAGAAGAAAATGGGGAAAGAAGAAGCATCCTCCTTTGGTCAAGGTAAAGAATTACTAGATCTGAAGTGGGAAGAAATGGATAAGCTCATTAAGAGTTTATCGCACAAAGTGGTGAAGCTTGAGCTTGAGAATAAGAATCTCCCTAAACAGAATGCTCAAGGTAACAACTAAGATTACAACCCATAATACCGAAGGCCACCATTGTAGATACTTCAAAGGGAAATAAAAGATCAACTCGATCAGATCCCTCCTCCTCTGTATTTAGAAGATGATCCAGATGAACAAACACCAAATACACATGAGACATAGGGAAGCTTGTATTCCTCCTTCTCTGAAGAGGAATAGGAAAACATGGCTCACCATGAGATGTGCCCTAATAAAAAAGCAGCAGTAAATGAGGAGGTCATACGAGATTATTGTAAGAAAATTGCATATTTCATGCAAGCACAGATACATCGAGAGTATGATCTCAGATCTTCAAAAAAGAGGTCGAGGGAACCTAAACAGCAAGAGGAAATTGCTCCCCAAAATATTCCCCCAATATTAAATAAAGGAAAAGGGAAGTTGAACCCTAACTCATCCAAAGTAAAATCCTCCTTAAATAAGGAATGCAATATCTCTGAGGAACATACAAAAGAGAAGGCACTCGTTCTAATGAAAACTACCAGCGATAAACAAAGAGAGGTAGAGATGGGAGGCGTAGAAAGGGGCTAGTATGCATTCAATCTTCAGAAGGTACTCGAGAAGGTAAAGATCCATGTTCCCCCAACTAAACTTCTAAAACAACCCACTTATAAAGCTCAAGTCTCCCAGTTCATGCTCCCATCCACCGCAATACCAACCCATGACTGTTTAAACCTTCAAGAAGAAAGACCAATGGTTGTTTTTGGGCCCCATGTTGAAGAACTTGATTCTTCCACTACACCCTTCTATGTGACCCCGATAATCCATGACCTCTTATTTCATAACTGTATGTTGGACTCTAGAGCCTCACATAACCTCATGCCTTTAGCCCTAATGGAGCAACTTGGCTTGTAGATCACCATACCCTACAAGGAACTATACTCATTTGACACTAAGAGAGTCAAATTCTTGGGAATGATAAAATATCTGGTGGTAAACCTAGCTTAGATCCCTATGGAGAGTGTAGTGATGGACATAGTAGTGGAAAATATTCCCCCTAGATTCAGCATTCTCCTATCTAGGTCCTGGGGTTCCAAGGTGGGGAGTTCTATCAAATTAGATCTAACTTCTGCCACTATTCCCACTTTTGGAGGCGAAGAAAGGAGGTTGTACAAAGAGTCTATATTTGTAAAAACTGTGACCCCAGCTGAAGGTTCTAGGAATTCTCCTATATATGGAAAAGAAAGTGACCTCTCCTGCCTGGTCTTAGAAGAATATGAGACCATCTTAGAAGAAACCCAAGTACATCTAATGATGCAGTTAGACGACCAGCACACAGATACAAACAAAGTATGGAAATTATACTTTGATGGAGCTAATTCTAAAGAGGGAAATGGGGTAGGAGTATTGTTGGTAAGTCCCGAGGGCAGCTTGATACCCCTCTCATTCAAGCTAGAGTTTGAGGCAACCAACAACGTGGCAGAGTATGAAGCATTTCTCCTTAGGCTACAAACAATCAGAAATATGAATATTGAATGCTTAACTGTGCATGGAGACTCTGAGCTGATTGTAAAGCAAATCCGAAATCAATGCCAAGCTAAACACCCCAGATTGAGGACTTACCATAATGAAGTATGGGATTTAATTGATAACTTTTTACTGGCCTTTAATATCCAATTTCTTCCTAGAGAAGAAAATAGAATGGTTGATTCCCTTGTTGTAGCAACAAGCAACTTCAAATCTCCTCAAAATCCACTTCTCAGGTACGAGGTGGAGGTCAGACACAGACCCTCTATACCTGATAATGTCAAGCCCTGGCAGGTATTCAAAGATAATGACCAAGTCACATAGTTTAAAAAAGTAGTTGGGGAGTTCACTAGCTCAACTATTGATCAGGAAGAGGAACAAGAGGCGGATCAAGAACCAACTTCGTGGGAGAACACAGTGGCTAGACAAAAAATTCTACAGCTGGAAGGGAATACTATTCCTCATGGGCTAGTTCCACTGGAAAAATTATTTAACCAGAATGACGTAGCCTCCAAAACAATGGCTCTGGAGATGGACGAACAAGTAGAAGATTGCAATATCGGCCCAGAAGATGAACCCCAGATGGTTAGGCTATCAAAGGGAATCCCCTCACAATACAAACAAAGGTATTTAAATCTTTTCAAAATATATAAGGATATTTTTGCTTGGCCTTATGAGGATTTAAAAGAATTTGATACTAACATCATACATCATAATATTCCTTTGAAGAGTGGAATAAAACCATGTAAGCAGAAGCTCAGGCAGATTAATCCACTTGTATTCCCTTCTATTGGAAAAGAAGTGAGGAAACTTCTACAGGCTAAAATCATAGTGCCTTTAAGGTACTCAGAGTGGGTGGCCAATCTAGTCCTAGTCCAAAAAAAGAATGGGGAAATAAGGTTATGTGTATATTTTCATAACCTTAACAGGGTATCTTTGAAAGAAAATTACCCACTACCCAAGATGGATTATATATTAGAAAAGGTGGTGGGATCAGTTAGAATGTCCATGATGAATGGGTTCTTTGGTTACAACTAAGTGGCAATCCACCCTGATGATCAAAAGAAGACTGCTTTCACCACCCCTTGGGGAACTTTCATGTATGCTTACATGCCTTTCGGTCTTGTGAATGCAGGGGCCACTTTTCAAAGAGCTATGGATATAGCTTTTATAGGGGAGAAAGAAAAGTTTGTAGTAGTATATTTGGACGATATCACACTCTTCTCTAAGACCGCTGATGAGCACATCCTCCACTTGAACCTCACCTTTCAGTAATGTAGGAGGTGTGGACTATCTTTGAATCCCAAGAAATCTTAGTTTTCCCTGAGTGAGAGGAAGCTACTAGGACACATAGTAGTGCAAGAGGGAGTGAAAATTAATCCTAAGCGAGTCGAAGCTGTCAGTCACATTCCTCCACCCAGAAATAAAAAAGAGGTCCAGGTCTTTTTGGGGAGAATCAATTTCTTAAGAAGGTTCATACCCAACTATGTTGAAATAGTGAAGGGTATTACAGATATGCTTAAAAAGGAGAATTAGTTCAAATGGAGCCCTGCCTCTCAAGATTCTTTTAGTAGAATTAAAGAAGCTTTTGTTGAAGCACTGGTACTAGTGAGCCTTGACTACTCAATGCCTTTCTATATCTTTTATTTTGCTTCTTCACATACTATTGCTGCAGTTTTGCTTCAGAAAAATAAAGATGGTTATGAGAAGCCCATCACCTTCTTCAACCAAGTCTTGATGGATGTTGAGCTGAAATATAACATCTTGGAGAAACAAGCATATGCACTAGTCAAAGTTTTGAAGGCATTTCGAGTGTATGTGTTACAGTCAGAAATTACAACATTTGTCCCAACAACAACGATCAAGGACATTCTTGTGCAAGGTGATAGGGAAGGAAAAATATGTAGGTGGATAGAAAAGATATAGGAATATGAGTTAGACGTAAAGCCCACTAAGCTCATAAAAGACCAGGGCTTGGCTAAGATTTTATAAGAATCTCACTGCCAAGCTTTGGGAATAAACCTGATAATAGAGGAAGACAGAACATAAGATCAGCAAAGTGGGATTAAAACAGCAGAGCAAAAGATATATGCTAAATATGAGGGATCACCCTGGTATAATAATATCATCCATTATCTCTTATTCCTGAGGTGCCCACTAGGGCTAGACAAATCCAAATACAGAACGTTGAGACTGCAAGCTCAAAAGTATATCATATCCAATGGTCAACTCTAATGGAAATACTCGGTGGGAGTTTTGTTATTATGCTTGGTAGAAGGTGAAACTAATAAATTAATTGAAGAATTTCATGGGGGAGTTTGTGGAGGTCATTACAACTGGAATACCACAGCTCACAAAATCCTTAAGGCGGGATTCTACTGGCCTACACTATTTGGTAATGTGCATTTACATGTTAGGTCATCTCATAAGTGCCAAGTCTCTGCTAAGAGACAAAAACTCTCTCCTCTTCCCCTAATCCCAATGCATGTGGACGAACCTTTCAGGTAGTGGGGACTAGACTTCATAGGAGAGATAAACCCACCTTCCAGTGGCCAGCATAAGTGGATATTAATGGCCACAGATTATTTCACCAAGTGGGTAGAATCCATCCCAGCTAGAAACGCTACAGACTCAGTGGTAATTAAGTTCATGGAGGAGAACAAATTATCATGTTTTGGTTGCCCCATCAAAATCATCACTGATAATTCCCAGGTTTTCAAATTGACAAAATTTACCAGCTTCTCTCAAAAATTCAATATCATCATTGGGCTCTCCACTGCCTACTATCCTCAAGGTAGTTGAGTCATCAAATAAATTTATGGTGAGTGTTGAAGAAGACCATCATCGAGAATCAGAGAAACTCGAACACCCAACTAAAGTTTTCCCTTTGGGCCAATCGAGTGACTCTTAAGCGATCCACTGGAAAATCACCTTTCAAGCTAGTGTACAGTAAAGCTACAGTCTTCCCAATCCAATTAGCAATGCCATTGGCAAAGTTACTACAAGAAGTTGAGGAAGGGCCAAGTGCTTTGACACGAATGATAAAACAACTAGTTGAGCTCCATGAAAACAGGGAACGGGTGGGGACTAAATTGGCAAATTACCAATAGAAGATGAAATCCTTGTTTGACAAAAAGGCCAAGGATCAACCTCTTCAACTAGGGGATTTAGTTCGCCAATGGGATGTCTGACAAGAAGAAAAGGGTAAGCACAGAAAATTTGGTGCACTATGATTTGGCCCTTTCAAGACTTCAGAAGAGAAAGGAAATAATACGTACCTGCTTGAAGATCTAGAATGGTAATTGTTGGAGCTACCAGTAACTGGCAGTTCCTTAAACTCTATTTCCATAATTAAAAGGTGCTACCTTGTGCTCATTGTAAATACCAGTGTGTGTATTGTAATTATCATATAAAATTTTCGGTTTTCTATTTAAAGTTTTACTTTCACAAAATTTTGGCTTGTTTAAAAATACTCCATGCCCAAAAGAGAAGTTCACAGATTGTAGGTTCTCAACACCTTACTAGAAAGGCATTGTCCCCAGGTTGAGGCAATGTTGTCACCTTTTGAAAACATAGCTCCAAGTGTACAATGAGGACCAAAGAAAATATAATTTTGAATCCATTTCTTAAGCTACATTAGCTCTCAGGGCCAAATCAAAACCTCTCCATTGGATAGTGCTCGGCATAAGCTTTCCAACGGTATGTGGAAGTCCAAAAATGGACTTTTGGATCAGAAGATATGGCATGTTGAAGTTCAGGGGTTCTGTTGCCTTTGAATTGAAGGAGAAAAGCATATCGTAGGTCTGAGAGCATATCAAAAATCACAATAAACATTTTTCTAAAGTAGCGACAGGGGAAGTTAAAGAAAATATCACGATCAATGATCGTTGATATTGTATATCGAAGGTCAGAGGCCCATTTCGCATAGCATATCGGTGTTTCACAATGTAGAGCGCTGATATCACATATCGGTGATTGCAAGTGCAAAAGGGTGCACACAAATATAGTGTCATGAAAATCACTGAACACTGATAACATTAAAATCGCCAAAATTTGGGCCTTTAGTGTTAAAGCGTTGGGAGGGGCCGATTTCATTTAATAAATAAATTCAAAGAAAAACCAAGGGCAGATGGGCCCTTTTATCTCTCCTCCAGAGGGGCCATGTGGCAGAATCCTATTGGTCCTAATAAACCCATGTGGTGGCTAACGTCAGTATGACGCGGTGGTACGGAGAACACGTGGCATGCAGATTTGGCATTTTTAGAGGTCCAATGGGGGCATATCCGGGTGACACGTGTCACCACTCAAAAAGCGACATGTGGCATTGATGACATCATCAATCCCGCAAATCTCTGATTGCACAAGTCAAAATCCCTCCTCCGTAAAATTCCCTTCCGACTTACAATTATGATATGTGAGGCCCCTCTCAGATGCGATATTTTATGTGATGTGTTCTATAAACCGTCGCGTCCAAGCAATTGGTAAACACTGTGAAAAATGGAAAAAAAAATCCCTCTCTCCTATATTGCAATTGTGATATCCCGTGTGGGCCCAATCCCATGGATTGGAAATCACAAGTTTCAAGGGGATATACTGAAGGCAAGCATCAGAATTTGCCGATGTGTGGGATTCTATGTATAAAAGGGAAAAGGCCCTCGGATAGGAGTCTAAAGGCTCTAGTGCCTTAGGGCTAAGTAGCTGCTTTTAGAGCCCAGTCATATGAAGAGAATTACAAAAAGGGGTTGAAGAAAAGGGGCCTAAAGGGGATTGGAACTCGCATGTTTTGTAATGTTTTTAGTGATAAGTGCCAGCACTAGAAAATCCTCCATATTACACCATAATTGCATCACTAAGCATATTAGGGCGTCGATAGTGTTTTACAGGGTTTCTGGGAGGGAAGATGAGTTGACATCCGCGTTCAGAGTCTGTTATCGCCATGATGGGTGATCACTCTCGCCTTGTGAAAGAGAATGAACAAGACTGTTAAAGGCTAAAAGTTACAAGGAACTGGCTTAGAGAGGATTAGACGTGATTTAGTAGAAACATGCTTAGACAAGATACCAGCAAAGAAGAGTGGCATGGAGATATTTTCAGGACCATCATTTCATTTTCGCTGGATTAGTTCTGTTTTGTTGTTTTTTATCATTGTGTTATTATTCTATTTTGTTTTCAAGAAATCTATCTTATTGTTGTAATAATTAGAGGTTGCACGTTGAGACAACTAGTCATATAGACAGTTGTAAACTCCATCTAGGAGATATTTTTGTAATTGATTTCCTTGCTCCCTTTTTCCTTATAAAAGGGAGGAAGAAACACATAGAAAAGGCTCTAAATCATGAAGAAAAAGTACATGTCATTTTTGAAACTGTATGAATTCCAGATTTGCATCTTTCAAAATATAAATGAAATAGTGGCGATTCCAACCTTCGAGTACTACAGTATGTTACCTCTTTGTTAAATTCCATTATGTTCACATTCCTCTCTGATTTCATGCAATTGTAACTGCCATAAATGTCTCATATGTTATTACAGATTCATTTTTGTTGACTATTTAATGCACATGTATGTATGTATCTTGTAGATTACATCTTTAAATTTGCACTCCATGAATCATAACATCCAATCCTCTTTCATCCATTATGTCTATCTTTAACTCAGATAAGTGTAGAATTCTTGATGTTTCAATCTCTATGTGATGAGTTAGTCTATCTACTTCTCTTATTTCATTACTTTGCAAAAGCTAATTAAACTATAGGTCCTCGAATTACTCGACCTCCACTAGTTTATACCTATATTCCTATGAGTTGTATATGTGAAAGGATACCATAAATATATGGCTTATGTCCTTGGATGAAGGAACCAATCCATGTTGTTTATTGTATATTTTTATTTACTATGTGTATAAAATGTATATGATATCTCCGGTTTCCTAAAGATCATATAAGACACATAAAAGATATAAGTTACCAGGAACTAGTCTTATAAGCAATACAAGGCTTTCTTTGGAAGCAACAACACTTTGTATCCTTTCATTCAACATCAATTTCTACAAGATAAATGTCACACATTATTATTTTCCATTGATCAACATGCTACATATGATAAATTGAAAGTCACATAAAACCAAGAGAAAACCCTTTTCTAACCAAAACAAGCAAACAAATAGTGCCTCTAATAAAACTTCACACCTTAGAAATTACTCTACCACGTGCTTAGGCTAAAGGTGATATTATTTAAATCATCTTTAAGTCATATTTAATGGGATATTCGTATGTTTACCATGATGTCAATTTGGTGCTAAAAGAAATATATAAATCGAGGTTATTATTAGTGAAATTCAAGTATAATTCAAAAAATAACATCATGGCAAGGTAGTGGAGAGAGAAACATATCCATAAACAAGCTTCTATATTTTAGTTTGATTTGAGTTGAGTTTGTATTTGAATATATAGTTTTCTTTAAATAAGTGAAATAGAAATATGAGAATCGAAATAGCCCGGTGAATTTTTAATCAATTCATTGTTGGAAATACTGAGAGGGGGCTAAATCAGTATTTCTTTTACAATTATTATTTTTTATACTCGTTAAGATCACTTATAAAACTAAACACAAAATGAACAATAAAAATAAATAATTTTATTAGTTATATCAATGAGGACTCCAATCCTCTTTAAAAGGAATCAAGTACAATAATGCTTCAAGGCTCCAACCCTATAAGAAGGCTCCGATCTTCAAGCTACCAAGCTCCAACCTATACTTTTCCAAGCACCAACTTGGTCATCTTGAGGACTCCAATCCTCCAGGGCACCAACCCTCTCAAATATTTTAGTCTTTAACCTGGTCTTCTCGAGGACTCCAGTCATCTAGGGTTGCAGCCCACTACTTCAGATCATCAATATGGATTTAACAATTCTTCATGGCTTCCAATGTCTTCTACAACAAGCCCTGGAAGTATCTTCAAGTTTACCTTCAACAATGCCCTATCTTAGCTCATCAATGACAACTTTATAAACCACAAAAATTGTCTTCACAACTCTTCATGATACCCAAGAAACTTCCTTCAAGGTTACTCCATGAGGGCATTAATCATGAATCAAGGTATCCAAGAATGTCTGCAAGATCAACTTCTACAAGAGTCTTCAATAGGTCTTCAATAATTCATGCCCTAGGTTAATTTTCAAGATAATATGGACTTCTAGATAAATCTCAAAGTTATTCTCAAGTATATCCCAAGACATCTCCAAATCTACTTCAAGATGTATATCAAAATTTCCACCAAGAAGTCTACTTCAAGATGCTTATAGAATGCTCAAAAGGTTGTCTTAAAAACTTCTCCAAATTATGCCTAGTATACTGCTTCAATATGCTGAAAAACATTTCTTCACAAGATGCCTTTAGATTGGAGTGACTAACTCCAAAAGATAACTTCAATGTTGTTGTAATAAATGCGTCTAAACGGTTCTAAAAGATGCTTTTGGTCTGCTCCTAAAGATGTCATCATGTAGCTTAGGCTTTCTTCATTTATACGTTTTGGGCAATATTAGGGTTTCTTAGGATATCTTAAGCTAGGGTATCATGAGAAATTTATGTGCATGGGACTAGGTGCATGAGATAGGGCTAGGGTGTCATGGACATTTTAACATCAT
This sequence comes from Pinus tabuliformis, assembly GCA_031772625.1. Lineage (NCBI taxonomy): Eukaryota > Viridiplantae > Streptophyta > Pinopsida > Pinales > Pinaceae > Pinus > Pinus tabuliformis. The sequence continues at coordinate 417,804,777 of CM062806.1, read as the reverse complement.
CATATTAAACTCTTAGGGCTTCATCACTCTTCTAGGGTTTTATTTGGCATTATGGCATAAATTCATTTTGGGCTTATGGTTTTGTTATCTTCAACAATACTACCAAGTTGCCATCTAATTGACATCAATGATAACTTTATCCAATATTCATATTATATATTTCTAAAATAGTCACGCCATCCTTCTCTGCTATTTGATAGATATTTAGTGTGCATAGAAGAATAATGAATTAACTATCAAACAGAATGATGCAATATATTAACCACTGAAAGAAAAATGACATGGTTGGGGTATTTGTGTGCTTGAAGGAAATCCAACAATGGTTGCATGCTTTCTTTATCATGAAATAGTCTTGAAGACAAATGTCAGTTCAAAAATTGAACTCCATTACCAATGGAATATGGTTGTGTTGGGCAAGGAAAGGATGCATTGAAGGGCTCAAGTTCTAGCTCCAATATATAGTTATCCTTGTCACTGCAAAATACAAAGTTTTCATCATTTTCTTATCTAGGTAAAAATAAGAGTGAATCTGTATTTGTGCACCTGTGATAGTATATGGAAAAGAGAGAACTAGTGTACCCTAGAGAACCATATTTGTCTCCTCCACAAATACTAGTGTACCCTCAACACTATTATACAGACCACAAAAGGATGGCAATATTTATTATACTTAACAATATTGTACAATGTTCTAACTATAACCCTTCTAAAGGAAGAGCATTATGGTTGGAACATTATCCAAACCACACGGATAAAATAACTCTAAAGACATGGAAAAAAAAAACCTTGAAAAGCCATGAATTTTTCCTAAGGGACATGAACAACACCATTTTGAGAAGCAATTTACCAAATAAATCATTGCCCATAACCTTCTTCTTACTTCCCATAATTATCCTCTTTCTGAAGATGCACTAAATCCTACTATCCTACTCCCAATGCTCCAAAAGATAATTAAAATGGTTTTCATGGTTGTGGTAGTTCTTGTTTTGAAGAAAATGAGTGATAGGAGGAGCCTTCTTATAGGAAAAAAAAAACCAAGACAACAAATGTTGATGTTAGTGAGACTCAATTCAATTCATTTCTAGATGAATGATTGAATAACATAAAGACATCTTAATCTTAGATTTATTAAACTTGGAGAGAGACAGAAAACCAAAATACAAATATTTTAATACTTAATACATACATATATACATACATACATACATATATATATATATATATATATATATATATATATATATATATATATATATATATATATATATATATATATGTATATAATTTGATTATTTTTTGTGGGACTATTGGCTTCAACAATTTTTTTTGTTTTTTTTTTAATTTATTTATAAGCTTTACCCAATGACATATCTTACCTACATTGGCCATATAATGTGCCTAGCCTCTTTAAATTCAGTTATAGAACCCTCATCTAGATACATATTTCATCAATATTGAGTTGTAGAGAGGACTTGGCAACTCTAGGTGAAATTATAGATCCTTCATCAGACATAACTAGCATTTGACAAGGGCACAGGCTAACTTGTATAAAGGCACCTCCTGTGTCACAAATGTAGCAGTACACCTCACCATTCTATACTCTATTCTTTGGTGCACATATCCATCGAAATTAATCATTCAGGTTATACTCTTTAATAAGTCTATGCATTTTTTCATTTTCGACAACTTCTCTGTCTTTGGACTTTGATGGGTCAATATCACCAGCAACCATAACAAGGTTTGAAAACTTAGGGTTATAATATATATTTTTCTTCTTTCCATTCTTGATGCACACAAAGTGATATTTTATTTTTTGATCGATAAGTGTCCATTAAGAGTGAAAAATCCATCATTTTTCATGAAATGTGTCCATACAACCTTTCATTTCTTGCCTTGACAAAGCAACTCTTGCATTATTATATCAAAAAGCATGTTTCATGTGTCATAGAAAATATGAATTGCAATATATTATGAGTACTATAGAAAAAACTAGGGTTAATATTACTACAAATGTATAATGAAGCAGAAGTGGTGGACACCATAACATACCTGTAAAATTGAGCTCTGAACCTCATTAATTGTCTCACCCTTATGACACAGGTCAGAAAAATCCTTGTAAACAATTCCTTATTTCTAAGCCCAAATTTGAAGGGCTTGATGGGATTGAACAAAATGTAACTAACATTACTCCAACATTCAAGGTCACTATCAAAAAATTGTTGAAGTTATAAAAGGTACCTAGAGAATTCGCATCAATTTTGGGTGTTGTTCTAAAAGCTAGTGAATTATTTCTTGATCACTCAATAGAGCCTAAGTGATAGTAGCAGAGGTTCTAATTTACTGTAAATGACAAATATAGTCCTTCTATATCCACTTTTTCAAATGAATAAAGTATCCAAACATGTATAGATATTTGAATGGCTTCAGGTGAACTAAAACATTGTTGTAGTGTCAACCCCAATTCTTGTTTTCCCGATGTTGATGTTGATAACAATATTGTTGGGCTTGCTGCTGAAGTGAGTGTGGGTGTTGCTACAAATTTTGTGTTGGATAATTTTGCTACACTAGTTGTGGTTGTGGATGAAATTGTACATGTTGTTAATTTATCGATGACTGAATATGGGTTTGTGGTCTCTTTTCCAGTGGTTTTTGTCCCTGAAAGAAGAGTCATGGATGCTGAGGAGGATTAGGTGGAGTGGACGGGGTGTTTGTAGCGATTTAGGAGGTTATCGTGGTTGCAGAGGCAATTTCATGGGGTGAACATGTAGGGGATGAGTTTGTTGGTTAATTCCATGTTGTTGAGATTGGGCATTGTTGAGATTGGGCACTGTTGGGAAGGTTTCCTTGCAATGTTGTAGGCCTACAAGAGGCAAATGAGGTACAAAAGCAAGAGGTAAAGGATGATATTGAGAGACAGAACTTTGACATACACTGAATGTAGAAAATATCCCAAATACCTTATCACCAGAGGATGTTGGTGGTGGCAATGATATAGTTGGAGTAGGCTGAAATACATACCAGATACAAGATGAACTATTGATGTTTGTGGAGGTGCCTTCACAACTTAAGGACCGCAGGGCTGAAAATGGTGGAGGTGTGGGAGGAAGAGGTGGAGGAGGTCTTGCTGAAGAAATGGTCTCATCAGACATTCTAGTAGTAGTTGAGACACTATCCCATGGACTTGTTGAAGTATCAAAAGGAGGGCGAGGAGGGGTGGTTAGGGCAATGAAACCATAACTAGTTAGTCGTTATTGTTCTGGATGGAATTGTACAGGTGGAGGTGGACGAAGAGGAACCTCTAAGAGAGAATTAGTAGTGGATGGAGGTAATGGTGGTGCCACACTGATATTCATGATGCTGCATGTCCCTTCCATATAGTAATATTTTGGAGCAATTGGTTTTTTATCTCTTCTAGGAAATGGTGGAACTGCACTATTTGTAGCAGAGTCAAATGTATGGAAAGGTGAACGTGAAGGAAGAGGAGGTTGGACATCACTTGTGTAATGTATGTAAGAAGATGCATGGCTAGGATTAGCTTCCACCACTTGAGGAGTTACACCAGAAGGAACTGTTGGAGGTGGTCGCAAAGGTGGCAGTGGTGATGCATGTAAATGACCTTTCTATTCAAAATGGGGTTGGGTTATAGTTAACATCGGGCGAGGACCAACCTGTGGTTGAGTGGATCTATGATGAAGAATAGGGAAAGGCATAGTCCCTTATTCTCATGCTTGCATAACTCCCAATACAGATCTTTGATCATAAAATGGTATTGTCATCTCTGGTGGTTTAGATGTAATAGGTGTCTCATAGCAATTAGATGTTATGGACATAAAATTTGGTATTCTGTTATCAAATTTCTCTCAAGGGAATTTTGTTTCTCCACTTGGACTTTACTTTCCTTTTCCTTTGTCTCTAGTAAGGCTTTCATGTCTAACAATACCACCCTCAGGTTGTGTAACAGGGTCCCTAAAAATTAGGCCTATAGAATTAACACCTTCAACTGTGTCCATTTTTGTGTCCTTGCTCACCGGAATAAAATGTGGAGAACTACTAGGGTTATGTTCTGCATCATCAACAAGAGATTCGGGTGAATTCTCTCCAAGTAAGTTCACTGTTGCATATTGCATAAATTCATCAGACAATGGGAACTACAACAAGTTTTCTTATCTAGAATAACTTCCAACTTAATATTGATTTCTTGTAAGTCATATTCAAGGTGAGACTTCAATTCTCTAGATTTAGTATTTTTATCAACACTTATATTTGTCTCAAGTGGCAGTGTTTACATAAGTTTATGCAGGTCTCCACGAGCTGAAGCTACTGGCTATTGGCATTCTTTTTCTCTAGCCATAAATTCATCCACATGAATAGATGGTGGCCTACCACCAATAGACCCTCCACGGTGAACATTAACAACGTTGGAGTTGTTACTCATACCACCATTGTTTATGTCTCTTGTAACATAATAATCAACATGCATAGAAGGTGGGATACTAGTATTAGTTTTGCGTTGTCGAAATGCATCTCTTCTAGTTGTACCAGATGAGGAAACATTTGCACCTCCTGTATGAACAAACAAGTCAATTTCTTTGGCTTCTGCCACAACTCCTGAACCAATGCCATCTACTTTCTGATACCCATTTAGGCCATCTACATAAGCCAATATTCTCTTTAATGAAGATAGAGGAAATGTAGGCCTATTTGGTAATGAATCTGGGCACTCCCACATAAATTTTTCCGCAATACACCTTAAAAGATAAGAATCATCAATTGTTTCGATACTCTGGATTGATTCTTCGATTTTTTCATAGGAGGGTGTTGGCTCTTTTGCAATATTCATCAGGATTAATAGATTGATGAGGTGGAAATTCCCAAGATGAGAGTGTAAGCTCATTTGCAAAAGATAGAAGCTCTTTTTTTGGCATTATCTCTAACAGTTGAATTATGCTTGTATGTTTCTTTAACAAATGAAGCATTTATCAGACAAATTTCCTAATCTGTCATCATAAACTATTAATTAGTAGAAATAAATAAAGGCAAGAAAGAACTAGATTAAAATGAAACATGCTTAAATAAACACATTAGATTCAAGGTTTGTTACCTGCTCTAAGGTTATCCTTGTGTGCAAGGAAACATTTGTGCTATGGCCATTTATTTTCTTTGTAAGAAGTTCCATCGTGGAAAACACATAATTCAACTTTTGTTCAATTTGATGGTCTAATGACCCAAAATCAAGTCCAAAAAGAGACTTCAAGGCTACAACAACAAGTGCACTGCATGTTTGGCCAATGGCATTATGGATTATGAGTATCCAATAATCAGGAAAAAATAGTTAACTAGCTCATGCAAGAATCTACATAGCACATACTGCAAAGATTAACAGTCTATGTGGTTTCTTTTATGTAATGGAAAACATGTGATGCAATCTAGATAGAACATACAATGAGGAGATACAACATAAAACATGTGATAGAAATATCAATGTGAAAATTGTGATAAATGATAGCCATGGCAATGGATTTCTTCAAATCCCAATACATATCCAAATCTTTAGCTATTTGTTCTCTCTTCTATGAGAAACACTAGATTCTAGAAAACAAGGCAATATCTCTTTGCCTACTTTAGCACTGGAAGTCATTACCCACTTTTCGCTTACCTTGGTTTTCAATTTCCTCTACTTCTCTATTTACCTCAACAAAAAATGAGTATTGTCAGTTCTTTTTTGTTATCATCACAATGATATAACCCTATTCAAGTTACTAAGGAGGGGAAGAGTACTCTCTACATTTCCTCGGCCTCCTTATGTGTAGGCCCTGGCGAATATCCCTTTAATCAAATTACCACTTTCTTGCCATCCTTTTTGAAGAGAGAATCCACCTTGAATGCCACTGACACAGACCAAGTGATGAGCCAAAAATGGCTACCCAAGGACAAGACCATTGAATGAGCCAAAAGACGGGACCGTTGAATGGAAGTGGTGCACAACTTTGTTATCTCGCCAATAAATGGGAGCATACAGGTGAGGTCAGTGTTTATTATTAAATAAAAATTCCTATTTTTGAAAGTGACTCGTAAAGAAAAGCAGGTCTTATACATCATGTGATTCTTTAGAGGGAGTTTCTGTATTCTAAAGCTATTTTTATCACTCATTTCAACACTGCAGTAGCCCATTGATCTAATTTTGTGGTCATTATTTGGACATTAATAAAAATGGCTTATCTTATCTATCTTCCTAAAGTGTTTATTTTGATGAACTATTGTTCTTATATATTTCTTAGTTTAGGTTCTCTTTCAAATTCCATTGCCCTTTATTATTTTTATTGTATTTTTCTTCCATGCCAATAGTGATAATTGTTTTAAAATTCAGCACAGTTTCTCTCTTCTTCATAAATTTACTGTTGTCATTACCAACTTTTGTCATTCTATTAAGGCTAGAAAAAAAACGGTTTCTCTTTCAACACAATTATTATTTAGCCTAGTAATAGATGCAGTTAGTGTTGCAGCCTGTCTCTCGCGTTCTTTTCTTTCACTGGTGTGAAATGGGAGATTTCCTCAAAAAATTAGTTCTATTGTGCAACAACATTATTCTACAACACTTTGAATTCCAGAGTGGCAAAAATATTCAGGCACATGTCCTAGAAGATTTGTAGGAATTTTTACTGTAATTGCGCTTTTTGTATGAAATGAAAGACTTTGCCACAACAATGGGATTTCTTTCCACAAAAACATTCTTCATTTTCATTAGTAGAAGCATATGGGTGACCATGTCACAAGAAGAAATGCTTGAATGCCACTTGTGATGTACGTTGCAGCAGTCACAACATGCTATAAGCATTCATAGGTTAAAAACAATGTCAAATAGTCCAATAGAAAAAAAAATATAATATATGTGAAAGGTTCATAGGTAAAAAAACAAAGCCAAATAGTCCAATAGGCATAAATAAATATAATATATGTAAAAGGTATGCAGTCAAGAAGACTGTAATATATATAAGACATAGGTGACATGAATATCCTAATAGATGTACCTCTGTATATAAATTAGGTAAGATACAAATAACTCATCATCACATTTGGTTTTGTTATCATCGTCGGTCTTTGCATAGAATTTTCTCACTCATTCAATGGTTCTCCTAAATCTCAACCTTTCTTGTCAACAAACAAACAACTCTTCATGGGGAGAGACATGATTTGAGACATCGAAATTGGTGAGTTGAGTCCCACTTTGTATCTAAAATTTTCTTGCAAAAAATTGGTGAGCTAACTCCAACAATTGTCATTGAAAAATATCATCCATTATTAACCCAACATGGCTCAGAATTTCTCAAGTAGTTCCCTTTTTCAAGAAACTTCTACTTAAGTGCATATTGTTGTTTTATCATCATCATAATTGGCTCTAACCTTTTTTCCCGTAAACTTGGGAAAAAATTGTTACACCACTCACTGATAGAAAGACCAAGTTCATCTTCTTTTGACTTTTGTCAATCGGCTTCCATTGAGTGTGACATCAAGTAGTATTAATTGCATTGAACCACTTGTCTACCACAAAATGGAATGACCAATGCCATTCCAACTAACCATTTCTTAATCCAAAAAATGGAAGGATTCATTTCCACTTCTGCCTACATTCAACATAGCCTCAAAAAATAGCACTAACTAGATCATATTCAACGACCACTTTTATATGATTATAACATTGCAAGAAAGCTTGTAATAAAAAACTGTAACAAATTTTGAAATTAGTGATCCAAGGAATGCATCCCAAGTCCCAATGCTCTCCACAATCTGCAAGTGTGGAAGCATCTTCAAGGGCATCCCTTTCCATCCCCTAGTAATTGTGGTTCAGCAAGGTACATCGCTTAGAACATCTGCTCAGATGGGATGTCCCCAGTGCCTGAGAGTGATGTTCCCAAGTACCAAGGACTTCCAAGGGAGTGCTAGGTACCAACAGGTATTTTGGAAGAACGCTTTCTCAAATTGGTTCCCAATTATTATAGGGGACACATCCCTAAGTATTGGGGACTCCCAAGATTATTCAATAACAACAAAGTACACCTGGAAGCTCCCTCTCATTAATGCAAAATATGGCAATTAAATTATATATAAAAAATTAATTAAAACATTTTTTAAAATCTGTTAGACTCCTAATTGATAGATAATCCAGTGGCTCCTTTCCAAACTCAAATTAAATTATTTTAAGCACATAAAATCTCATTCATTCATTGTCCACTAATAGAATCACACCAAGGAGGTTGAAAAGCAAACTAATTTTTGTGGCAAGCAATATTTTTGAGGCAAAAAAGAGTGGACAACAAAAAACTTCTACCATAATTTTGATATCTTTATAAAAGTTAAAACATGTCTTCTTTTAATCCTTTCTTATGAGGTAGGGTTGTGACATTCTCTAAAATTTTGAGGGCATCCACACTTCCCCTAGAAGCATGCCCATGTTCCCATGTCCCCACATCCTGAAAACTTGGTGGGGCATTGACTTTAATGCACTAGACAATACACTGGTGAGAACCCATGGGAACCAATTAAGAGGTTTCGAACTGCACAATAGTCTATATATCCTCAAAGAAAACAAACCCTAAGCAGGGCACCTTCCACACATCAGAGTACCTACCAGATCCAGAGGAGTAGCTAGAGATATATTCAGAGTATCTTTCTTTCGACCTTGGATGTTGGGCTATCCCCCACACCTGCATCCCCCCAAAATCATTCATCCAAACCCCCTGATGGTTCCAGAGGACTGTGAGAGCATGAAAGTACCTAGTTCACCCCTCTCACCTTCATCCATTAGACCTTGGAGACTGGTATTATTTAGCATCATCATCATGATCTCTCTCTCTCTACTGGTTCTTGAGTTTTCCACTTTTCCATCCTTGGACATACTCACTTATTATTTGTATTTTGTATCACCATACCTTTGTCACAGTTATATACACATGTTTTATCTTGAGGATGTACTATTGTAGGCTTTTTTCTTTCTTTATGTTGTTTTCAGCATTATCTAGGAGTTTCACTTACACTCCACACTGTATTCATACTACTTGTGTTTTTCAGTCTCATTGGCCTACTTTTGTGGTCATTCATTGGACATTAATAAAATTATCTTATCTTATACATTGTACCGATCTCTTCAAAAGACTTCAAATTTTCATTCATAATTTCCATTTGCACAAAGATTTTTTTGACATTCATGAGAGGATAGTCGTAATGCGAGATAGGGACCAATTTGAAATTGAAATATTCCAATTAAATGCTTTCACCATAGGCAATTCACTTTGCAAAAATACCTAAGGATAAATCCACTTGACTTGCTTTTGTTTTGATTGAATAGGTCTCATAAAGAGAACAAATCTATTTTCCAAGGGCCTCTATGTAAGCAAACCACATAACAACATATTTATCATTGCATTCAAGTTTCTGCTATCATAGGTAAAGTTGGTCATTTTAACTGGAAATTCAATGAAATGACCTAAAGAAGCAAGACCATATCATTTATGTTTGAAAATATTGACAACATAGATAGTGGAAGGTGCGTCTAGGGATGATTTTGCAACATTTTTGTGTGTTAAGTGATCATGGTCCTTAAGGTTATTTTCAATGAAAAAACATTGTGGATTGAGTGTTGTATGCTCAGCGCCTGTGAGAATGAATGAGTCAACATCTTTTTCGCAGGGTTCCTCCATATGTATCATTGCACCACGATTGTGGTTAATAGAGCTTAAATGAGTCAGCAGCTTTGGTGATGATCCTGTCACACTTGGTGGTTTTGATGAAAATGGTTATTCGCCATAATTAAGACTACAAAGGCATGGAACAGGTCAACAAATATGATTTTATAATTAGGTTGAATGAAATTTCGAAAATCTCTGGACCAAGACAATGAAGAACACAATTTGCAGGAGAAAATTAATGGAGTTTGTCTTGAAATAGAATTAGCCATAGATGATATCCCTTTCACACTATGATGAATTTAATGAAAAATGTTGGGTGTTGAAGATCAAACCAAAATCTCATATTTCCATGTCAAAGTATGTCCTGAGCATTGAAGATCCATGTTGTTAGTACAAGATGAATTCGATGGACGAGCTCTTTGGGTTTACATATTGACTGAGAATTAATTCTCAATATGGGAAACACATAGGAGCCCATTCTCAGACTTTAATGCAGCTATTGTGGCCATGTAATCAAACACAACAGTAAGATGGAAAGACTTGCAGAATTACATTCTCAGGTAGAGATTTGAGCTGACATAGTCAACATACCTCTCTATGTTGCAATGGAACGAAACTCTATGATGTTGAGTTTGACATGTGGGGGAAAGTAGCATTGTGTAGTGAGTTGTGTGCAGTGATCTCTATTGTAAGTGCACTGTTGAGAAAGGTTGTGTGTGGCTATGTAGAAGAAGAGGTCGAGAGTTATGCATGTGTGCTACTGCAAAATGGAAAAAGAGTGCAAAGTGGGCTAAGTATGAGTGAAGTTTGTTGAGAAGAACAGAGGTCCAAATGTAGAGGAGAACAGAGGGTTAAGTGGATGGAAGAAAAGATGAAAATAGGTAGAGAGACTACCATTTATTGTGATTATTAGTTTTCTTATTGAGTGTGGGTTGGGGCCTAAATATCAACAAGTTGGTGCTTTCATCTAGTGGGTTTCTGAGGAGAGATTGGGTATTGGTGCTTCGTGTAAGTGGGTGTTTGCATAAATCCATGAAGTTGGTGATTTATGGAGTTAGATATTAATTAACAGAGTAATGGAACACGTAAAATATTGCAGAAAATTAAACACATAAATGCATAAAACAAGAGAGACACATATATACGTGGTTCACCCAATTTGGGCTCCGTCCATGGAGAAGCAGCCAATCCTTCCTTTATACCATCTAGCAAAATGAAGAGATACAACCTACAGCAGATCCACTGTAATTTCATCTTCACTCACACAAAGTATCCTCTCTCTTCATCACTCAAAACAATAATATACACATACGCAATACAATTCCCTCATATAAACTAAGGGTTTTCCTTCTAGGGAAAAAAAAAACCATAAATTAAACATCTACTGTCAGATCATGTGTCTAATAAACGACCCATATTGACTACGAAAATACAATATTTTACAAGGCAATTTTTCATCTATTTTTAGCTTCGGGAGCGGTGCCCCTAAACCCTCACCAGGGGGAGCTCCAAACATGAAGCCACCACCATCTTCCACATCTTGTAGTTTTGGTTGTTAAATTTCTCAACCATAAACCTACCATCTTCTATCATTGCTCCCACTCGAGACAAGAACCCTTCTCTCCTACAAGTTTATCAACCAAATAAAACTTCAATTGTGATACAATTGTTATAAATCAATTAACAGAGTAATAAAATACATAAAATATTATCGAAACACAAATACAGAAATGCATAAAACAAGAGAGATACAAATATATGTGGTTCACCCAATTTGGGCTACATCCATGAAGAAACAACCGGTCCTTCCTTTATATTATCCAACAAAATGAAAAGATACAACCTACAACAGATACGTTGTAATTTCTTCTTCACTCACACAAATTCTCCTCACTCTTCCTCGTTCAGAACAATAATATACACATCCGCAATACAATTCTCTCATATAAACTGAGGGGTTGCCTTCTATGGAAAAAAACCCTAAATTAAACATAACTTCTACCTCTAAATCATCCACCTAATGAATGCCCTAGATTGACTACGAAATTACATTATTTTACAAGGCAAATTTTAATCTATTTTTAGCTTCGGGGGAGCTGCCCCCAAACCACCCGTCGAGGATTGGGATCCAAACACGGTTGAAACAAGAAATTTGAATCATAAATATAATCAAGCTCCACATCCAACATATGGTAAGTTCAACAGGTGTCTACAAAAGAAAATAGTAAGTGCTTCCTGTGAGTGGGTGCTAGCAAACAATTTAAGGTAGTTGGTGCTTCATATGAGTGGGTGCTTACAAATATTGATACAAATAGACTAGGAGCTCATATTTTACATCATAATACAAACAAAACTTTGGTGGTTTTTTTCCCATAAGTTTTTCCACATTAAACCTCTATGTCATATGCGTTGTTGCTCGTGATGCCTGTGTTCATGTGTTATTTTATATTACTGCTACATGATATGATGGTTTTTTGCTCACATGAATGAATGCCAAGTTTGAATGTTGAAAAGTATAAATTGGCATAGAAGTTAAATTAGTATTAATATTAATTCACACCCCCCTCTCAATATTAAACATTGTTTCCAACAATTGGTATCAGAGCTAAGTACCTTCAAGAACAACTTAATTGCTCGAAATTAGATCAAAAGAAACATGGCTAATCAAACTTGGATTACATCAAAAGGAGTACCATTCTTGAATATAACAGACTATGTGTTCTGGAATATTAAAAGTGAAGTGTATTTAATAGCTTTAGATGCTGATGTATGATGCTCCATAATGAATGGAGATAGGAATGAACGTATTGAAGAAGACAAAAGGATTATCATGAAAGGGCTATCAAAGTCGGATGTTGATAAAGTGAGACATTGTGAGACAAAAAAGAAAATTCTATACAAATTGTAATGTCTATGTGGAGGAGAGAGTTATGAAGCATCAGAGAAGGATGATGAACCGTGTTTCTCAAATAGTGAAACAATTTCTAAAGAAGTTGTTGTTGGAGATAAGAAAAGAAGGAGAATGAGGAAAAATGGATCCCAAAGGAAATATTCTCAAAAGATCAAAGATCTTCTTTCAAAGGCGCAAGTTGATGATCTCCACTCCAAACTTGGTGAAGAAGGAAACTTGGATGAGAGGCTAGGAAGCTTAGAAGGTAAGTTATTTCTCTGCGATAAATGTAAAGAGATAGGTCATTTATCTTCTAGTTGTCCATATGAAGTTTCTAAAGAAAGAGACATGAGTTCATCTAGCCATTATAGAAATTTTGAGCTCTAAAATGGAGCTCCTAGGGAATATTATAAAATAATAGTGGAAATAATAAAATAATATTAGAATACATGATCATATTTTATAGAGTAAAAAAAAAAAAAAAAACACTACTTTTTCAACTAGTATTTTCAACTTATCTCCCTATGATTTTACTCAAATTTTGAGAGAAAGCACTCATTGAATGCAGAATCTAATTCTTCATCCAAGGAGTACCCATGAAAGTACAGGCTCACTATTTTCAGCCGCACCAACTTGGAATGACTTTTAGGATGCCATCAAGGAGCAGTACTACCCTGTCGGAAGCTATGAGGACAAATACATCAAATGGACCACACTGTGGCAGGGACGAGACCAAGATGTGGCGGAGTTCACAAACATTTTTCATACCCTTCGCACACAGTTGGGTATCAAAGATTCTGAGCTGCATCTGGTACTCAAATACTGTGGCTGCCTGCACAGATACATCCAGGAAGAGATGGTGTTCTTGAACATCTCCTCGCTCGGCACGGCATACCGATACGCTATCAAAATTGAGCAAAAGTTCAAACAGAAGAAGCGAGACTTTGGATCTGCAAATCCGAAGCCCAAAGGACAAAGCCAAGGCGGGGTGACCCAAGACAACCCGTCGAAGCCGCAAGAAAAGAACAACACCATGAAGCCGAAGAAGGACACAGGGAAGTGGTGTGAGTTCCACAAGAGTCCCACTCATAACACAAGTGAGTGTCGGACCAAGCAGTCACTGGTGGCTGAGTTGAAGGCTTCCAAATCAGATGCATGTTCCGACCCTGAGCCAGAACCCGACAAGGGGAATGGCAAAGGGAAGCAAATCATTGATGCGTATCCCAACGCCACTGTTGCCACCACCAAGATCCAGAAAGATGAGCCCGAAAATCCAGAGGAAGGGGAGCGTCTTTTCCACTCACAGATGTGGGTGAAGGGTTCGCCGCTACAATTCATTGTCGACAGTGGCAGCCAAAAGAACCTCATTTCAGCAGAGGTCGTGAAGCGGTTGGGCCTACCGACTACACCACACCCACAGCCGTACAGTATCGGGTGGCTTCATGAAGGACGAGATCTCAAAGTTCGCCAGCAGTGCCGCCTTCCCTACAGCATCAAGCCCTTCACAGACGAGGTATTGTGTGATGTTACACCTCTGGATGTTTGTGATGTATTATTAGGCCAACCATACTTGTGGAGGCGACATGCTGTGTATGAGTCAAGGCCTCGTGCTGTCATTATTTCTTTAAATAATTCATTATACAGGATACCGGAGGTAGCCCCACCTACTGCCACATCTTTGATCACTGCTAAGAAAGGCAACAAGCTCATCTCCCAGACTAGGAAATTTATCTATCTGGTTCACTCCCAAAGTAAGGGGAAGATCGTTGCTACATCCATGACCCCTGCAAAGGATTCCTCCATGCAGCAGCAGCAGCAAAGGGATACGGTCATGACAGAACACAGGAACAACTTCTCCTCACCCACAAAGATACCACACAAGTTTCAGGTGGGCAACAAAGTCTGGTTGCATCGACAAAGAGAACGCCTTACCAGAACCCATCAGAAACTCAGACCACTCCGACATGGTCCTTACACCAGTACCAAGGATATGGGCAACAATGCTTTGAAGCACAGCATTCCTCCATTCCTTCGCTTGCACCGAGTGTTCAATGTGGACCATCGTCGACCATGCTTTCCACCATTTCTAGACACATCAGAGATTGCAGAACAACTCACTAGAGACCCAACTCAACAGAAGCTTCCTCATCTCAGGGAGGAACTCAACGCAATGGGGACCATTGCTTCCTAAGGGGGGAGGAATGATCCAGGTGGATGTTGGTGGCCACCCACCTATCCCATTTGGACCCCCACAATTATCTCTTTCAGTCTTTTCAGTTTCCTAAATTGCAGCATAGTTTACTATTTTTAGCAGTTTTTCAGGTCCTGAACTTCCGGAGCCGTTTTGAGGCCCTAAACGACGTTTTTTGGGAAATCTGGGGCAACATCGGTTCGATGTTGCCTCCCAAAGTGGTAGTACTCGGATAGATCTTTCTAACGAGCTATCGTACGCGTCAAACAGAGATCGTATGCCAAAGTTACGACCCCGGGAAATTGATGTACCAATTTACCCAAACGAGGCCCACAATTTGGCGTTTCATCTTCTAGGGTTAGGTTTTGGGATGTGAAGGGTTTTCCATTGTTTCTCAACAATAAATAGGCCTTTGAGCCTCATTGTAACACAGTTCAGAGGCATGTAGCCACCACATCTCTTCTCAGAGATAAGCTACCATCGTCCTAGCTAGTTTATTTCCATTTCTGGTTGTAAGCATATTTCAGTATTTTCCATTAATGAAATAAAGTATTATTTCTGCTGCATCTATGTGTATATGGTTATCTCTGTAATTTATTGTGTTCCTGTTTAAGTCTGGATCAAGGGAAAAGTATCCCTTTGTCATTGATGTCAAAAGGGGACAGTAAGTTGTGGATGGCCCATGCAAGGGAGAGACATCCATTGGTGGCTCATGCGGAGAGAAAAAGTTAAAATGTCATTCATTTTGTATATGTAGCATGAGGGTTAGTCATCAATATGGAGAAATGATGAGATGTTGCCATCAATGCCAAAGGTGGAGATTATTGCATAGTTTGCATTGTTAAGATGGCTTGTGACATCCAGTGCGTTGGCATCAATGTCAACTAAGTTAGCATTAATGTCAACTGGGCTAGCATTGATGTGCATGGTGTGTGCCAAGCTCAGGGGGTGTCCCATTGTTGCTACAGTCTTTGGTAGAAAACCATAATAGTAGTAGGATATACAAAGAAGTTATACAATCTTATAATTATGATAGTTTGTTGGTACAGGATTTGAAGTCAATTCTACATCGAGATCAACTCATATGCTCTTGAAGGTGGTATATTTGGATGGTGCTCAAAGATAGTTTTCCAACGGCATGCGAAAATTAGCAAATGGCCTCTTGGATTGTAAGTTATGGCCAGTCAAAGGCAAGTACCCCAAAAGTCAAATGTGTAGTGTTATATTGGTAAAGGATCCTTTAGTGGCACTTTAGTTTGGTGTTGTTTCCAAAAGAGGCGGAGTATTTAAATGGAGCCACTAAACAAAGGGTTAGGGAAATGTGGCGCACAAAACAAAAGCGGAAACATAAATCATTGACCAGAAGCAAGGCCCAACATAACACATAATCCCAGCGGAGAGTTCCCCAGAGGGTTCAAAGAGCACACAAGAGTTGAGCGCCTAGGATGATGTATGCTCGGGCGAAGGGGGACAACCCACATAGTAGCGGTGCAGGCGGCAAAGGCATTTATTAGCGGAATTTTATTGGAGGTGTTCCCCAAAGCCACAACATCCTAGCGGAATTACCCCGGAAGAGTAAAGGTGAGCGCATAAGTGAAGGCCCACAATGAGGTAAAGCCAGGTTAGCATGGAAAAGCATTGTAGTAATAAAATTGGCTCGACACCCTTTAAATTTAACAAAGAAAATCCTCACATAACAAAGTCTTGGACCCCCTCAGTCTTCGTACCCAGGACAACATGGAAAAATGAGAATGAGACATATGGCATAGTGTGATTGGCTCGTGGTGATGGGATAGCAGCGACGGTGGTAGATGACGTTAGCACTACATCAATAGAAAGACACATGTAAAGAAAAATTGGCATTTTCAGAGCTCAAAGAGGCCAAATCCAGGTGGAACGTGTCACCACTCAAGGGGTGCCACATGGGGTTGATCACGTAAGCATGACGTCATCCCATAAGGGCTATCCTAGAAGCTTTAGAAAGGTGCACAAGTGGAGACTCTAGACTGACTAGGCGTCATGCAAATGTGCATTAGAAAAATTTTGAGGTAAAAAATGGGCCTCAAAACAAAAATGTACAACAAAAATCAATTTTATAAGAACCAATAGAAATTAATATTATGATGTCAACCATGAGGGATGATTCACCATTTTTGGAGTAAAAAGGTAATAAAAAAAAACTTTTTCAACTCATATTTTCAACTTATCTGAAATCTTCCTATGATTTTACTATAATTTCTAGCAGGACAACTCATTAGCTGCAGAATTTAATTTTGCATCTTCGGAGTGCCCATGTTGCATCTTTCGATGGACCCTACTACATGAAAAATGTGAAATACATGAAAAAATGTGATTGAATCATAATTTTTGTATAGTAAGGTCCATTGAAAGTATGCAACATGGGTACTCTTTGGATGAAAAAATAAATTCCGCATCCAATGAGTGCTCCCGCTCGAAATTTGAGTAAAATCATAAGGAGATAAGTTGAAAATACGAGTTGAAAAAATAATTTTTTTATTTTTTCCCTCCAAAACTTGATGAGGTAATATAATATTATTTTCTTATTTTCACTATTGTTTTATAATACTACTTAGGAGGCCAATTTAAGACCTCAAAATTTCTCTAATGACAGTTGTTAGAGACAAATCAATCCGACTTGCAATTGATTAGTCCGCAAGTGCAGCAGTGGTCCCATTGGAACACTTCATCCTGAAGGCTTGACCCTAAAAGGTTTGAA
The DNA here is from genome assembly GCA_031772625.1 of Pinus tabuliformis. NCBI lineage: Eukaryota > Viridiplantae > Streptophyta > Pinopsida > Pinales > Pinaceae > Pinus > Pinus tabuliformis. The sequence goes on along the minus strand of CM062806.1, from coordinate 417,787,276 downwards.
ACAGTGCAATAAGGGGGCTTCAAGGTGACTAAGCGCTATGATGCGATGGCAAATACAATTCATCATGCCAGAGATTTGATTGGCTAATACATCCTACAGGGAAGACCCACAGAGCACGCAAACCCAGAGGCTTACCTCGAAGAAAAACAAAGGCGTGCTAGGAGATATGGCCATGATAATAGGCCCGAGAGACAAAGATTTCGTCAACAATTAACAGTCCTATCAAATGACAAAAGGAGTGCCCAAGTCATGGCTTTGCGGCATTTTTGTGTGTCAAGCGACCCTAGGCCTTTGGGTTATTTTCAATGAAAAAGCATTGTGAGTTGAGGGTTGTATAATTAGCACCTATGAACATGAATGAGTCAGAAAATCTTTGGAAAGGTTCCTCCATATGTAGCATTGCACCACAATTGTGGTTAACGGAGCTTGAAAGAGTCAGCATGTTCAATGATGATCCTGTCACATTTGGCAATTATGATGAAAATGGTTATTCACCATAATTGAGGATACAAAGGCATGGAACAGGTCAGCAATTGTGATTTGAGAATTGGAGTCAATGTAATTACCGAGAGCTTTGGAAATAGACAGTGAAAGACCACGATGTGCAGCAACAAATTAATGGAGCTTGTCTTGAAACAAAATTAGCCATACCTGATGTCCCTCGCACGCTATAAAGAATTTAATGAAAAACAATGGGTGTTGAATATCATATCAAAAACTTAGATTATCATGTCAAAATGTGTCCAAAGCATTGAAGAGCCATGCTGCTAGTACAGACTGAATTCAATAGAGGAGCTCTTTGAGTCTACAGATTCACTAAGAATTAATTCTTAGTATGGAAAACGCATTAAAGCCCATTCTCAGAGTTTAATGCAACTACTTTGGGCATGTAATTAGATGCAATAGCAGGATGGAAAGCCTTATAAAAGTACACTTTATGGCAGCGCAATGATTTGACAGAGACATCATTCTTTGTGCTGCAGTGGAACAAAACTCTAGAACACAGAGTTTGACATACAAGGGAAAGCAACATTATGTAGTGAGTTGTGTGTAGTGCTTTTGAGTGTAAGTGTTTTGCTGAGAAAGGTCGTGTGTGCCTGTGCAGAAGAAGAGGCCAAGAGTTGTGCGTGTGTTGCTATAGAATGGACAGAGAGTGTAAAGAGGGTTGAGTATGAGTGAGAGTTGTTGAGCAAAACATAGGACAAAATGCAAATGAGAACAAATGGCCAAGTGGATAAAAGCAAATTTGAAATAGGCAGAGGTTGTCATTTACAATGAGTATTAGTTCCCTTATTGAGTGTAGGTTGGGGCCTACATATCAGGGAGTTGATGCTTACATCTAGTGGTGTCTGAGGAGAGCTTTGGGGTTCATGCCTACTGCAAGTGGGTGCTTGCATAAATCCATGAAGCTAGTGATTTATGGTAAACTAATTAGGTGTCTACAAAATAAGGAAGTTGGTGTTTCTTGCTAGTGAGTGCTAGCAAACAATATAGGGAAGTTGATGCTTCTTATGAGTGAATTATCACAAAGATTAATGTAAATAGAGTAGAAGCTCATATTTTACATCATAATACAAACAAAGGTTGGTGTTTTTTCTCTCGGAAGGGTTTCCACGTTAAACCTTTGTGTCATATATGTTGTTATTCATTATGTGTGTGTTCATGTATTACTCTATATTGTTACTACATGATATTATAGTCATTCACGTTAAACCTATGTGTCATATATGTTGTTATTCATTATGTGTGTGTTCATTTATTATTTTATATTATTACTACATGATATGATATTCATTGCTCACATGAATGAATGCCAAGTTTGAATGTTGAAAAGTTTAAATTGACATAAAAGTTAAATTAGCCTTAATACAGATTCACACCTCCTCACCCCCTCCTCTCAATGTTAAACATTGTTTCCAACACGATTTTCTTGGAGAATCCATGTGTCATTAGAGAGCATGCATAGTTAACCTTACATTTTTTGTGATTTAGGTGTCTTCATTCATCATTCTCATTCACTTTGTAATTTTTGCTTATTTGAGAGAAGAATTCTATCACTGAAAGCCATTATTTGTAACTATGTGAGTTAATACCTGGAGGTTTGGAGTCGGTTGGGAGTGGAAGAATCGCAGCGGCCAGGGTTCCTCTGCAAGCGGAGTTCAGTGCGTATGGAGAGTGGCAGGGGACCCACTGGAAACAGTAAAAGCGATAGGAACTACAGAATCAGAGATAATGAAAAGGAAACAGATGGGACCAGAACAAAAGAAAACAGCAGCACAAAGGACAAAGAGGAAGAAGACAAAAGTCTGGGTTCAAAAGACAAAAAACTAAAAGGACCTTGCAAACCAAAAGCTGAAATCACTCCCCGAGTAATACTAAATGATCCTGCTCTGCAGGAACACAGAGAACATATGGGAACCTACGCCATAATCTGTAAATTCATGGGACTATGGCCCACTGAAAAGGCTTTACAAACATGGATCAAGTATCATTGGAAGCCCAAAGGAAGCATTGACCTACATCTAGGGTCAAAAGGATTCTTCACAGTTGTGTTCTCCAATATCGAAGACAAAGACAGAATATTCGAAGGAGGACCCTATTTTTTTGCTGCAGCAGGTCTCTATATGAGACCTTGGAAAATGAACTTTGTTCCAGAGAGGGAGACTTTCACTTCGGTTCCTGTGTGGGTAAGGCTCTACTCTCTTCCTCTTGATTATTGGCAAACTGAATCGTTGGCTGCCATTGGTAATAAACTAGGACGCTATATCAAAGCTTCGGAAGCCACAAAAAGGGGCAAATATACCTCCTTTGCTAGAATCTGTGTGGAAATGGATCTATCAGGAGCACTTCTGGACGAAGTTATACTGGAAGTTCTGGATGAAGAGTGGGTACAGGCAGTTGACTATGAGCATATACCCTTCAGATGTCGAAAATGCCACGAACATGGGCATTTATTAAGAGACTTCCCTATCAGCAAAGAAGATAACAAAGAAAAACTCAATACAACGAAGAACACCGAAAGCTTTCAGAAAGTGGCCAGTAAAGGAAGGGGAGGAAAAAAGGGATCAAAACAACAACATACTGAGGGGAAAAAAGGCAGTCAAAATAAGTTTAAAGTGCTAGAAGAGACTGAAGAAATCACAAGAGAAAATCAAGATCTGGAGGAAGATGCTAAAGAAAAAGAAAAGCAAGAGGACTTAAATCTCTCTCCGACCATGGACTCTCTAAAAGAAGCAATGAGATGTGAAACAGAGATGGAAATGGACCAGGAAATGACTCAAAGTGAAACAGATCTAGAAGAGCATGAACTACAAGAAATCCTTGACAAGGAAAACTTGGATCTGGAAGGATTCCTGATGCAAGGTACCAAAGGAGGAATAGATTCTCTGCCCCAAGATGAATGCAACAGAATACAACAGTTGTTTTTATGGAAAACACAGGAACAAGAACAGGAGAAAGGTAAGAACATCCACAAACAGGAGCACAGAGGGGTGAAAACAATGAAATTAAATCCAGGATTAGCCACCAGAAATCCAGGAAAGAAGAGAGGCAGAAAAAAGAAAAATGAGCTCCTGATGGAGTGTGGAAAGCTAATGATAGACTCAGGTAAGATGAAAGATCTAACCAGTTACTCCTTTACAAATCTTTAACTATGAAGTTCATCTCATGGAATATCAGAGGTCTAGGTAGTAAAAGAAAACAAAGAATGCTAAGTAACAGAATGAAACTAGCAATGCCAGACATAATCTTCATTCAAGAAACAAAATGCTCCATTCAGAAGATAAAACAAATCCATAGCAAATGGCTTAGTAAATATGAGTTTCTAGAAGTTAAAGCAGAAAACACAGCGGGGGGCATTCTTACTCTCTGGAACCCCCAAAAAGTAATCATTGTAGATGCGGAGGCAACGAGAAATTACTTATCAGCTATCATTCAACCAATGGGGATGTCTGACACCTTCCTGGTTACAAATGTCTATGGTCCACAGAAAATAGATGAGAAGCTTAGATTTCTGAACTCCCTGGTAGATCTCAGAAGCAGACATAAAGAAATCCCTTGGGTCATTGGAGGAGATTTTAATATGATTAAATCTCTTTCGGAAAAAAAGGAGGCACCAGAATCCTCAGTAGAGATTCAGTAGAATTCAATTCTTTCACAGAAGACATGAAGATGGTTGACTCTGAAATGCAAAACGGTCTTTTCACTTGGAATAACAAAAGAGGAGGTAATGCTCAGGTTGCCTCTAAGTTAGACAAATTTTTGATCTCCGAGAAGTTGATGCTCACAAATGGCTCAAAGAAGGTGAACGGAACACTAGGTTTTTCCATCGTTCCACCTTAGCCAATAGAACGCACAATAGAATCTCCTCAATATTGAATGAAGATGGGGAGCTTCAGACCACTCACGAGAATATCGAAGCTGTGATGGTTCAACATTTCAGAGGCATCACAAAGGAAAATAATATAGACAAAGACCATAACATCAAGGAAATTATAAAGAATATTCCCAGGATGGTGTCTAGAGAAGATAACTTTAACCTGAACAAACCAGTAACTGAAGAAGAGGTTAGTACGGTGATCAAAGAGATGCAAAATGGCAAAGCTCCAGGTCCAGATGGTTTTAATGTGGACTTTTTCAAAGCCTGCTGGAATGTTGTCAAACAGGATATTTTGGATGTGGTTGAGGAATCCAGAAGAAGAAAATCTATTCTGAAAGCCCTCAACACCTCTTTTATCTCCCTGATCCCCAAACAGGACTCTGCCCTATCTCCTGATAAGTTTAGACCAATAGCTTTATGCAATGTTGTTTACAAAATCATTTCTAAGATCCTGGCCAACAGACTCAAACCTCTTTTGCCCTCTTTGATTTCTGGGGAACAGTCTGGTTATGTGGAAGGAAGGCAAATCCTGGATAATATTATTTAGGCCCACGAGGTTGTTCACTCTCTCACCAGCAAAAAGCAAGCCGGTATGATCATGCAATTAGACATAGCAAAAGCGTATGACAAGGTGAACTGGATTTACATCAGAAAGGTCCTTTCCGCGTTTGGGTTTGATCATGACTGGATCAGATGGGTTATGGCTTTGGTTACTTCACCCAGCTTTTCAATTCTGGTGAATGGAGCGCCCTCAGAGATCTTCACTCCTTCCAGAGGCCTCAGACAAGGAGATCCACTCTCTCCCTTCCTTTTCATCCTCATGATGGAAGGATTAGGCTGAACCATTAAAACTGCTAAAGTTTTAGGTAAGATTAAGGGCCTTCAATTAGTGGAGAACGGCCAAGCCCTGACTCATCAGCAATTTGTGGATGACACCATGCTGCAGGGTATCCCCACGGTCAAGGAAGCTACAGCGTACAAAAAAATCTTAAATGACTTCGCCTTGGCTTCAGGTATGGAAGTCAATCTCTCCAAATCAAAAAAAAAAAATTCTTTAACACTAACATTGCTATTCAAAGGAACATCTCCAAAATTCTGGGCTTCCAAAGGAAGGTCCTCCCGTCAAAGTATTTGGGAATCCCCCTTATAGATAAACCTATGCGCAAAAGTATCTGGGAACCAGTGCTCAACAAGATGCAAGACAAGATCAAAAAATGGACTTATAGAGCGCTGAACCTGGCTGGAAGATTGGTTTTGACGAAGGTTGTTCTCCAATCCATCCCCATTTTCTTTCTATCAACCCTGCCAGCCCCCAAAGGGGTTTTACAGCAACTCAAGAACATTCAGAGAGACTTCCTCTGGGGCAAGGAGGAGACAAAAAAGAAATGGGCCCTCGTTTCTTGGGATAAAATCTGTAAACCCAAAAGTCATGGTGGCCTAGGCTTAGACGATCAGGAGATTCTAAGTAATGTTCTAGGAGCCAAACTCTAGTGGAGATGGGTTAAAGAACCAGAGGCGCAATGGGCTAAAACCTGGAAAGAAAAATATGCCAGCTCCTGGCAAACAAGTGATCTCATTAGAATGTCAGGGAACATAAAAGGCTCTCATATCTGGAACAAAGCCTGGGATAACAAAAGCCTAGTTCAGAACAACAGCTTCTGGGAAATCAGAGCGGGTGAACAAGCTCTCTTCTGGGAAGACAAATGGCAACAAGAACCAATTTTGTTAAGGGAGGACGGGGAGATATTTGTTCATATTGTAAACTATTGGTTATTTAATGCAAGAGAAGGTCCGACAATTGCCTCAGCCAAAAAAAAACTATGTGAGTTAATACTTTTTTCTTCAAACATGAGAAAATGTTTTAGTGTATATATGCATTACATTGCTGGTGAATTGGCTCATTTGTAAAAACATTATGTAACTTTTAGCATTGAAATTTTCCAACCAACAGCACTTGAGTCATAGAGGGAAATGGAATAAATTGAGACTCTATGTTGCAAATAAAAGGATTAATTTCCTTGGATTGTGCAAGTTGAAGGTGAAAGTGTGACATCTTATGTGGATTAATTCTTCCTGTAAGCATTGTAAATAATTCTTTTGTAATTATGTAACCATCAAATAAAAAATGGTAGAGGGACAAATTATGTTGCTTGAGGGAGATTGCTTGAAAAAGTTGTTTGTTTTAAATACTAGTGATGTGTTGACTAAGTGGTTTTAATGCCATTGATTGTGTATTAAATTCAACTGGACAAATGAAGGCTAGGCCCATGTCTCTTTGGGAAAGAACTACAAGAAAAGGAAAGGACAAAATAAAATTAGAAGTATGGGTTGCACTGTCAAGGAGTTGGTCCACATAAACTACTCATAAAAGGACAAAACCATCATCGTTGAGAACAAGAAGGAGATACTTCATACAATTACAATGATTATGAGTTCAAGGGTAGGCTAGGAAATGTGAGGAAAATGATACACAACTCATACGCACAAGCAAATAAGGGGGAACAAGGGGAAAAAAGAGGTCAAGAGGGTCTTGAGGATAAAATTGATTCACTGAAAGGAAAGAGAAGGTTATGAGGCTGAAATAATTCTAGGGAGAAGAAAAGCTCAGATGATATAGTCTAACTGAGAAACCCAGGAGATTGGTAGGCCAAAATCACTGAGTAATGTTTGTGTCTTATAGGGATAATAAATCCACTAGAGATTGTGCAAGTTGATAACTTTTAAGAGGTGGAGGCACCCATAATGAGTGGTTGATAAACAACTAATGGTATTCCATTGAGTTAGGCTGAGAACACTGGTGGAAGTTCCACTGAGAAGCTTCTGAAGGGTGCAGTCATATTCCTTCAAAGGTAATACCACTGATAAAACCTCCATATCATTAACTATATACCTCTCTCTCCACATATGAATTGACACTCTTTGAATCTAAATCCCTATAGATGTTTGGATGTTGCAAGTCCCTCTACATAAAAGACAGTGTTCCTTGTCTGATGTGAAATCATTGAATACCTGGGGGGTTAAGGCAGTGTGGCATTGAGACACCATGTTCCAAACTTCCATCTAATGATATTGGTTTAATCCCCTGAATGGATGATGGTTGTATGTGAGTGAAATGGTTCACTATGTTTATTTGATTTTGATAGTTGGTGGGTGGAGATGAGACAACCTTAAGACACCCTATTTCAGTTGATAATATTAGGTTAAAATTCCTCTAATAACACTCTACCTCAAACTTAGAAACTGGCTCGAGGGTGACAACTACAAGAAAGACTTGGTTGCATTGTTGGGTCCCTATAATACTAGTGATTACCCCATTACTATTGTAGTTGTATCCCTTATTAATATTGTTGTGCCCCTATTGTCCCCATATTTTTATTATTGTGCCCCATAGAATCTCTTTATTTTTATTTTTGTGGATTTATATTATTATTGTTAGGGCGGCTGGGTTATATTGTGACTCCTTAGGCTCCTATATATAGAAAAGAGGTTTTTTCATTTGAATCATCCAAGAATTGCTCATTTATGTAATGTAAAGGAGGTTGCCCCCTCGAAGAAGCTAATTCTAAGGTGTGGATCTCTCTTTTCTATCTTTTTGTGAGCTGGTTTCATAACATTTGGTTTCAGAGCTTTGGATTCTAGGGTTTCGCTGCTCCAAATAGGTCATCGTGGCATTTTCACCATAACTTTTTTCTGTGACATTTCAAAAGCTAAAAAAAGAACCCATTTGAGAAGAAATCGCGCTGAATCTCGAGTCCGAATTTCAGAGTTTTTCGCACTATATTTGCAGAGATGTGATCTGAGTAAGTTGGTCTTTTTGCAAACTCCTGAATTACATCCAAATAGGTGACCTAGGGAAAATCCTCATAAATTTCTCTCTGAGCATCGGATTGAAATTTTGTAAGAAGACACAGAAAGAGAACAGACTGTAGTTTATTTTATATCTTTTTCAGATCCAAAGGTTGAAACAATGACTTGTGGCACATCGTACAAGTTCACTCTACTGAACTAGTCTATAATCAGGTCATCTTGGGAGATTCTGCATAACTCTTCCTTGGAGAATCCAACTTGGATCAGACTGGTGGCGTTGAAAAGAGGACACAGAGGGCTACTACAGGTCACAATTTTAGAACTGGATGATCTGAAATTGCAGAGATACATCAGATTCAATATCAAGCTTCTACAAAGTGAAAAAAGGTCTGCAGTTTTTTTTTAATTTTTGCATAAGCTTGGTTTGAAAAATTAGAATCAGTAATTGATGCCCCGAGGAAAGAAAATGCAAACACCTAGTAAGCAACATAAAAGCTCTAACATCACTTATGAAGAAGAGGAAGAAATGCAACATGATATATCAAAATTACGAGACCAAGTGCAACAAGTGTCACTTGCACAAAAAGCAACAAAATCTAAGATGGATGGTTTAAGGAAAGATGTAGAAGCTAAGATGGATGGTTTAAAGAAAGGTGTAGAAGCTAAGATGGATTGTTTAAGGAAAGGTGTAGAAGCTAAGATGGATGGCATGGAAGCTAAGATGGATGGCATGGACGCTAAAATTGATGGCATGGATGATAAGATGGAAGAATTGAAGATAAATATGAATAAGTTGCTACAAGAAATGGTCACTAATGGTGAAATGGTAGTAAAGGAAACTCATGATGAAAACAAAATAAATGTTAATCATGATTCCATAGACTCTAATGTTGGATTGAAGACCCACCATATTCCAAAAATCGATATGAGGAAGTTTGATGGCAAGGATCCCACAACATGGGTATTACAGATGGAGCAATTTTTCGATCTCAATAATGTGCAAAACACACAAAAGGTATGTATTGCAACTTTATATTTGGAACCAAATCAGTTTGTATGGTATCAATGGCTTTACTCTCGTAAACAAATTATCACTTCGGTAATTTTTATGGAAGAATTGACAACACATTATGAGGATACAAAAAGCAACACTTTTTTTAGCCAATTGATAAGTCTCAAACAAAAGGGTTCAATATGGAGCACATTTAGGAGTTCCAAAAATTGAACATAAGGGTAAAAAATATTCCAGAGGAGCATAGGATTGATGTGTTCATAGGGAATTTAATGGATAATATCCAACATGATGTTCGCCTTTGGGAACCTGATTCATTAGAGAATGCATTCAAGTTAGCAAGAAAAATGGAAAGCAAAATTATGGCAGCTAGGAAGCATACTGCTCACTACTATAAAGATGGAAGTGTTGTTGCCCCTAATCTTCCACAACCTATAAGGTTGACACCACAACAATTGGAAGAAAAAAGAGCAAAAGGGCTTTGTTACAGTTGTGATAGCAAATACACTAAAGGTCATAAGTGTGTTGGGAAGAAATTATTCTACATAGATTGTGAAGAGGAAGAAGAAAAGGAGCAAGAAAGGTCAAAAGAAGAGGATATACTCCAGGAACAAAGCCTAAATAAAGAAGAAATAAATCCGACCATATCTTGTAATGCATTGGCAGGAATTACCACTCCTCAAACCATCAAGATAGAAGGACAAATCAAGAAGAAAAAGGTAATAGTGTTGATTGATTCAGGAAGTACCCACAATTTTATTCATTGTAAGGTAGCAAAAGAATTGAATTGCTTCTTATATCCAGCACCAGAGTGTCAAATGATGGTTGCAAATGAAGGAACAATAAATTGCTCTGGAAAGTGCCATAATATCAAGCTATCCATGGGAGAATATGTATTGACTAGCCCAATGCTTTCCATTCCAATGGGAGGTGCTGATGTTGTACTAGGAGTCCAATGGCTACAATCCTTAGGTACAATAGCTTCTAATTTTCAAGAACTTTTCATGAAATTTTCTGTGGAATGAAAGGAAGTTGAATTATGGGGTATTGCAGGGAAACCGGGAAAGATAATCAGCTCTAACGGTATGACAAAGCTTCTAAAAAAGGAACAAAGAGGTGTAATTGTACAATTATGTTCGCTAGATGTTTCCACGTTGGAATCATCTATTTCTCCAGATCTCCAAAAGGTCTTGGACAATCATTCCAAGGTATTTGAGACTCCCAAAGGTCTCCCATCTATTCATGATCATTATCGTGCTATTCATCTGATTCCAGGAATTGTTCCTCCAAACATCAGGCCGTACAGATATCCCTATGCCCAAAAAAGTGAAATTGAATGTATGGTTGCAAAAATGCTAGAGGCTGGTATAATTCAACCGAGTCAAAATTCTTTCTCTTCTCTAGTAGTATTGGTGCACAAGAAGGATGGATCATGGTGCATGTGTCCGGATTATAGGGAGCTCAGCAAGCTCACTATTAAAGATAAGTTTCACATTCCTGTCATTGATGAATTACTGGATGAATTGCATGGATCAATTTACTTCACCAAGTTGAATCTTCGTTCAGGATATCATCAAATCAGAATGAAGACTGAAGACATTCTAAAAACAACATTTAAAACTCATGAAGGTCATTATGAATTTTTGGTCATGCCTTTTGGCCTTACCAATGCACTTTCAACATTTCAAGGTTTGATGAATTCCATTTTCAAACCATTCTTTAGAAAATTTGTGTTAGTATTTTTTGATGATATACTAATCTAAAACAAGTCTTGGAAGGATCATGTTGAACATGTTGACGGGGTGCTACAACTATTGGAGGAGAAATAATTATATGAAAAAAGAGCCAAATGCTTCTTTGGAGTACAAGAGATGGAATATCTGGGTCATATTGTATCTCATGAAGGAGTTAAGGTAGACCCTAGCAAAATTAAAGCCATTAAGGAATGGAAAATCCCCACATCCATAAAGCATCTGCGAGGATTTCTCGGGTTGACAGGGTATTATCGCAAATTTGTTAAGAATTGTGGGAGAATAGCAGCACCTCTAACAACATTGTTGAAGAAAGATGCATTTTCATGGACTCCAGAAGCAACAAAGGCCTTCGAGCATCTTAAAGGGGCAATGTGCCAAGCACCAGTCTCAGCTACACCAGACTTCACAAAAACCTTTATTGTGGAATGTGATGCTTCAGGAAATGGAATTGGTGCTGTTTTAATGCAAGATGAAAGACCCATTGCTTTCAAAAGTCGTCCAATCAAGGGAAAGTTTTTACACAAAGCTATTTATGAGAAGGAAATGTTGGCAATACTCCATGCACTTAAGAAATGGCGATCCTACCTAATGGGAAGACACTTCAAGGTAAAAACGGATTACGATAGCCTTAAATACTTTTTAGAACAAAGATTATCCTCTGAAGAACAACAAAAGTGGGTCACAAAGATGTTGGGTTATGACTTTGAAATCATCTACAAAAAAGGGAAGCAAAATGTGGTGGCAGATGCACTCTCAAGAAAGGATGAGGATGTGGAAGCATTGTTGTGCGCCATTTCTATTATCCAACCAGATTAGATACATGAAGCAAGGGAGGAATGGAAAAATGACGAAGAAGTGTGGGCACTTATTCGAAAGTTACAACAAGACTCCAGTATGTCTGATACATTTAGCTGGCAAAATGATTCGTTATGGTACAAAGATTGCTTATACCTCTGTAAGAATTCTCAGCTAAAACAAAAGATTCTTATGGAATTGCACACTTCTCCCTTAGGAGGGCCTTAAATCAGATATTCAAAATTTTGTGGCGGAATGTTTGGTTTGCCAACAAAATAAAGTTGAAACAATTAAGACACCAGGTCTATTACAACCTTTATCCATTCCAAGTCAATGTTGGGAGGAGGTTTCAATGGATTTTATCACAGATTTACCCAAGACTGAGGGGAAGAGTGTCATCGTGGTGATAGTTGACAAACTTAACAAGTATGCACATTTTTGTGCATTATCACATCTATTTAAACCCAGTATAGTTTCTACTGCGTTTATGGAAACAATTCGAAAGCTACATGGAAACCCAAAGATTATTGTTAAGTGACAGAGATCCCATTTTCACTGGAAATTTTTGGACAAAATTATTTTCTTGTCTTGATACTCAGTTAGCTCATAGATCATCTTATCATCCTCAATCTGATGGGAAAACTGAGATAGTAAACAAATGTTTGGAAAGATATCTTCGTTGCTTGTATCTGATAAAAAAACACAATGGGTCAAATGGTTGCCTCTGGTTGAATGATGGTATAACACTTCCTTCCATACAGCGACAAAAATGACCCTATTTATGGCACTTTATGGATATCAGCCACCATCCATCACATCATATTTAAGATAAAATTCTAAGGTTCAAGCAGTGGAACATCACATTGAACATCAACAACATGTCCTCCAACTCTTAAAAGATAATCTCGTGTTGGCACAGAATAGAATGAAACAACAGGCAGATCAACATCGCAACGAAAGAATTTTTGATGTAGATGATTGGGTATTCCTACGGCTACAACCATATAAGCAAATGTCCCTCAAGCAAGCTAAGAAGGATAATAAATTATCACCAAAGTATTATGGTCCGTACAAGGTGTTGCAAAAGATTGGTACTATGGAATACAAATTGGAGCTTCCTGCAGCATCTCGATTGCACCCAGTTTTCCATATTTCATGTTTAAAGAAGGTTATAGGCGACAAACTCCCAGTTCAAATAATATTGCCAGAACTTGACGAGGAAGGAAAAATTATATTGGACCCAGAAGCAGTCACAGAAACAAGAACTCGACAGTTACGAAACCAATCAATTTCAGAGTATCTTATCAAGTGGAAGAACTTATCCGATGAAGATTCCACATGGGAGGATGAGAATTTTATACAAAAGCATCCAGAACTACTGAAGCGTTAAGGACAACACTTTTTTGAAGGAGAGGGGCATGTTGGGTCCTTATAATACTAGTGATTACCCCATTACTATTGTAGTTGTATCCCTTATTAATATTGTTGTGCCCCTATTGTCCCCATATTGTTATTACTGTGCTCCATAGAATCCCTTTATTGTTATTTTTGTGGATTTATATTATTATTGTTAGGTCGGCTGGGTTATATTGTGATTCCTTAGACTCCTATATATAGAAAGGAGGTTTTTTCATTTGAATCATCCAAGAATTGCTCATTTATGTAATGTAAAGGAGGTTGCCCCTTCGAAGAGGCCAAATTCTAAAGCGTGGACCTCTCTTTTCTATCTTTTTGTGAGCTGGTTTCATAACATGCAGCTTGTTTATGATTAGGTGGAGAGTTGAAGTCTCAATCTCAGTTTTTGAGGACATTAATAAGATAAGTATACACATCAACCTTTTTACATTGATTGTTAAGCATATGTTTGATGTGATGGCTTGAACCCTATTTGGTATCGAATCAATATGCTAGTTTGGTGCTTGTGATATGATGAAAAATGTGAATTCGTGTATAATGTTAAATTTATGTGCTATATATGAGGGATGGTTCTTTCCTAGAGGACAGATGTATCTCCATGTTGAAAATGGTAACAAAAAATGCTAAAAATAGAAGTGCCAGAAATAGCATTGCTATAAATAGCAGTTCAAGTACCAGTGCTGGACTTAACAATAAGGAATGAAAAATGGAAGTGCTAAAATTAGCATTTTTATTTTTGGCAAATCGGTATAGATTCCTATTTTAGTTAGTCCCTAAACTAATATAGTGAAGTAAAATTCGAATTTGATCTGAGCAATTGTTTGTAAAATAATTAATTGATTCATATTGAATTAATTAGTTAGGGAAAATCAAACATGAAGTATGTGTGGAGACATGCAACAGTGTCTCCATTGATTGAGGAGTTTATTCATCAATTAAAGAGATAAGGATGAGTTGTAATATTGAGTTATAATTAGTTAGCTCAATTAACTGAGTCAAATTCAGTTAGATTAATTCAAACCATTTGTTGAATTAATGTAAGTTCAGTTAGTTAATGCTTGCATGCATGTAACCACTGCACTTTAGATAACTGAGTATTCTCTCATAAATAACTCATGCATATCAGTTCAAACAGAGACCTAGTTGAGATTAGAAGAGGGACAATGTAATATCAATTGGATGGATTTTTCCTATAAAAGAAACTCATCTATGCAAAAGAATTTATCTCCTTCGGGATTGCGCGGATATTATTGGGCCAAGTGAGCAGTGTGAGGTGGGAATTCACGTGTGAAAGCATTGGACCACAAGAAAAACTACGCAAGGAAATAGGAAGCTTGGAGGGCAAAGGAGAAGGTTGTGAAAGCCTTTGACTGTCTATGAGTTGTATTGTTTGATTGCAGAGAGAGCATGATAGCTTGAGAGCAGGATAGTGTACTATCAGTTGGATGGATTTTTCCTATAAAGAAAACTCATCTATGCAGAAGGATTTATTTCCTTCAAGATTGCGCAATTACTACTGAGCCAAGTGAGCAGTGTGAGGTGGGAATTCATATGTGTGGAAGCACTAGACCCCAAGAAAAACCGTGCAAGGAAATATTAGGCTTAGAGGGCAGAGGAGAAAGTTTGTGAGAGGCCTTTGACTGTCTATGAGCAGCAGAGGGATTATACTGAGAGTTGGTTGGCTTCCAAGCTAATGCTTTGTGTAATTCTGTGACTATTTTCCACTTGTATGATAATACAGAGATTGGGGTTTTAGGCTAAAGCTTTCCCCAGGTTATTTCTTCTGTGTTACGTGTGATTGATTTCTCATTCTCAGTTATATGTGTTCTCTTGATCTTGCTCAATTCGATTACACTTCCGCAAAGTGTTGTAGAAGTAGATCTTGTATTGTGTTTTAGTATATTGCATAATCTGTTGATCTACAGTGGAAATTTCTACATGGTATCAGAGCTAGCTGATCTTTGTATAAATATCTACATGGTATCGGAGAAAAGGTGATCAAGACAAAGAACAATATACAAGAAGGAGAAGTTCGAAGTTTGTGGTTCCTGAATATAGAAATCGAGTTCTTATCACATCTCAATTTCACCGATGTCGTTCAGTGGTTTAAGACTCGAGTATGCCCTTGATGGCAACTTAAATTATATAGCCTGGAAGGATTGCATGGAGGCATTATTAGAGGATAATGGTCTAAAGGACTTCATTGATCAAGAAGTCCCCAAGTCGATTGATGCTACTCAATTGGCGGAATGGAAGAAATGTGTGGCTAGAGCAAGGAGAATCCTCCTGGAGGGAGTTTGAAACCACATTGTCTCGAGCCTCCATGGGAAGAAGACACGGTTTTCGATGGGGAAAAAATTGAAAGATCTATATCAGAACAGTAGCAATGAGAGGAAGCTGGCGATGAAAGACAAGCTTCGTAAGATCAAGTGTGAAAGGGTGACACAATCTCTACATCTCTGAACAAGCTCACCACCTGCAAGGATGAGCTTGGAAGTGTAGGGATCACGATCGCTGATGATGACATAGTGAGTCTTGCACTCGTTGGTCTTCCTTAAATCTGGCATAGCTGCCAAGACTCTGTAAACAGAAGAGAAAAACTGCTAGATTGAGAACGACTTTGGTCAGATCTGATGCAAGAGGAGATATGGAGAAGCACCATAGATGGATTTTCTTCATCTACGGAGGATGAAGAAAATTGTGCCCTAGCGAGTAAGGCAAAGAAAGGGAAAGAGAAGGATTCTCATCCCAAATCGAGTTTTTCCTATGGTGGGAAGAAGTTTGACAAATCAAAAGTGTGATGCTTTCATTGTCATGAGTGGGGCCATTTTGCTACAAATTGTCCATTGAAGAAATCCAAGAAGAGATTCGTGGAGCTTCTTTCCACATGATCGGCGACAAGAGTTTGTTCAGTACCTTGGAAGAGAAGGATCTCCAGATGCGGATCGCGGTGGGTAATGATGAAAAGTATAGTGTCTCAAATGTAGGCACAGTTGTTTTTCAGAGGGAGCATGGAGCTTGCATTACCTTGACCGATGTCAAGTATGTACCAAAACTGAAAAAAATTGGTGTCAATCGCCATGCTGAAAGACAAGGGCTATGATGTAGTCTTCAGTAAGGGAAAATTTTTCCTTCGACACATCACCACGAGACAGGTGAAGCAAATTGGTTCACGAGTCAAGAACATGTATGCTCTTGAGGTTCAAGATGCATGCAAAGCCTTGAAGAACAAAGCAACTGATAGAGACTTGGTGGTTGAGAAAGATAGTACATTACCTCTCAACATGCAGCGCCATAAAAAGTCTTAAACAATTGTGGAAGAGCCACAATTGGTGAAGTAGCATCCGAAGGTTATGGAGCGGCCACAACTAGAGAAGCCAAGAGGAAACTGAGTGGAAGCATCCACTCATGTAGAGACCTCCAGTAAGGGGAAATTTTGAGCCAAGTAGGCAGAGGGATCACATGCATCCATACCTCCAAGTCAAAGGTGGGGCGATGTGGAGTGACAGTCCCAAAAAGCCTGGAATAGAGGCAAGATCATTAAGGTACCCAACCTCTTTGATTAGACCTTGCTATGAGTGCCCCGATGAGGAATAGCAGCATTGGCTCTGTGTGTAGAGGCAGATGCGGATGGAGCGACAGAGAGAGCTATAGTGCAGGAATCCCAAGACTGTGTAGAGCTAGCAGGCTGCAACAATGTGAGAGGCACAAGAGTGTTGCACCAGTGCAGGATCGCACAAAGAGGTGTGCAATAGTGCGAGATGCATGGAGTGTTGCAACAGCTCAGAAGTCGGAGAGGGAGAACTTGTCAGCAGCAGAGAGAGCTTCAGCATCAAAATATGTTTCTAGCCCAATAGAGAGGTCAGTGCGGAGTTTTTTTGTTTCTAGAGTTGTTGGAGCATCCACACTTGGAAGAAGTGTTACAAGCAAAACATTCCAAAGGTTCAAGGTCGGGTTCGAGTTAAAGCTTTTCTTGTTAAGAGGCACTGTTGAAAATGGCAGCAAGAAGTTCTAAAAATAGCAGTTCAAGGACCAGTGCTGAACTGAGCAACAAAGAATGAAGTTCGGGATAGATTCCTATTTTAGTTAGTCCCTGAACTAAAATAGTGAAGTAAAATTTGAATTTGATCTTAGTAGCTATTTGTAAAATAATTAATTACTTCATCTTGAGTTAATTAGTTAAGAAAAATCAAACTTGAAGTCTGTGTGGGGACATGCAACAGTTTCTCCATTGATTGAGGAATTTATCCATCATGTTAATATATAAATATGAATTGTAATATTGAGTTGTAATTAATATGTGATTTTCGCCGAAAAATCTATCATAAACTTGTTATGGATCACAGAAGCCTCAACTCTACGAGTTGTAATTAGTTGGCTCAATTAACTGAGTCAAGTCTAGTTAAATTCATTCAAACAGTTTGTTGAATTAATGAGTTGTAATTAGTTGGCTCAGTTAACTGAGTCAAGTACAGTTAGATTAATTCAAACAGTCTGTTGAATTAATGTAAGTTCAGTTAATTAATGCTTGCATGCATGTAACTACTGCGCTTCAGATAACTGAGTATTCTCTCATAAATAACTCATCCATGTCAGTTCAGACAAAGACCCAGTTGAGATCAAAGGAGGGACAGTGTACTATCAGTTGGATGGATTTTTCCTATAAAACAAACTCATCTATGCAAAAAGATTTATCTCCTTCAGGATTACGCAGTTACCATTGGGCCAAGTGAACAGTGTGAGGTGGGAATTCACATGTGTGGAAGCACTGGACCCCAAGAAAAATTGTGCAAGGAAATAGGAGGATTGGAAGGCAAAGGAGAAGGTTTGTAAGAGGTCTTTGACTGTCGATGAGTAGCAAAAAGATTATATTGAGAGTTGTTTGGCTTCCAAGCTAAGGCTTTGTGTGTATGATAATACAGAGATTGGGGTTTTAGGCTGAGGCTTTCCCCAGGTTTTTTCTTCTGTGTTATGTGATTGATTTCTCATTCTCAGTGCTCTTGATCTTGTTCAATTCGATTAAGCTTCCACAAAGCGTTGTAGAAGTAGATCTTGTATTGTGTTTTAGTATATTGCATAATTTGTTGATCTATAGTGGGAATTTCTACACTCCATATACTTATGTTTCATGTGTTGATTATTATATGTTGGCACAGAGCTATTAATTAGCTAGACTAATGGCTAGGGATGCGAGTCTAACATGAAAAATGTATTGCAAGTGTTTTGAATATCTTTATAAGAATAGGTTTATTCTTATGTTCATTCTGAACCTAAAAGTTGGCTTAAAAATTTGTGTGGAGAGATGGTAATATCTATGATAATTAAAAGAAGGTATGGGCTAAAAATGAATTATTTATTTGGCCTTAGTTCTAGAACCTATAAGCTTGAAAATGATAGCTCGTCTATATGTATATAAATATGACTATGGCCAGATTAAGCTTATGTTTCGTGTGTATATATATGTATGTTGCATGCCAAAATTATTCATAAGCTCTGGAGGGCAAACAATACTTACATGGGAGCTTCACATAAGCTCAAGAGGGCTACCAATACTTATATGGGAGGTCCACATCATATATATATATAAGCCTTAAAGAACTGTGTTAAGCCGAGGTTAGGCCAAGCTCAAGAGAGATAGCTCTTGAGAGTTGTGCAAGCAATTATAAGTGTGTTCATATATACATATATGCACGGAGATAGAAGTTAGAACCTTAGTACCCTATAAGAAAATAGCGTGAACTCCTTGAAACCATGCGACCCGACTCTATGACCAAGTGCACAAGTGAGGGTGATCTAAGTTGTTAATATTAATTTGTTTATCCACTGTGAGATGGACCCCGGAGGTTTGGTACCTCAAAGATTTCGATGGAGACTTGGCAAATCCCATCGAGATTCACTTGCGAGAACAACGTGGTGAAGTGGGCCAGTGTGTCGATAAAGCACCATGAAATATGAGCTATGTTTATAATGGTTCAAGGCCAATAAGGAGGTTAGTGTATATTTTAACATAGAATGTGTAAAGGAAATTTAGATCATTAATCTGAGTCTAGCATCGCCACCGTCGAATTATCCTAGAAGTCTTGCACTCGAGTGGTTTTTGAAGGAGGCCCTATTGGGATCTCTCGAGATAAAATCCTCGAGATGATGTGATAGTGGAGTCGTGAACTCATGTTTTGCATATTGAGGTGTAAAACCCTAAATTCCAATATAACGTGAAAATGTGCATTACAAGGAGTTGGAATTGATGGTGGGACCCAGGATGACAAGGCACATGACATGACAAGGAGGATGATGTGGTGCCCCTGTGGCATGCCACATGGCACCTTGTTTTCGCCTTTTTACAAGTCCAAGAGAGCTTAAATCGCATGACATGTAGCGCTCTTGGAGGAGACCTCGTGGATGGTACAACATCACTGCAATGTTTTATTTTGATGACATTACCCCCGACCTCCCAAACCCCGAC
Source organism: Pinus tabuliformis (assembly GCA_031772625.1). Taxonomy (NCBI): domain Eukaryota; kingdom Viridiplantae; phylum Streptophyta; class Pinopsida; order Pinales; family Pinaceae; genus Pinus; species Pinus tabuliformis. Next base: position 417,767,651 of record CM062806.1, on the reverse strand, counting down.
GGTTTTGAATTAAGGCATTGTAGAATTCCTATAAGGATTCTAATACCAAGGTAAGGTGGCACTAAGGGGCCCACTAAGAGGTGTGAAGTTGCAAAGGAGAGGGTCCACAACCATTAAGACCTCATATGATTGCCCTGGGGTGGCAACATGACAAGGCAATTTCAACATGACCTTGAAATCTCTTCCCTAGACATTTCAATGAGGGTCTACAAAGGAACCTATCAAGACTATATTCCCAAGGTCATGTCCCACCAAAGGGGCCTGCATGCCTCTTATATGCACCTATTAACTCTTAGTGCATATTCGACCACCGCTACAAGGAATTCTCTGCATGTGTATGTTCATGAACAAGTCAGTGGATGGGGTCATGTTGTCATGTGGCAATGAGGTGGCCATGACTTACCATGTGGGGACCACATGGGCGCCACATGGCAAGTCAAATATCATGGTGAAATCTAATAAGACAATCTTTAATCAACCATATCTTTTGATCCATGACTAGGATTGAGGCAAATTTTATATTGTTGGAAAAGTTTCAACAAGACGAACACAACAATGTCATTCATTTTAAGTTTCGAAGTTCAAAAAGATCAAAAAATTTAAACCCCATTTCCATAACATGACATTGAAGATCAAGTCATCGTAGTACCTACCTCTTTCTACCCTTAGTGGGGGGCTAAGGATAGTGGAGGGTTATGTTATAGAAAGAGATTAAAGTTAATGTTACCATAGCACTAATTGGGTAATTATAACCACTACAATTGTTATGTGACTTGTCAATATAAAAAGTATGTGAGCTAACTATTTGAGTGATAAGTCTTGGCATATGCACCCATTGTTATGATCATAGCCTCAACTTGAAGGTGGCATATTATATAGAGTGAATATGCAACAAAGCTTACGTTTGGGTGGAAAATTTAATGTTTGCAATTAGTTGGTGAAATCTTTTTAAAAGTGAGTGCTTCTTGTTTTCTCTATGTACTCATATTTCCTCTATGTATTCATTGAGTAATTACTTCTTTAATGTTGAATGCATTAATGAATAATATTTGCATTGCATAACTATTTCAATTTCTTTGTTTTTGCATCAACCTGTATCGTGAAATGTATCTTTATTTTCTTGATTTTTAATGGCATTAGAAGTTGGAATTCTTTAAAAATTTGCATTTTTTAGTATACTTCAACATGGGATACATCATACTTATCAAATTGCAAAATTGACATCACTTTTTCAATTAATAGAAAAGGGGAAAGTGTTGACCCATTGTCTCATTGCCACAAAAAATAGCCATTGCACGTTAAAAGAGACATGCCACAACTTTGAACAAAATAAACACGTAACACACTATTTTCATCCACCCATCAATCTACACAACTCTATTCAACATCCATTCCTACATTCAACCAATAAATAGACAAAAAAAAACTTTAGTAATCTCAAATAACAACTACCACTAACTGTTGAATCTTGATGTAAATCCCATGACATAATACTTCTCGACCATTACATGCGAAAAAAGAAAAGCATACTAATTAATTCAAAAACATGTATCACACAACATCTATGTTCATTTTTCATGAGCATTACTTACCCCTTAAACACCTCAAAACTTGAATAACTTATTATCTATTATAACTATCTATAAGTGTTACTCATTAAATTACTCAATGAGTACTCAAAACTTGAATCACTTATTGTTTACCATTACTATCCAAATACATGACTTACTAAATTACTTGACATATATCATAAATAAACGAGTCTTAAACATTTTACTGTTGTGACCTTAACCATTAAAAACCCTTAATACACCAAAATTTACAATCTCAAACCATTAATATATACAATCTCAAAAAAACACCATTAATTACCAGAATTTCAACCAAACTCATTGAAAAAACATTCCACAAACATATTAAAAAAAAAAAAACTTTACACTACTCCAAAGAAAATAAAATATAAAAGACATATCATTAACATGTACAACAACTCCTTTCTCGCTCCTAACAAAGATCATCATAATGTGTACAAACTCTACAAAATAACATAAAATAAAATATACAAAGGACCTAAAAACACAACAAACCAGCACTTTGTACAATACACCACAACTTTCTATGCCCCCTCCTATTTCATAAGGGGTAGTACTCTATGCCCCGCTCCTTCCATTACGTTACGCTGGTACTCATTCGAAGCTACACCACAACTTTCTATGCCCCCTCCTATTTCATAGGGGTAGTACTCTATGCCCCGCTCCTTCCATTACGTTACGCTGGTACTCATTCGAAGCTTTGGCATTTTGTACATTGCATTTCATAGTGTCCTGAGATGGATAATGCTCAACGAGTCCCCGCAACTTTCTATGGTCCCGCCTCGCCTTTATCTTTTCGGAGTATTCCTTTAATGAAAGCTAGCTTTGCCATTATGTACGACTTCACAAACCACCACTGCCAACTCACCATTTTGTACGACTTCACAAACCACCACTGCCACCCCAATTGCATTATATACACTTCTGTCTTATTTATGTGAGTGGGAAAAAAATTGTCAGAAAGTACGATCGATGACACGTACGAAACATCGCAGGTTTAATTTTCGACAGGCGTGCCGAGCCGGCCACGACCTGCCCTCTGGCAATGGCGGCTCCATTTTAGATCTTTCGTACGTCTCAGTATAAAGCTGTTTCTATACGTATAGTCTATTACGGTATAAGAGACTTTCTGGTTATTGGTAATCGTGAAGGCATTCCTTCTTGTGAAGCTCAAGGCATATAATGAACGGTCCAGTCAGCTGTCAACGACAGAGAATTATAGACAGAACTGGAGGGGAGACTCAATTAATTAAATTGGAGTAACGTTATTCACTAATCGGCGTGTTGTGATTTTGGTTTGCAGTTAATTTTGTCATTCCCTAATGTCCCATGCAGAGAATGCTTGAAGTCGCTATCTTATTATTTAATATTATTCATCCGCGTGACTCGCTCGTAAGTCGTCGCTGGAGAGGTGGACCACGCCTGCGTGTACAATCCACACCTATATATGTCGCACATGATCGTCCCTTCCCATGCATTTCGTGTTGGGCTGGACTCCAACCTGCTAACCTGCCATTATTCATGTACCGTTGGACGCGAACCTGCGACGTGTCAATTTTTCATGGACCACTGAGTTAGTCAGAGGGGAAAATTAATTTCAATAGGAAGGTGAGATCCGAGCGCAAGATTTTACTGTTATATTGCCCGCCAATGGTGGATGGTGCACAAAAGGTCAGGTAATATTAAACAGCAGTATTTTCTATTAAACTTTTCCCAGAAACAATGGAGTTCAAAATTCCTTAGTATCATAAAAAAAATAAAAAATATGATCTGTCCGGCCACCTTGCTCTGTCTGCAACGCCAACAATCCCAACACTGAAATTGTACAAGCTTCTTCACAAAACTCCTCCAGAACTGAAAATTGGTATCACTGTGCACTGCTTCTACCATGACAGGGTTCAGTGCCTGCCAAACTTCAGAGTGTAATTAAAGACTTGGTTATGCCAGATCTACCAGATTACAGTTAACAAACAAGAAGCAGTTTTATCTACTTATTTTAGGAGGTTTTCATACACCTTACATGTCCACTTCTTAATTCACTCCTCTCCTGCCCCGGCTTTCAGACAAAAGTGCAATTGGATTCCCTGCCCCTTTCAGAGACAAGCACTAAGCCCCACTGCAAAAATGCCATTTTGACTTTGCTCAGAGCTTTTAAATGATAGGTTTTACCTGGAACCTTGGACACTCGCAAGGTTCCAGACAAGAAACTGTAATTTAAAAGTTCTGGGCAGTTGTCAGTAGACCTCATAATGGCATTTCTCAGTAGTGCTCAGCACTAACTGTCTCCAGAGGCTTTGCACACAATCAAAGCTTCACAGCCTATCTAAACCGTCACACATGAGAGAGTATCAAATAAGTATAAAAAAAATGTAATTGTGCAAAATATTTAAATTTGCCAATAGATGTAACCACTTTGTTTTTCAGGTTCATCTTGCATGGTTAGTTCATTGGAAAGTTTTACCATATAATTATCATCTTCATCTTCAACTAGTTTGAATGTTTCTTCATCCCATTATCATTGAATTCTCAATATTCTCCCTTTCGTCCCACTTTGCCATTTTCTTCAAACATTTGAATCAACTAAACCTACTCTCATCCCCATCTCCACCTTCATTGTTTTCATTGCCCACAATGTCATTAGTATCTTCACTATTGTTCTCTCCTATGATCCAAATGCCTCACAATTCTTATCCATGTGGGATTGCCTTACCATTGAAAGAAAAATAACAGTGAAGGAAATAGCACCATAAATATGTGCAACTGTGATAATAACTTGTAACTATGGGCAGCAAAATTGCAAATTTAGGTTAAGTAATAATAGAGCAGGTAAAAACAACAAAGAAAAAATTCAAAATTTTGAATTTACTGCGCGTATAATTTTATTGTTACCAGTGAATATTCACATGACCAGTTTCAATTCATCAATGGATGTTCACTTCTCACCACATGCTAGTTGCCATGGAAGCATGGTATTTTAGACAATTCTCTTTTTACCACTCTGAAGTTCTGACATGATATAACAATATATAGTGCAGCAACCAATAAATAATATTCAGCTTAAAGCTTTTGCATTCTTATAGCACAGAGCACAAAAGAGCACAAAAATACAGGTAACTTGACCATTTAAAGTGTGATAACCAAAGATGATGACTAGAAACAGATTCAAGAAATTAAATTAGGCCAACCACATGGATGTTGGCCACAACTCCGATGCACTAAAATCTCTGCTGTAATCTCCTCCTATGTTCAAACACTCGTTATAATCACTGTAATCTCCTTTTATGTTCAAAGAGTGGTTATAATGACCTTTCTTTTTGGCATTTGGAGGCTTGTAATGTACTTTCTGTATTTACTACAAAATTATTACACATTTGTTTGGCTGCATACCAGGCATCCCAGGGGTTCACTGTATCTTGGCTCTGAGTGTACTTGGAATTAGATACCACACAAGAAAAGAAACAGAGTATGCTGAACAAAAAAAAAACGGGTCAACTTTATGAATCAAAATTGCAGTCACCTAAGATGATAATTCTGTCACAATATAACATGGCCAAATTATGATTCCACAAAAAAATCCCCTTACTCAGGCACTCAGGTTTCGTCGCATCAGCAGAATTGAAGCCATTATCTCCTTCTGTTGACAATGGAGATTACAAATCTGCAACTGGTCCTCGAGGAGAACCAAACTAGTAACCTCATAGACAGGCCTAGGTTGTGATGCAGCAAACAATCATTAAATCCAGCATGTTTGAAATAAGTACCTGATCACAACCAACCAGAATAACCAAAAAACATAAAAAGGAAAGCTTAATGAAGACAGCAAAATTTCTCCTTTTCACTCCAGTTAAATTTTCCCTTGGTGTCAAAACCAGTACCCGCTGAAAATTCCCAGTATGAAACTCATAACCAAAGAAGCAAATGATATAACAGAGGATCTTAAATTACAACTTCTTGCACCATATCCAACTATGGAATTCATTGATGTGCCATGACTTTTTCCAGCTCTTACCATTCCAGAACACAGAGTTACCCCATTTGGAACAAAGTTCCGATTTTGTGTAACATAACAAAGCCTTGGATTGCCCCACAGAGCTAGGTACCTTCCCATTCTTTCATAAAACTTTGATGGAAATTCCAAAGGACCAGACAAATTGTTGCTATTTAATAACAACGAGCAGACGTTTGGTAAATTTGCCAGCTCTGAAGGAACTTTCCCGGTGAGATTATTATCATTCAAGGCAAGGTACCTAAGCATCTTCAATTCCCCAAATGATTCTGGAATGGTTCCAATATAATCTGAGGATGCAAGATCCAAACTGATCAAGGACTGCAAATTTCCCCAGTGAAGAGAATCAATCGGTCCTCCCAAGGGATTATTACTGAGGTAAAGCTCCTGCAAATTCTTCATCTCTGTTAAGGAACCTGGAAGGTTTCCATGAAGCTGATTGTTCCTTAAATCCAAAAATGTAAGGGATTTCAAATTCCCCAATGTCCTAGGAATCACCTCTTGTAATCCATTGTCACTCAAATCCATTTTTACCAGAGAATTCATACTCCCAAAAGATGTTGGAATTGGGCCCTGCAATGCATTAAAACTCAAATCCATTATTAACAGTTCCCGCAGATGCCCTAAAGAAGGAGGTATCATGCCATAGAACAGGTTGTGGCTGAGGACAAGCTTTCTTAGTTTGGTTAAGTTCCCTATTTCCATTGGCAAATTTCCCTTCATACTGCTCTCTGTAACAACAAGGGATTCCAAATTTTCCAGGTTACCCAGCTCATGTGGTAATTCTCCAACTAAAGCAACATTGTTTTGGAAAATTAAGCTTTTTAATGAACCTGCAAGATTGGTCCAATGATTTAATGGCATTACCTGAGGTGCATTCACAAAGCAACTGTAGAAGGATAAAGTCTTCAGGTGAGATAAACTGAAGATAGATGGATCAAGTACTGCATTCTTGCTACATTTCGGAGAATTGTCATAGACGGCGCCAATATATAGTGCTGTTATATACCAGAAATCCCCAAATAGATCACAGGATGTACCCGGAACCGGTGTTAAACCGCAAGGATCTGGGTACAAATTGATCGCATTCGACTCTCCAGCCAGGGCTTCAAGAACAGAGTAAAACGCTTCTTTTTCGGAGTCGAGCATGGGGGCGTTTTGATATTTCTCTGTTCCAGGCTGTGCCATGGATATTACCAGGTTGAAACTTAAAATGGACAAAATGCAGCATATTAAGGAGCGCATCCTTGTGAATCTTAGAAATAAATAACGTGAACTTTAAGTACTTTTGGATCAGGCATTACTTAATTTCTCACACCTATTATTTCCAGATGCTTTATAAATATCACGGCAACGTAGTTCGTTTTTACTCGACAAAGGTTCGAATCTTGTTTGATGACCATCAAACCCTCCGCGAGTGTTCGATTAGCGCTATCATGCATCCTTAAAGCCAAGCGATGGCATAAGACTGGTGCTGTCTCGAACAAGAATTGAACCAGATAGCTCTCTGTAAAATCAAAATAGAAAATTAATTACCGAAAAAACGCAGAAGATTGTTAAAATGCCAGAGATTGGAGCAAAATGAGGTTGTTAAGGGTTTCTTGCGAAAGAGCAGATATGTCCTTTAGATATTCTTCAAGAGGAAAAACATAGACGTATTTCAGAATTATTTATGAAAACAAATATATATTCGGCAAATATGATAAAACTGTAAGAAAGACCGTTCTACAAGTTTAGTGACGAGGAAAAGCAAACGAATAGTGAACTGCATGAACGCAATGACAGTAAGTGTATCAAAGTATATCGCGAATAGGAAGAGCCCATAAAGATTCCATCAGATACCAGACTCTCTTCGTGTATCTTCATCGTTTAATACAAAAGAAAAGAAATATACAATAGCAGGAAGGGCATTTTGCGAGGAAAATTTAGAAATTTTAATGTTTGGTGATACTTAAAAGTTAAAACAGCAAAACTTCCGACATTTTCAACTGTACAAACGTATTTTTGCTTTCCAAGTAATTATCTTAAATTTGTGAAGTTTATGTAGCAATGTATTTTGGCTGGGGTGGATGACCTAATCTCTTTTAACAGCAAATGAAGACCATTAATCTTTTCCAGACTGTTCATAGAGCACAAGGTAATCGAAATTGAACAAAGACTGAACGGAAATTTTGCACACTTCAACGCATTGTCCAGACGAAACAAAGCTGAAAGTAAATACGAACGCAAACTTAAGACATTTAAAGACAAAATGCAAGATGCAACGGAACGTAAAAGTATACTCCATACCAGATAAACAAGTATAATGTGAACAAATTATACAGATAATTTGGCGTAAAATGCAGGCGCACGAAAATAAATACAGTTGAAAGCAAGTTCGATGCATCTAAACACGAAATACAAGATGCAAGGGAGCGGCAGACATACATCGATGAAAAATGATAAACGTGAACAGAGTATTGAAACATTTTAGAACTGCACGATGTGAGCGCACGAAAATGAACACAATTTCCGATTTTGAAGACATTTGGCCAGAAATGTTCAACGGAAACGTAAATATCTCATAATAATAACATATTAACATGCCTGAAAAGGTTTGTTTTACAGACTTTTAGCCAGAACAAGGGAACGGAAACTTATGTGTTTTGGAATAGAACTTCACCTGGCCAGATACGATTTCATACGATACAAGAATGAAGTAGAAATAGGAAAAAAAACTCAAATCTTTGAGCAAATTTGAACCATAAGGCTGATCAATCCACAAGAAAAAGAAGCTTTCCATGCATAACTAAAATTTCCATAGATTCATTCTGAATTCTGACCAGTAAAACAACTACTTTCACATTTTCACAGCACATCCAAGACACTGTAGGAACTGTTCTAACTCACCGCATTGTCCGCTTTTGCTGCTGCTATAACCTAAAAGATGGAAAATCTGGGAATTTCTGCGGTTACAAGGATGCCGAATCCGTATAAGGACATCTAGTTTTCATACTTGACCTCCTAGAATGACCTTTCGGCTTTGTGCATTCTCCAGTAAATCTTTGCCAAAAATGGCAATTCATGTAAACCGAAGAAGATTGGGAGTTTCCAAGCTCATTCCAAGCACAAAGAGGGAGTCCGGTAGGTAAGCCGCTGCGTTTAGCACAGCTCACGAGATTCGATTACGGATTTGAGAAAAAGCTGAAACGGCTGGAAATTAAAAAGATGGCAGAGATGAAAAAGAAAAGACGAAAGGAGGGAATCCAGCTTCTGGTCAAGTGAGTCATTTAGTATTCATCTACTCTTTATCTTTAACCCTAACTGGTTATACGGATCATCATGTACCTTGTATTGTATTGCATTGTTTTCCATATTTAGTGTTTTCAGTATTTACATGCATTGTAAGGGGGTGCTTTTGTTTTTTAAAATAAAGTAAACCGTGATTTTTATATATATTCTAATAACAAATATTTATACATTTGAATGGTTTTGTTTATATATATATATATATATATATATATATATATAAAATAAATATTTATTAGAGCAAATAAAGTTATCAATCATAATACATTTTATTTAATATCAAAATGCACATGGTATATATTCATTAAAATAAGATTACATATATACAGAGTGTTGTCTCAAGATAGGGAGACTATTTTGGACATACAATTTGTTGGTTGAGGAAATCTCTCAACCACACACCAAACTAGGAAATGGATCCTAACTATTAGAAACAAACTCCTTTACTTAGTGAGAATCACAACTAGAGACAAGTAGGAATTAGATATTCCAACACTCCCCCTTAATGAATACTTGTCTCGATATCAGTTTGCAAAATCTAGTTGTGGTCAAATATACCAAAAAAATATGTTGATGTCCATATAAAGGAGCAACCGTCCACCGGAATGCATGGGTACTAACCGCTGCAACCGCCAGTCTTGTAGGATGTCCTTCGGATGCATGGTTCTTCCAACCTTTATAACTCCACACTTGTGCCTGTACTTGTAAATCCCCCTCCATCATTGTTATCCCGGGTTTTGTCAGATTACCTGTAAACATGCTCTGGGTTTTAACAGATCACCCTCAACCATGCCACCAAGGGCTCTCACTGTTAGTGGTTTTTAGATTACCACGAACTGTATGGGGATACACATGCCTTACAAGGCTTACATTTCACACTCCAACTCTGGAGTTACCAGGTACATAGTTTACAAAGACCACAATAAAACATCCTAGACTTGTTTACATTACAATTGTGATTCACATTACAACATAATAGAGTCTATTCCACAAGCTTGCACTAACTCACACAAACTTTCACCTAGTTGTCCATCATCTTTGAATCTTTGATGCGACTCCTCTAATGCCATCTTCACTGTCATGTCTTCATTATATCTGGTTGCTAAGCATTCCTACAAATAAATTTGTCTATTGTTGGAATGGCCAATTCCAACATAGACACAAACTCGTGACAATAGTTGGCTAGACTAAATGTCACAACAAAAAAGTGTACCATTCTTTTGACCAGATTTATATTAATAACATGACCCAAATTTAAATTCAAAGCATTGAAGCCTTTCAATAGCTCCAACTCCACCACTCTAAATTTTGATGCTTCTACGAGAATGCATAAATGTTAGTAAGATTGGAACCACTACTGCACTGAGGTGTTTTAATGTGTGACCACTAATGACGTAATGATTGAATCTGTAAAGCTTCTTATTTGCTACTTCTGCAATTTCCATAAAGAGCTTGAATTTTTTTAGACTAGTAGCAAGGCACACCGGATCTACATCTCCAATTACGGTAATCTTGTTTTCCTTCTCATCGATTGCCACAGATTCAACACCTTTAAGGCCAGCAACCGTCCCCATGGCCTTCTGTTTGCAGCTTTCGCAATTTAGCTGCGCCCTGAGACATATGACGAAATTACACCACAGCCCCCATTCTTTTTTAGTAAAAAAAAAAAAACTTAATTGCATGTTTTCTTCCAGCAAACAATAATCCACGGGCAGAGATTAGATGAGGGTTGTTGTCCTTCTCACATGGGAGGGTATCCAGGGTTAAATTCTACTCTATGATCTCTACCAAGATTCAATTCAATGAAGAATTTTTTCTTTTCAGTTGATTTTTTGTTGTTTCTGAAACACTGTGAATTCTAGATCCAGTCTTAAGCACTGCAAACAAATCCACCTTTGGCCAAAGAGAACCTGCATAGGCCACTAATCAAGCATAGCCTCCACACAACCTCCACGCGGCCTCGAGCAAAGGACTCCACCACTCTACATCTTCACATGCGAGAGTTCACCACAACCTCCACGCTCACCATGCACCACCCTCCACACCAACAATGAAGTTGATGCTTCGCCAGCTCTGCCCTTTTCACATCAGGTTCTGCACAGTCACGGTTTTACCGTTTGCTGCATAGGTGTCACTCTCACCGGTCGGCTTTCGTCAAACGGCAGCCACACCATGGCTCTCTTGACCACGTGCCAAGATGCTGCGTGTTCCATGGTTCTCCTTTGCGACCCTCTCTACTTGCAACCCGTACGTTAAAAAAAAGAGATCCAGTCACCGCAGCACTGGCGTCCTCTGCAACGCAATCCATGGCTTTCTCATTGCACACCGGCTCAGATCTAGAAGCATTCAATTTGTCGTTGGGCGTAACATAAAAATCAGAAACCGTGGTCATTAATACTTTTAATCGACAAACTAAAACAATACAAATACTTTGTTTTATTTCCCTCAGCCCAGGAGGGGAGGGGCCATGCCCATGAGGGTCCAGCCCTCAAGTCTCTGATACCAACTTAAAATATCAATATGCACATTGTGTATATTCATTAAAATAAGATTACATATATACAGAGTGTTGTCTCAAGATAGGGAGACTATTTTGGACACACAATCTGTTGGTTGAGGAAATCTCTCAACCACACACCAATCTAGGAAATGGATCCTAACTACTAGGAACAGACTCCTTTACTTAGTCAGAATCACAACTAGAGACAAGTAGGAATTAGATATTCCAACAATTTTACATATTTTACCTTGTAGATCGATATAAGGTACTTTGTCATAATATATTTCACATTGTAGATGGAATATAAGGTACTCTCTCATGTGAAGGTTACCAGTTTGTGGACAAAAATTTAGGGATGTTAAGGGTTTTTATGGCTCAAACGGGTGTGATTTTCTAGTGATTTTGACAACTTAGATGCATGGATCATTGTTTCTCAAGCTAAGATTTAACGTGGAATCATCTCAAGACTCATATAACTTAGAACAAAATAATAATACATCTCACGTTTTATTTATATATAGATGTATTATTATTATTTTTTTATTAAGTTATATTATTATTATTATTAATGACTAAAAAAAGTATAACTTTATTTTAAAGAATGATAATAATAATTACTAATAATTAAAAATTAATATATAAGTTAAACATATAGATATTTAAAAAAACATATAATAAGATTTTTTTTCAAGTAAGCAAACATTTTATTACATAAAATTTACATAGATTACATTGTTCAAGTTTTTAATCCAAGTATTAGTTCGTGTGAGCCAAGATACTATGCAAACTAATAGTTGAAAAACTATTAGTCCATTACATCAATGAGGCTAGACAATGGATGGTGTGAGCCAAAAAACCAAAAAAAAACTAACACTTGTAAGGCCATTAGACCCAGGTAGCTTGGGAACAACAAAAATGGAGCCTTCCTCCCAAATAGGGTTGAAAACAAAGAGAGTTGACATAAGCATTAGACCAACAAAGAATATGAAGTAGCAGAGGAGTTAAGTTGACTTGGAGAACCTATTTGGATCTAGTTTTAGCTTGTTAGCTTGTTGCTCAAGTTTCTCTCCTTGAACAATCGGTGTGGGACCATAGTAGTCATTCACCTCTAATTTAAGATGAACCACTAGCATTGGATGGACAGCTGGCAAGGGATGATTGTTCACGTCTTTGCCATCAGCTGGAGCTGCTAAGGTGGTATCCATGCCTTGAGCTATTGGAGACTGCTCCATGGTGTCTTGTTGTTGATGTCCCAAAATATTAGGTTAGTCAATTCTACTACCCTCAAGTCACTTGATCTCTTGCGCAATTGAGTTTGTTGGGCTCGAGAGGAAGAGTGTGCGCAACTCGAGCAGGACACTAGAGTTAAAAGCCCAGAGCCCCTATCATGTCTAACATCATTGTTCGAGCTTGCCCCAAGTAGAAGTCGAGGTCTAGGAGGTGGGCTTCGAGCACTAAAGAGGCTTCCTCCTAGTCTCGAAGTTGACGCCCAAGCACATTACGCAGAACCCAAGCATGGTCTTTAGTGTTGTACAACCCCATGGCTTCTAATTTTGCCACCTTGCATTGGTAGTGTCAAGGAATGTTAGCATCAAACCTATCGACACGCATGTCATGCCATGGTGAAGGAGGAGGTCTCTCCTTTCCTTTGTCACCTCGATGAGGTCTACCCCATTCACAGACCATTGGAATTGCGAGATGACAAAGAAAACTAATAGGGAGAGCATTGCGATGTAACACAGAGTAGCAAAGAAGCAGGGAGTGGCTTGGTGACATGTTGATGGAGTGAAACATTCTACTTGATATTATAGCCTTGCCCGTGGGTGCACACTTACAATGGCGAGGAGGCTATGTGTACTGAGTCAGGGTGAGGAGTAAATGCATGAAGTTTGTGGATCTACCACTGTAGGAGAGCTCAATTAATGGCATTTTAGAGGAGGCAAGTTGATGGCGTCGTTGATTGTTGGACTCAAAAACAAGGATCATGTGTGACATGGAGGTTGTTAATGCCCCCCATGGCCACTTGGTCTTTAAGGTTTGCTCTCACACCCACATCCGGGGCATGTACAAGATTCTTAACCATGAAGATTCACCTATATTTGATTATGGAGATTTCTAATTTGTTAATAGGCTTTGTTACAATACCATGTGCCCAAAAAACCATAACTCATTTCATATGGCACTTGTTCGTATGATTTTTTTAATTAATCAATTTAATTAAAAGGGAAAAAAAAGACATAACTACTTTGGAAATAAATCTCAACCTTTGATCTATGAATACTACTAAAATATTTTAGAATATTTTGTGCAGATTAAATCCCTACCATCCACCTAATAATTATTGATAATTAAATTAAAACTATAGAAGGTTCATTCCAAAATAGACATGTTTATCGACATTATTATTATTATTATTAGTAGTAGTAGTAGTAGTAGTAGTATATTTGGAATTTAGGTTAGGGTCATCTTTCATGTTCAATGGAAGAATGATCTATATACCAGCAAGATGTTATTACAAAGATTGTTTGAAACTCGATTGAATCTAAATGCCATATAGGATAGTTTATTCCCTGCACAAGTGGCTCCCATCCTTAGTCTCCCCCATGAAGTATGAACCTGATACTTGATGGGAACTAAACCCCATAATTATATCATTGAGACAAAAAAATAAATACATACATGATAGAGAGATTCAAAAGAAGTCTTTCTTTGTATTATATTACTATGACTTGTCAAGTTTATAACTTAGAGAATTTTAAATAAGCTATCTTTCTATATTGCAAAATAGAGAAGTAAACGAATGTTAATATACAACAACTGTGATCAATGAAATTAAAATAAACTTTCTTAACATCACTTAGTGCAACCTAGGTTTATAGAGTGCATGAGTAACATTATGACTCAACATTTCCTTCTTCTAAATTACATCATTTGGATGCGGTTTAAATAAATGATAATTAAGATACTTTATTATATATATATATATATATATATAGAGAGAGAGAGAGAGAGAGAGAGAGAGAGAGAGAGAGAGAGCATAAAACACGCATAAATAAGGAAAGAAATAGCATGGAATAATGTTATGAGTAGGATAAAGGAAGATGAAAAGTTAATGTAGAAACATGTTAATTCAAAAAATGTTGAAGGTGTGTAACTATAAAAATGTGATTCATTTTGTTAAAAGGTCCAAGAAGGAGAGGAATGAAGAGTAAATGAAGATCGTACATAAGATATAAAGTTAGCCTTGAGGTTGGTCTCAAAGAGAGAGAGAGAGGTTTCACTTGAAGGGAAGGTAGAATTTCTTATGAACAATGTTTCAAAATAAAAGGTACTGAGAGGATGTAAGGAGGATAAAAGAGATTGGTCATTGAAAGATCAAGACTAGCACTTGAGTGTTTAGATTCTAGAAGAGGATGAATGTAAAGTGGTGAAAGTTTATGTGGAAAAGGTGGAACAAAGAGGCAATAGAAGAAGTCTAACATTGTAGAATATGAAGGGTACAATATCTCCAAAAGGAATTGAGGCCAGAGAGAGTGAATATGAGGCAAGAGAAGAAGTATAACATTATAGAATGTATGGAAAGGTGGGGCACATGGAGGGTGTAAGATATTCATAAGGAATCAAGGCTAGCGAGAGTGAATATGTTCAACGAATTATCACATTGAGATGCTCATAAACATGTATTGTGATATGAAAATCCTTATTGAGAATGAATAAATCTTATTTTATCAATATGTTGTGTATTATATTATCTCATGAGAGATATATTATGTTTTGCATTTCTTTTCCACGCTAGCATAAGAGGTTATGAATTAGTTGTACACAAATTTTTTAGGATCCATTTCTCATCAATGTCCCATGACTTTTTTAGATAAACCTAGGTAGATAAAATAATTATAAAACTTTTATGGCTCTTTCACCCAGCATTTGACAATGTCTCTTGTGTTCATATAGTTGTGGGTGGCATAGAAGAGTGATTCCATGTGCTTTACTGGCTCGGGAAAGTGATACATCTGTTGATAGTCTTCTGCCCGGAAGGTGGCAAACTTTTGTCAGTTTGCATGGCTCAATGTCATGGTCTTCTCATCCATGTTCGAGACAATCTAGCTGATGATATCTGCACACGGGAAGGTGGGATACCTACATGCAACCTTGTATAGCCCTGATTGTCAGATGTGGAGGTAAACTTGTCGGTCCTCTAAGTCTACCTCAAAGTATTTTGCAAAAGTATATTTAATCTGTTTCCATGTCAGTGATGATCCCTTCTCTATACACAACTAAATATCTGCATACACAATAAATAACATGATGTTTGTGTTGGAAATAATACTGAGAGGGGGGGTCAATCAGTATTTATAATTCAATAATTTTTCATTTCAGAATCAGATCTATATATGCTACTTCAGTGAAGTGAACTCACGTGTGTACGCAACTGTTATTAAGGAGACCAGTGTATATCTAGTGAACTTATGATTAATTTAATCATCACGTGTTGATCTTTAATTAGTGCATCAGTACTTTATTAAACAGTGACTATGTGTAGTAATAACATAATAAACCATCACACATAAGAAACACACATGAACACCAAGATTTAAGGTGGAAACCCAATGCGGGAGAAAAACCACCTGTTGTTGTCATCTCTGACTTCTTTTTAATATGCAGAAAAATTGTTTACAATCTTCTATTGGTGCAGACTAATACCAATACGTAGGCACCCACCTGCAGAAGGCTACAACCTTCTCTTGTTCTCCAGCTTCTATTGGAAGGAAGCTACAACCCCCTAGCTCTTGTACTAGCCGATATGTTTACTAGTATGTAGGTGCCGGCCTACAGAAGGCTATGGCCTTCTCTCTTCCTCTAGGGACCACGTTTCATAAATTTTCAGACTGGATACTCATGGTACACAACAACACAATATGAAGGCCACGTTTCATCAAATTTTAACATTGGACCCATTAGTAACATTGAAGTTCAAACTCAATAATAATTGCATCAACCAACAATCAATCAATCTGAACATTCAGATCACTATCACCAGAACACTATGTTGAATCCAGAAACCTGCATCATCATCCAGAACCAACTGCAACCTCAAAAATCCTATATCAGAATGTATACGCTACTTTAGTGAATCCAACCTGCGTGTATACACTACTTCCTTTAACCAAACATGAATATACCTCCAAAATTACTGAATCAATAAAACTTCTTAATCAAAACTGTATCAACCAGTAACATTTTGAAGATCTATTGTCAAATTATAGAGATCTAAACATACAACAACAAAGATCACCCTTCTCATTTAATCAATCAATCAATCAGACTCAATCTCCTTATGCATTCAGTTCTACTTTCAGATCTAAGAAGACATCATTGACATACAATAGTAAAATAGCAGCATTGATAAGATAGAGCAGTCATTTCTAAATAACAGGCTTTTCTTTTGCATATGATACTTGGAAGAGTCGAACCAGCATGTATACACGCCTTCACCAAGGTGAACCAATGTATAGATATGCAAATACTAACTTAAAACTCCATAGTTATTCCAGACTTGATCAGTCATACCCAGATCATAACATTTATAGGATAAACATGCGTTAGTATTCAGATCTAGCCCATCAATTCTTAGATCATACAATGATAAGTCATTTCAGGTCTCATGATCTTGATCCAACATTGTATCAAAAGGCACACAAGATATTTCAGATCATATCATAACCATAGCCCATACAACATAAGATATACTTCAGATAGAAGTATTCATGAAAAACCCTTTCACTTGCACACTTGGCCCTTTGATCTTCTCCTCCTTATATAGTTTTTTGGCCTTTCTCAATACCTCAGACCAAAACAACACTTAGAACGTATGGTATTCTTGGACGGGATCAAATAACCATTACTTTACTCAATATTGTGGGCTAATACCATTGTATTGACCCTTGGTATTCGTTAACCTTGAATTTCCTTTATTTTCCAACCCATACGCGTTTTTCCTCTAGTGAAAGTGCATGCATACGTATATGCTCCTTTTGTACGTGAACCTGCTTGTATACGCTACTTTGACAAGGTGAACTTGCATATACAGCGTAAACTACCTTAAAACATCCTTTTCCTTCAACTTCTTGATTCTAATCAGTAGTCCTTTGTTCCAACTTCCTGTTCTTTTGTACCATTGCCCTATTACCTCTTAATTGACTTGTCACATTGTGAGTTTCCCTTTATCAAATCTGTACTGACCTAAGATTGAGTTTCCATCAAGGACAACACCTATACCATAATTCCAACAATCTCCCCCATTGGACTTGATGGAAAGCATATTGTGTTTATTACGTCAAGTTGTAGAACTTGTTAGATATATCAAACAACACCAAGATACTCTCCCCCTTTGACATCAAGGGAAAAGGGCGGACTAAGATCTTTTCCGCCTTTGAGATACAATATGTTGTCCATGCTCCCCTTGAGTACATGCAGAGTCTGCAGAGATATTTTTCAAAAGAATAACATGACTCTATAACTCAACTATGTGAGTATGACCTTCCTATCACCAATGACTCATACATGCATCAATCACCCAACCAAGTGGGGATATACCAAATGTTTATACATGACTGAAAAAACTGCAATTATTACATCATCTTTCCCATGCATAGTGGGAGTATAAATTACATCATATGTCCAAAATGACTCATTAATAGACTATGACAGAAAGAGACATACTTTTACCTCATAGACCTTTACATGATCTTTACAACAAATGATATGAATATATGAAACCATAGGTGAATTCAACAACCATGGTGCTAACAATGTATAATGTTTTTAAAGGCTAATGCTCCCCTTGAACCTGTGCTACCTGTGCATTGTCAACAAATCATTCATCAGTGCATCTTCATCAGTCAAATAAACATAAATGAACAAGGCATATCAACAGACTGTAACCATCAATATTAGACTGAACATCCATGTCAGAAACTAATTTTGAGTATGACCCACTGTTTTTCTATCAGAAAAACATATATGCTCCTGCAACCACAGAAACTAGCGTATATACACGATTCTTCTTCATGAAACCCACGTATATGAACCATTCCTATGAAAACTAGATTTAACAACAGGATGATGCAAAAACTACTCCCAACTTTTGTTTGAGATATTCAAATGTTTCTTTGTGAAGCGGTTTGGTAAATATATTAGTAAACTGTTCTTTGGAGGGAACATACTCCAATTTAACCTTATGTTCAAGCACTTGTTCTCGTAGAAAATGGTACTTAATGGGTATGTGCTTGGTCTTGGAGTGCATGACTAGATTTTTCGACGACACTTGTATTATCACATAGAATGGAGATAGGTGGAGAACATGTGATTTGAATATCTTGCAATGTTTGCATCATCCAAAGTAGTTGTGTGCAACAAGATGCAATAGCCACATATTCTGCTTCAGTTGTAGATAAGGAAATCAAAATTTGTTTCTTGATGAACCAAGACACTAACCGTGATCCCATATAGAATGCACCTCCACTAGTGCTTTTTTTATCATCGACATTTCCTACCCAATCCACATCTGTATATGCATGAAGAGTGAGATCTGTATCTTTAGGATACCATAAACCAAAGTCTTAAGTTCCTTGGAAATATTTGAATATTCTTTTTACAGTCTGAAGATGTGATTCCTTTGGATTTTCCTGGAACCTTCCAACAATTCCTACTGCATGCATGATATAAGGTCTGGTACCTGTTAGATAAAGTAGACTTCCAATCATAGATATGTATGCTGGTTGATTTACTGTAGGTGATTCATCATTAGAACTAAGACTACATCATGTTACCATTGGAGTACATACTGGTTTAGAATCTTTCATTCCGTACTTCTTCAGAATCTGCTTGAGATATTTAGTTTGTGAAATAAAAATACAATCTTTTGTTTGTTGCACTTATAGATCAAGAAAATAAGTTAGTTCACCAAGTAAGGACATTTCAAATTCTTGTTGCATAACAGAAGCAAAGTTCTGACTCATAGATTCTTCATTTCTACCAAAGATGATATCATCAACATAAACAAAAATAATTAGCAGTTTATCATTCTCAATCTTTGTGTATAAGTTGTTGTCTGTAGATCCTTTTGTGAAACCTTGTTGTTGTAGATATTTGTCAAGATGATAATATCATGCCCTTGGATCTTGTTTCAGTCCATATAGATCCTTTTTGAGCCTGCATAGAAGTTTTGCATCATTTCCTAGAATGAATCCTTCTAGTTGTTCAATATAAAATTCTTCTTCTAAATCTCCATTAAGAAATGCAGATTTTACATCCATTTGATACACTTTGAATTTTCAAAAACTTGAAAGAGCAAGAAACATTCTTATGGCTTCAAGTCTGGCAATAGGTGCAAAAGTTTCTTCAAAGTCTATACCTTCTTGTTGAGCATACCCTTTACAAACAAGTCTTTCTTTGTTTCTAATAACCTTTCCATTTTCATTCAACTTATTCTTGAATATCCATTTTGTTCCTATAACATTTTTATCATGTGGTCTAGGAACTAATTCCCAAGTATCATTCTTTTCAATTTGGTCAAGTTCTTCATCCATGGCCTTAACCCAACATTCATCTTTGCTAGCTTCATTAACATTATGTGGTTCTATGGAGGATAGTAATGCTAGATAACTAGAAGTTCCTGCAAGAGTTCTTCTTGTCTGTACTCCAGACCCTTTTTCTCCTAGAATTTGAGATTCTGGATGATTCTTTTGAACATACCTAGATGGAATCTTTTCCCTGTTAGTTGCATTTTCTTCTGGTGCTTCATTGGTTTCTTCCTCTATATTATTTTGATTTGATATGGGAAAGCATTCACCGTCTTCCTCATTATCATATTCCTTTGTTGATTTCATCTATTCCGGATTTCTGCATGCTTCATCAATTACTACATCAATGCATTCAACAATTTTTTGAAGTCTCTTATTATAACATTTGTATCCTTTACTTCTAGATGAATAACCAAGAAGAATTCATTCGTTTGCTCTGGGTTCCAACTTACCAAGTTTTTCATCAGTCTTTTTGATGAAACAATTGCTTCCAAAAACTCTAAAGTGTTTTATAGTAGGAGGCTTACCATACCAAAGTTCATATGGAGTTTGATCACTATTTACCCGAACATTAGCTTTGTTGAGAATATTTACGACAATAAATGCAACTTCACCCGAGAAGGTGGAAGGAGTTCTAGATTCGTCAAGCATAGCTCGAGCCATTTGTTGAACTGTTGTGTTCATTCTTTCCACCACGCCATTTTGTTGAGGAGTTCTGGCAATAGAGAACTGTCTTTTTTTCCATGTTGTTCACAAAAAATCAAAAAATTCATTTGATATGAATTCTCCTCCTCGATCAGATCTGAGACATTTTATTTTTAGATATGATTCATTTTCAACTAAAGCTTTGAAGGCTTTAAAATTTTCAAATGCTTCATCTTTATGCTTTAGTAAACCTATCCAACACATTCTAGAAAAATCATCAATGAATAAAATGAAGTATTCTTCTCCACGAGGTGACTTTTTCCTTGTTGGCCCACACAAATCAGTATGAATGAGTTCAAGAGGCTTACTTGTTGATCCTTCTTTGTCATTGAAATGAACTCTGGTTTTCTTACCAACTTGACATGGTTTGCAGATGGTATTTTCTGGGATGTTGATATCTGGAAGATCACGAACTGCCTTGAGCCTGCATGCTTTTCTTATTTGAGAAAATATTAGATGCCCCAATATTTTGGGCCATAACCAATTCTCATATGTTTTTCTTAGATAGCATTGTTTTTTACCTCCTTCTGGTATATATAGATTGCTTGGAGTTCTTGTAACTTTGATTACGATCTTTCCTGTATCAAGCTCATGAACCACACATCTGTTTGATTGAAACACAAATTCATTTCCTTGATTGCACATTTGATTGACGCTCAACAAGATATGCTTTAAACCATCAACATACATAACATTTCCATCTTTAACCTTTTCTTTCAAATAAACAGAACCTTTACCCTTAATGACAGCTGGTGTGTCATTTCCAAAAGAGACATTCTTTTCTTTTTCTAAATCATTATATATCACCTGTCATGTGTTTAGAGAATCTGCTATCAATGTACCACTGATTTTCTTGTCCTTTTGCAAATAGAGCTATGCCACATCTTTCTGTTTAAAATTCGTTCTTTCTCCATACCTTGGAACTTGATGATGTTTGCACCTTTTGAATTGTTGGCCGAAATTTGCTCCTGCATTCAGATTCTTCATGACCAAAGTTATTGCAAATTGAACATTCAATTTCATCTTCAAAAGGAGAAAAGTTATTATAAGAAATTTTCTTGATTCCTGTCACACTCCTTTATTTTCGTGCTTCTCTAGTCATGATAGGTTTGTAAGCAACACATTGAGCAGCCTTATGCCTAAAGTTATGGCACAAAAAACATTGTCCATTAAAGAAGTTTATGTGATCATAAAATCTTTTGGTATTGTTTACCTTTTGGTTGATTATTTTATTGATGTTCACCCTTGGAGTGAAATGAGCATGATTTAACTCAGGAGTACTTTTAGGATTTTGTTGAAGATTGATGCATTGTTCACTGGTCTTTGTTGCATCAAGATAGCTTTTGGTGATGGCTGGCGGCTTTTGTGATTGGGATGTTTCTTCAGTATATCCAAGACCGGTCTTTATAAGAGGAGAACACTGAACCTTGATGATTTCATCTAAAGTTTCTGATCCTTTAGCAAATCTAAGATTAAGAGATTTTGTCTTCTCAAGTTCTTTTCTTAGACCCACTACTTCACATTCTAATTTTTCATTGTGCTTTTCTCTTTCAATGAGTTGATGTGTCAAAGTGTCTATGACCATATTCTTTTCTTCCAAATAGATTTTGAGTTTAGTGATTTCTTCAAGAAAATATTCCTCTTCTAAGGCATCCATAAAATCATCATTGTCATAAGCCATGAGTAGTTTAAAATCTTGTTCAGATTCATCTTCATCACTATTAGACAATCCA
This sequence comes from Pinus tabuliformis, assembly GCA_031772625.1. NCBI lineage: Eukaryota > Viridiplantae > Streptophyta > Pinopsida > Pinales > Pinaceae > Pinus > Pinus tabuliformis. The sequence continues at coordinate 417,745,242 of CM062806.1, read as the reverse complement.
TCACTATCTTCATGAGTATAATAACTTCTTCTATTAACAAATTATTTTCTATTACCTTTTGCAGACTCCTTTCCTTTTTCATGATTATCTTTATGAGGACATTTAGCAGCATAATGGCCAACTCTACCACAAGCAAAACATTTGAATGGAATATTACCTCTGAATCTTCCGGAACACTGTTGAAGCTTCTTTACAAAGTTGACCTCATCTTCTTCTAAAATATATCCTAATTATTGGGATCTTCCTTTTCTTTTCCCTTTACTAAAGCTTTAAAAGTGCTTTCTCTAATATATGATGGACCTCCTTTCTTCATTTCAAAGGCAGTTAAAATTTCATGAAGTTGAACAACAATGATGGATTGAAGATCCTACTTTTCTTCTATGGCAGATACTTTTGACTCAAAATTTAGAAGACAAAGATCTCAGAATTTTCTCTACTAAAGTAGCCTCCTTTATTTCTTCACCCGGATTCTTCATATGATTTACAATCTCATCTACTTGTAAAAAGTATAGCAATACTTTCATCACTATGCAACCTGAGAGTTTCATACTGAATTTTGAGTGTTTGGAGCTTAGCACGTTTTACCTGGGAGTCTCTTTCGTAGCTTTGAATGATTTTGTCCCATATTTCTTTGGTTGTCTTGAGTTGCATGACTTTGATGAATTCTGATTCTAACAGACTTCCCAATAAAGTATTGACGACTTTCACATTGGTTTCGTATAACTTCTTTCCTGTTGTATCTATGGGTATTGTTGTTGGAAATCGTTATCCTCCTTCCACAATTTCCTAAACATCATCTCCAAGTGACTGAAGATAGGCTCTGGTTCTTATTTTCCAATATACTAAGTTATTTCTATTGAATATTGGTGATTTGATAGATCCCATGCCTTCGTGATTGTTCATCTTGATAGATCTCCCTTCAAGCGATCAAGCTTCTTCTGAAGGACCTGCTCTGATACCAATTGTTTGAAATAATACTGAGAGAGGGGGGGGGGGGGGGGGGAATCATTATTTACAATTCAATAATTTTTCATTTCATAATTAGATTTATATACGCTACTTTAGTGAAGTGAAATCGCGTGTGCACACAACTATTATTAAGGAAACCGATGTATATCCAATGAACTTACGATTCAGTTAATTCATCATGTGTTGATATTTAATCAGTGCATCAGTACTTTACTAAACAATGAATATGTGCAACAATAATGGAATACACCATCACACATAAGCAACACACATGAACACCAAGATTTAAGGTGGAAACCCAATGCGGCAGAAAAACCACCTACTGTTGTCGTCTTTGTCTTCTTTTTAATATAAAGAAAATCTTCTTACAATCTTGTATTAGCGCAAACTCATACCAGTACATAGGCACCCATCTACAAAAGGCCACAACATTCTCTCGTTCTCTAGTTTCTATTGGAAGGGAGCTACAACACCCTAGCTATAATACTAGTCGATATGTTTACTAGTACGTAGGCACCGGCCCATAGAAGGCTACACCTTCTCTCTTCCTCTAGGGACCACATTTCATAAATTTTCATACTAGATACTCCTGTTACACAACAACACAATATGAAGGCCACGTTTCATCAAATTTTCACATTGGACCCATCAGTAACATTGAATCTCAAACTCAATAATAACTGCATCAACCAACAATCAGTCAATCTAAACAGTTAGATCATTGTCACCAGAACACTATGTTGAACCCAAAAACCTGCATCATCATCCAAAACCAACTGCAACCTCAAAAATCATATGTTAGAATTTATACGCTACTTTAGTGAAGCCAACCTGTGTGTATACACTACTTCCTTTAACCAAACCCGCGTATACCTCCAAAATCACTGAATCATAAAAATTTCTGAATCAAAACTGTATCAACTAGTAACATTCTAAATATCTACTGTCAAATCACAGAGATCTAAACAGACAGCAGCAAACATCACCCTTCTCACTTAATCAATCAATCATTCAGACTCAATCTCCTTATGCATTATGTTCTACTTTCATATCTAAGAAGACATCATTGACAGACAATAGTAAAATAGCAACATTGATAAGATAGATCAGTCATTTCTGAATAACAGGCTTTTCTTTTGCATACGCTACTTGGAAGAGTCGAACCAGCATGTATACACACCTTCACCAAGGCGAACCAGCATATAGATCTGCAAATACTAACTTAAAACTTCACAGCTATTCTAGACTTCAGTCATACCCAAATCATAACATTTATAGGATAAAACATGCGTCAGTATTCAGATCTAGCCCAACAATTATTAGATCATACAATGATAAGTCATTTTAGGTCTCATGATCTTGATCCAACATTGTATCAAAAGGTGCACAAGATATTTCAGATCATATCATAACCATAGCTCGTACAACATAATATATACTTCAGATAGAAGTATTCATGAAAAACCCTTTCACTTGCACACTTGGCCCTTTGATCTTCTCCTCCTTATATATTTTTTGGCATTTCTCAATACCTCGGACCAAAAAAACACTTAGAACCTGTGGTAATCCTGGACGGGATCAAATAACCGTTACTTCGCTCGATATTGTGGGCTAAAACCATGGTATTGACCCTTGCTATTCTTTAATCTTAAATTTCCTTGATTTTCCAACCCCTATGCGCTTTTCCTCTGGTAAAAGTGCGTGCATACGTATACGCTCCTTTTGTATAGTGAACCCGCTTGTATACGCTACTTTGACAAGGTGAACCTACATATACAACTTAAACTACCTTAAAACATCCTTTTCCTTCAACTTCTTGATTCTGATAAGTAATCCTTTGTTCCAACTTCCTGTTCTTCTGTACCATTGCCCTGTTACCTGTGAATTGACCTATTACATTATTAAATCTGTACTAACCTGTGAGTTAATTTCCATCAAAGGACAACACCTGTACCATAATGCCAACAGTTTCCTCAACTGCTTCCCCAGTACTTCTCTCAGTGGTTTCCTTTGATGCAACTCTCTTAGATGCCATGGTAATAATGACTACAGAAGAGGTGCTCAACAACTGTTGTACCGTGGGACATAAAGGACACTCATGGCAAGAAAATGTCATTTTTAAGCAAAAAAAACTTAAAAGGCAAGTTCAAGTAGCAAACCGGGCACTAGATGGGAAGGATTGCACAATTTTTCCTTACAAGGGGGACTGGATTCTTGTGGAAACTACGCACTACATAGTCCCAACAGCCATGGTGGAACCCTGATGGTTGACACTGTGCAATGTGCAGTTCGGCCTGGGTCGATTCTTGGGAGAGATTGCGCAGTCTCAGTGGCCAAGTTGACATGCTAGCTCCTAGAACTGTGTAGTGTGTAGTTGGAATCATCTTGGACTGCACACTGCGTAATTCCAGATGCCTAACTTGTGGCTTGAGCCTCAAGATTGCACAATGCCAGCTAGACAAAGTGAAAATTAGTGAGGGGAAACCCAGATCTGCCCAAGGGAAGTATGAAAACAAGAAGATCTGAGAGATAGTGCGAAGCTGAGTGCAAATCTGACTAAGAATAGCTAAATTCATGTAAATTAAGTGTAACAATTAATCAAACATAAGGTAAACAAAGTAAATGAAGAGAGTCGCCGCAACGATGATTATTGGTGCAAAAATAGGAAAACTAATGCGACACTTGGGAAAGGCAATCTAAAACTTAAAACAACACTTATACAAGTTTTAAAAAGTCAAAACACAAGCAACCATGAAGAGAAAAAAGTGAAACAACACTCACACGAGCCAAACAACAAAAATTGATAGAAAAAGTGGCAAAAGATGATAAAAGCAAAACTCACCTAGAAAAGCGTCGATGATCACACTTAAGGTTACTTGATCTCCTCAGTAATGCTAGAGCTCCAAGATTGAATGTGTATATGAGATTTAGAAGCGTCGATTAAATAGATTTAGAAAAATTATGGTTTATAATGTGCATGCCTAAAATAAAGGAAAAAGAGACACTTGGCAGAAGTTTCTAAAAATAATGCAAGTGCCTCCTTTAGGATACTAAAAATAGATCCCTATTTTTTAGGGATGAGTTTTGGCTTCTTTTTTTTCCTAGGGAAACTTTCCATGTACACTGTTGGGACAAACTGTGTAGTTTTGGGGAACTGGGCAACTTTCAGGTTTAGTGCACTGCGCAGTTTCTGAGCTCAGTGAGGGTTGCACAATTTCTAGGATCAGTGTTTGGTTGCCTCCCATGACTACGCTTTTTCTGAGCTCAAGGCTCACTGGTAGTCACGACCATGCAATTCCCATCATCAAGGTTGTTTTCCCTCAAGGATTGTGCAGTTTTTGGAGACAAACCCAGAACCGTTGTGAGACCAAGTTGGGAGATCAGCTTGTGACTTAGAAGAATCAACTAAGTTAACAAACACAAGTGAAAATGAAAGGATAAGTCTCAATCAAAGCATGAATATCTAGATTAGTGCAAGATGGGATGTTGTAGATAGCAAGGAAGGCTCCAAAATCGAAGCATAAGCAAAATTTTGGAGGGTGGTTATAACCGCTACAACATTGGCGACACACTGGTAGAACTCCAGCTCTCTGTATGGACCTTGTCTCATGCAAAGTAGGTCTAACTCTTCTGAAAGTATTGTTCAGTTCGTTGATCATCATAGCTTCTTCACTTATCTTGAGTTAAATATATAGCCCCTACCATTCTCTTCATAGGCAGAACACATACCAAGCCAAGTCAAACTATTTTTTTTTTTATTGGGGATGGGGAGTATATAGATGCACAAGTAAAATAGTTTGTCGGAGTTTTAGTTTCATCTCTGGTGTTTCTCCGCTGCTAGCAGGCCTCAACAATATCTTGACAAAGTCACTTCAGGAACACAAGCATTTCTCCACTACCAACGAGCCTGGACAATATCCTGGTGGAGTTACTTGCTTCACCTCTCTGCACAAGAAACATTTCTCTTCTTTCATCCTTTATTTCCTTTTTTATTTTATTTTTTATTTGTTCAAAAAATTGTGCATGGGCACTTATTTATTTCATGGGGTGGAAGAGGGATCTTGATCCAGGTGGATATTGGTGGCCACCCACCTATTCCACTTGAACCCCCACCATTGTTTCTTTCAGTTTTTCAGTTTCCTTATTTGTAGCAAAATGTACTATTTTTGGCAATTTTTCAGGTCTTGAACTTTTGGAGCCGTTTTGAGTCCCTAAATAATGTTTTTTTGGGAAAATTGGGACCAACATGGGACATATATCGATGTTGGTAACTCAAAAGTTGCAGTCCTTGGATAGATCTTTCTAACGAGGCATTGTGCGCGTCAAATGTCGAGAAGTTGATGTACCAATTTACCCAAATGAGGCCCGTAGTTTGGCGCTTCATCTCCTAGAGTTAGGTTTTTGGATGTTTAGGGTTTTCCATTGTTTCTCAACAATAAATAGGCCTTCAAGCCTCATTGTAACTCAGTTCAGAGGCATGTAGCCACCACATCTCTTCTGAGAGATAAGCTACCATCGCCCAAGCTAGTCTTATTTCCATTCTATTTGTAAGCATATTTCAGTATTTTACATTAATGAAATGAAGTATTATTTCTCCCGCATCTCTTTATTTATGTTTATCTCTGTAATTTGTTGTGTTCCTGTCTAAATCTGGATCAGATACCGACTTATTGAGAGCAGAAGAGGTTGTCCCTTCAGGGAAGGATATTTATATATACCTCTGACATACTTGTTAAGGTTTTCCCCCTCTCCTTACTCTACTTGACTTAGTTGACAAGGGTTAACTGAAAATAGAAGATCAATTAGAGTATGCGGTACTAGTTTAAGTGCAAACATCATGATTTCACCACAACTCTCTCTAAAAGGAATGTATTTTTCATAAGGGTATCATCGACTAGAAGAAAATGCAAGATTCACATAAAGAGAGAGAATCGACAGATAACCAAGTGTTGATAGCATTACAAATTCCTATTAGACTTCACCTAGCTTGTCTGTGAAGCCAAACATGGTTTCATGCGAAAACTAACCTACAACTGAAAATAAAACAAACAAAGGAAAGAAGTGGAGTAAAAACGAAACAAGGTAAAGAAAATCAAAGGAACAAACAAGAAAAGAAAACAACTACTCCTACTCCTAACCTAAGTAGAACATAGGCCAACTTACATAAAGTGATACTTCCAATGCATCCATTGGTGCATTCGCTGGCCTATGGAGGCGAGGACATGCATGTCAAAAAGTATATACAGATAAACCAACAAGCAAGAAATATAAGGCAATACAAACCAGAACGTTTGAAGCTTGAATGCACCCATAGAAAAGTAAAAATGGAAATTGCATGAAAGGCACTCTGTGGATGTACCATGGTGTCCAAACACATTGTGATTCAAAGAAAAGTAGGTACACTTTCGAACTTGAAAAATGAGCAAACATGAAGAAAGAATAAAATTTCTGTTTCGCAACAATGCTTTCTACGTATGACTCCTCCAGTTACTGAGCGATAGGATCATATGATACAGATGGAGGATGCGAATATTATAAGATAGATTGATTTTCAATGTGAACAACAGAGTGATGAGGAGCCTGTAAAGATTCAACACATTTTTTTATCAGAAGTGGAACTAACCTCAAGGCTATAAGAACCTGACATAACCATTAGCTTAGGCTAAAGTGCCTCAACAACTTGGGGAGTGTTGAAAATAACAACAAGAAATGTTAAAAATAACATCAAGAAAAATCCTAATTTAATTTATCCTTGAACTAAATTAGGAAGAAAATTGTAATTCCACATATCATGACAACTTGTAATAGCTAACTAATTTAATTTGACTTAGTTGGTAGAGTTAATTCAAGTTGAGAGTTTAACTAGAGTCATGTAGAGTGTCTCCTACAATTAGGAGCACTAGTTGAGTTTATTTTGAGTTGTAATTATTTAATTCAGTCTAATTGAGTTAAATTCAGTTAAACTAGTTCCAGCTGATGGAGGAATTAGTGGGAGGTCTAGTAGTGGGGTGCATCCTGCAGTAGCATGTTGAAACCTGTAGTAGTGGGGTGTAGCCTGTAGTAGTGGGGTGTAACCTACAGTAGTGGGGTGTAGCTTGTAGTAGTGGGGTGCATCCTGCAGTAGTGGTTTACAGCCTCTAGTAGTGGGGTGCAGCCTGCAATAGTGGGGTGCAACTTGTAGTAGTGGGGTGTAGCCTGCAATAGTGGGATGCAGCTTGCAGTATTGGGGTGATGCCTATAGTAGTGGGGTGTTGCTTTCCGAATAATGGGGTGTTGCCTATAGTGTAGTGTGGTGCTTCCCACAGTGATTAACCGATAAACTAAAGATTCACTCATAATTAACTCATGCATGTCATATTAGAGAAAGACCTATTTGAGATTGGAGCTCTCAGACAATGTACTATTAGTTGTAAAATCATCTAAATTACATAGATGGTGTGTGCAATCATACGAAGGCCTAAAATAAATCATTCCTTAATTTGAAAACACGCTAATTTTAACCATTCGAATTGCCTTTAAAAGGAGGAATGAAGGCACAAGTTTAATCATCGTTTTGGTGAGCACGAGTTGGTGAGACCCATAAATAAGAAGCACAAGTTTGTGCGTGGAGCTTGTGATAGAAAGGTGTGCCAAGAGAAGCTTGTGCTCAGGTTGGTAGTGAGATAAATAGAGATAGTGCAGAGGTTGCTTGGGATTGAACAAAGCATTGTAATATTCTCATATTTTTTTACTAATACAATATACCGATAGCAAGGGTTTATAGCCATGGATTTCCCCATAAAATCATTGTGTTATGTGTGATTGAATTCTTTCTCTTATATGCTTCATGATTTCAACGATTGTTTATTATTTCTGTTGATGAGTAGAGTAGATTCAAGTAAATTGTTTTAGCATATTACAATCTATAGTCTGAATCTACAAGGAATTTCTACATGGTATCATAGCTAGATTTGTAGAAATTTCTACATGGTATCGGAGCTGAAATCACTATAGAAGAGGAGAATACGAGTTTTTCTGATCCAGATTTAAACAGGAACACAACAAATTACAGAGATAACCATATACACAAAGATGCAGCGGAAATAATACTTCATTTCTTTAATGGAAAATACTGAAATATGCTTACAATCAGAAATGGAAATAAACCAGCTAGGGCGATGGTAGCTTATCTCTGAGAAGCGATGTGACGGCTACATGCCTCTGAACTGTGTTACAATGAGGCCGAAGGCCTATTTATTGTTGAGAAACAATGGAAAACTCTTAACATTCCAAAACCTAACCCTAGGAGATGAAACGCCAAACTGTGGGCCCCGTTTGGGGGTAAGTTGGTACATCAACTTCCCGGGGTTGTAACTTTGGCATATGATCTCCGTTTGACGCGTACAATAGCTCATTAGAAAGATCTATTCCCCAAAAAACGTCGTTTAGGGCCTCAAAACGGCTCCGGAAGTTCAGGACCCGAAAAACTGCTAAAAATAGTAAGTTGTGCTACAATTAAGGAAACTGAAAATGCTGAGAAAGACAATGGTGGGGGTCCAGGTGGACTTGGCAGGTGGCCACCAATATCCACCTGGATCATTCCTCCCCCCTTAGGAAGCAATGGTCCCCATTGCGTTGAGCTCCTCCATGAGATGAGGAAACTTCTGCTGAACTTGTTCCCTGGTGAGCCACTTGCCCTGCTGAAGGAGTTGGCCTGCTTTGACAACTCGATACAGTTGGATATTCTGTTGGTGAGTGTTCTTGATCTGTGTGTCCATGATCCGATCAGTTGCAGCTTGTTCCATGCAATCTGGATTTAATTTTGTGGGTTTGAGCTGTTCTGCAATGTCGGATGTGTCTAGCAATGGTGGAAAGTATGGCTGAAGGCGGTCCACATTGAACACTGGGTGCAGGCCAAGGAATGGGGGAATGCTGAGCTCAAATGCATTTTCTCCCATAGCCTTAGTAATGGTGTAAGGACCATATCGGAGTGGTCTCAATTTCCGATAGGCTCCAGTAAGGCGTTCCTTTTGCAAATGCAACCAGACTTTGTCGCCCACCTGAAACTTGTGTGGCACCCGATGTTGATCATGTTGCTGCTTGTACTTGGAATTTGATTTCTCAAGAATGTCATGGACCTGCTGGCGAATATGTTGGATGCGCTCAATGAAGAAGGTGGCCTTATCTGTTTCGGACTGGACATGGGCTGAATTCATATGAGTCGCTGCAAGTGGCATGGCCACATCAATGGGGCATAGTGGCTGGAATCCCAAACCCACCTGAAAAGGGCTATGGCCAGTGGAGCTGTGAAGAGCTCGGTTGTAGCTGTGCTGAACATAGGGGAGGCTCTCATCCCATGTGCGTGGATGCTTTGAGTTATATATGCGCAGAATGTGCACAATCATCCTATTGACAACCTCTGTCTGGCCATCAGTTTGAGGATGGAAGGTTGTGAACTTCGTGAGTTTGGTGTCCAGCATTGACCAGAGACTGGACCAAAATGTGCTGAGAAACCGACTATCCCGATCTGAGATGATAGACTGTGGGATCCCAAAGTGCACCCACACTCGTTCAAAGAAGAGTTTAGAAGTGGCTTCAGATGTGATATTCTTCTTGCAGGCCACCATAATGGCCATCTTCGAGAACCTGTCGACGACCACAAAAACACAGTCATTTCCATGCTTAGTGGAAGGAAGGCCTGACAAGTAATCCATGGAGATGGATTCCCAAGGTCGACTAGGGGTAGGCAACGGGGTATAGAGGCCGTGCTTCTTAATGGCCGGTTTGGCAATGGCACAGGCAGTACATGATCGGATGTACTTCCCAACATCCTATCGAAGATTCGGCCAATAGAAATAATTTTGTAGTACTGCCACTGTTTTCTCGACCCCGAAATGCCCAGCAGCCCGACTGTAGTGTGCTTCCCAAATCATCTTGGCACGCTCGCTTGAAGGAACACACAGGTGACCGAGGTGGCATAATAGGGCATCCTGGAGGTGAAAATCTGCAACCTGCCGACCCTCCAAGAGTGTCTGGTATGTGTGGCCGAATTCTGGGTCGCTTTTGTAGAGAAGTGGCCAATCAGAAGTCTCGTGCCCACAAGAGTTGAGCACAGTGGTTAGCGCCATGATCGGTGGTCGACTGAGGCAATCTGCAACATTATTGGTGCTGCCCTTTTTATACTTGATATTCAAGTGAAACTGTTGCAGGTATGTAGACCACTTCTGATGGCGATCATTTTGCAATTTCCCTTGGGTCTGTATGAACTGCAGAGGTCGGTGGTCTATGTGGATGACCGTTTCCTTCCCCAAAATGTAATGCTTCCATTGTCGGCAGGCCTGTACAATGGAATACATCTCTTTATCATAAGTGGGGTACTTCCGGACTGTGTCTGAAAGTGTTTCATTGTGATATGCCACTGGATGTCCATGTTGAGTAAGGACTGCCCCAATAGCATAGTCAGAGGCATCTGTCTCGACCTCAAATGGTTGTTGTAAATCTGGTAACGCGAGCACTGGTGCAGTGCAGAGGCGATCCTTCAACTCCCTGAATGCCTTCTGTTGAGATTTAGACCAAAAGAATTTTGCTTTCACCCCACCCTTGGTGACTTGACTCAAGGGCCAAGAAATATGAGAAAACCCCAACACAAACCTGCGGTAGAAGTTGGCAAGACCTAGAAAGATGCGGAGCTCTGTTAGAGTGGTTGGAGAGGGCCAATCCCGAATGACTTGGATCTTGGCTGGATCGACATGCACCCCCTGTTCATCAATGATGTATCCCAGATACTGAACCTGGGTCATGCCAAAAGTGCATTTCTCCAAATTGGCACATAGCTTGTGTTGCCGCAGTGTTTGGAGAACCTGTCGGATGTGGTGGAGGTGCTCTTCCCAACTCTGGCTGAAGATCAGAATGTCATCCAAGTATACTACTACAAAGGAGTTGGTGAATGGCCGCAAGATGTCATCCATTAGCCTCATAAAGGTTGCAGGAGCATTCGTCAATCCGAAAGGCATGACCAACCATTCGAAGAGGCCCTCCTTGGATTTGAAGGCAGTCTTCCACACATCGGAGGGTTCAATTGGTACCTGGTGATATCCCAACTTCAGGTTGATCTTGCTGAAATATTTCGCCCCCTTTAGTTGGTCTAGGAGGTCATCAATCCGCGGGATCGGGTACCTATTACGGACAGTGATCTTGTTCAGCGCCCGATAGTCAATACAGAGTCTCCACGTCCCATCCTTCTTCTGTACCAACACGATCGGGCTCCCACAGGGCGATGAACTCGGACGGATGTGACCTTTTTGCAGGAGCTCCTGAATCTGCCTCTTGATTTCATCGTTCTCCAGAACGGAGCGCCGGTAAATCGGTCCATTGGGTAGCGGCGCACCTGGGGTCAGATCGATGGAGTGCTTGACTTGACAGTGCAGAGGAACCCCTGCCGGGGAGGTGAAGATGTCCTCGTACTCCTCCACAATCTTGTCCATCTGTAGTTGTCGTGCAGAGGGGCCCCGTTTGGAGGCCGCGACCACTATCTTCTTCTTTCCTTGAGGGCGTATCATCAGGAAAACAAATTTCCTGGTTTTGGAAATGATCTTACTGCATTGCTTTGCAGTAATCAAAGAGAGGGCGGCAGGTGGTGCTACCTCTGGTATCCTGAACAACTTATTTCCCAATGTAATAATAACAGCACGGGGCCTTGATTCATACACAGCATGTCGCTTCCACAAGTATGGTTGTCCTAGTAATACATCACAAACTTCAAGGGGAGCAATGTCACACAATACCTCATCCGTGAAGGGCTTGATGTTGTATGGAAGGCGACACTGCTAGCTCACGCGAAGATCTCGTCCTTGGTGAAGCCACCCAATGGTGTATGGTTGTGGATGTGCTGTGGTCGGTAAGCCCAACCGCTTCACAACCTCTGCCGAAATGAGGTTCTTTTGACTCCCGCTATCAACAATGAACTGTATCGGGGAGCCCTTTACCCACATCTGGGAGTGGAAGAGACACTCCTCCTCCTCTGGATCTTCGGGTTCATTTTTCTGGATCTTTGCGGTAGCGACAGTGGCGCTGGGGTCCGCATCAATGATCTGCTTCCCTTTTTCATACCCCTTATCGGGTTCTGACTCAGAGTCGGAACATGCATCTGATTTTGAAACCTTTAGCTCAGCCACCAGTGACTGCTTGGCCCGACACTCACTTGTGTTGTGAGTGGAGCTCTTATGGAACTCGCACCATTTTCCAGTGTCCTTTCTTGGCTTCGCGACGCCGTTCTTTGCTTGCAGCTTCGGTTGGTTGTCTTGGGTTGTCCCGCCTTGGCTTTGTCCTTTGTTCTGTGGTTTAAGGGCACCTTTCCCCTGCTTTGGATTCGCAGATCCAAAGTCTCGCTTCTTTTGTTTAAACTTTTGCTCGACCTTGACAGCATACCGGTATGTTGCGCCGAGCAAGGGGATGTTTAGGAATTGTATTTCTTCCTGGATGTACTTGTGTAGGCAGCCACAGTATTTGAGTATCAAATGTTGCTCCGAATCCTTGATACCCAACTTTGTGCGAAGGGTATGGAAAAGATTGGTGAACTCCGGCACGTCTTGGTCCCTTCCCTGCCGCAGCGTGGTCCACTTTATGTATTCATCCTCATAGCTCCTGACAGGGTAGTACTGCTCCTTGATGGCATCCTGGAACAAATCCCAGGTGGGTGCGGCTGAAAATAGTGAGCCAGTACTTTCATCCTTCTGCTCGCAGTAGGTTTCCCACCAGTCCTTGACGTGGGGGGCTGCTTTGAGGAGAGCAAAAACAATCTTTTCCCGACTCGAAAATTCATGAACAAAAAAATAACCCTCTAGCAGATTTAACCATTTATCTACGACATCTACGTCTATCTGACCCTCGAATATGGGGATTTCAAAATTAACTTGTACCTTAAAGGGTGTGGCGTTTCCAGAGTAGCTGCTGGAAGCTGATGCGTTGCTTCTGGGTAGCCGCTGAAGGATCTGGGCAAAGCTGTCCATCATCGCGTTCCGTTGTCGCTCGAGGGCTTCTTCGAGCAAGATTTTGATGGGATCTCCTGCCCCCTCATCTTTCTTCTCGTCCGCCATGGGAGGCCGTCGGGATTTGCGAGGCTGGTCTTGCAAAGGTTCAACCAGTTCAAGCCCTAACTTCTTATATCCCGACCTTGTTGGGGACATGCAAAGAAAACAGAGAAAAAGCAGACCGCTCTGATACCACTGATCCGGATTTAAATAGGAACGCAACAAATTACAGAGATAACCATATACACAAAGATGCAGCGGAAATAATACTTCATTTCATTAATGGAAAATAATGAAATATGCTTACAATCAGAAATGGAAATAAACCAGCTAGGGCGATGGTAGCTTATCTCTGAGAAGAGATGTGACGGCTACATGCCTCTGAACTGTGTTACAATGAGGCTCGAAGGTCTATTTATTGTTGAGAAACAATGGAAAACCCTTAACATTCCAAAACCTAACCCTAGGAGATGAAACGCCAAACTGTGGGCCCCGTTTGGGGGTAAGTTGGTACATCAACTTCCCGGGGTCGTAACTTTGGCATATGATCTCCATTTGATGCGTACAATAGCTCATTAGAAAGATCTATCCGAGCACTATCATTGTTGGAACGGGCAACATCGGTCCATTCCATGGACCCATGTTGCCCCCGGATTCCCCAAAAAACGTCGTTTAGGGCCTCAAAACGGCTCCGGAAGTTTAGGACCCGAAAAACTGCTAAAAATAGTAAGTTGTGCTACAATTAAGGAAACTGAAAATGCTGAGAAAGACAATGGTGGGGGTCCAGGTGGACTTGGCAGGTGGCCACCAATATCCACTTGGATCATTTTCTTTCACAAGAGAAATCAGGTTTGCAATATCATACTTAAGAGGCAGCAATTTGTCATACTACGGATTGAGACTCGAATATTCCCTTGAGGGTAGTTCGAACTATATTTCTTGGAAGGACAAGATGGAGGTAGTGTTGGAGGATATCGGGCTTAAGGAATTCATAGACAAAGATATTCCTAAGATAGTTGATGCTCAAGATCTAACAGAGTGGAGAAAGTGTGTGGAAAAGGCGAGAAGGAATATCCGAGAAGGAGTTTGAGATCATATTGTCTTGAACCTCCATGGTAAGGACACTCCATTTGCAATGTGAAAGGCCTTGACAGGCCTGTTTCAAAACAACAGTGACCAGAGGAAGCTGGCACTGAAGGACAAGCTCAGAAATATCAAGATGGAGAAGGCTAACACAATCCCGAAGTACATGACCAAGTTAACCCAATGTCAGGATGAGCTTGGAAGTGTTGGTGTTATAGTTTCTAAAGACGATATGGTGAGCCTAGCAATTCTAGGCCTTCACAAGAGATGGAACAACTACCAAGATTATATTTATGGGAGGGAGAAGCTACCAGAGTGGGAGTGTTGTCGTTCGACTTGGTGCAAGAAGAGATTCAGAAAAATACCATAGATGGGACCTCATCCAAAAAAGTGGAAGAGGAATTTACATTAGTCAGCCAAGAAAATAAAGCTAAGGGAAAGAAGTCCCAAGGAAAGGAAGGCGTCAAGAAGAAGGACTTGTCGAACATCAAGTGTTTTCACTATCACAAGTTCAGGCACTATGCCACAAAATGACCATAGAAGAAAGAAAGCAAGAAGGAGCCTGTAGTGGCAGCAACAGGTGAAGCTCTAGTTTCACAATTTGAACTTGATTTCACTCTCATTGCATGCATGGAAAGCAATGTAATGGGAAGCATGTAGTATCTCGAAAATTGTGCCTCGTTTCATATGACGGGGAATATATATCTCTTTAGTGACTTGGAGGAGAAAGACCTTAAGAGGAACATAGAGTTTGGAGATGATGGGAGGTATAGCGCGACCAACATCCATACTGTTACTTTTTAGAGGGAGTCTAGCTACCGTCTCAGATTCACAAATGTGATGTATGTTTCAGGACTAAAGAATAATCTTGTTTCTATCGCGATATTGTAAGACTATGGCTACGATGTGATTTTTAGCAAAGGAAAGGTTTTCCTTAGACACATCGCCACGGGACAGGTGAAACAGATCAATGTGTAAATCAAGAACTTGTATGCACTTGAGGTACAAGATGCATGTAAAGCCTTGAGGAGAAAGGCAAAGGTTAGGGACTTGGTGATTGAGAAGGAACATGATTTACCTCTCAAAATAGAGCCTTAGAAGCAGCGTCAACAAGTTGTGGAGCAGCCACAATAGGAGAAGCAGAGAGGAGACAGAGTGGAAACATCCACTCAATCAGAGACCTCTAGTAGGGGGGAATTTTGAGCTAAGTGGGAAAAGGGAGCACATGCAGTCATACTTCTAGGTGTGAGGTGGGGCGATATGGAACCTTATTCCAAGAGCTTTAGAATTTGGGTAGGATCCATTAAGGCGTGTCTGTCTCATAGATCATTACCTTGCTATGGGGGCCCACATTATTCAGTAGTAGGAGGATCAATGTCAGTCAAATACTAAGGAGTGCAGAGTAGTGTTGACAGCAGAGCAGGAGGCTTAGTGGCAGAGTCAACAACAACATAGCTTTTCCCAGTAGACAATTTCAGATACGGTTGATTTAATTTATTTTGTTTGGATGCTTTTTTTGGTTGCATATGTTGCAATAACAATAACAATAACAACAGTGTCAAGTGTTGCATGTAGAACATTCCAAAGGTACTTAATTGGGATAAATTTGAATCCCTTTCTTGTTGAGAGGGAGTGTTGAAAATAGCAACATGAAATGTGAAAAATAGCATCAAGAAAAATCCTAATTTAATTTTTCCTTGAATTAAATTAGGAAGAAAATTGTAATTCCACATCCCATGACAACTTGTAATAGTTAATTAAGTGGATTTGACTTACTTGGATTAATTATGTTAGGTCCCTATAATACTATTGATCACCCCATTACTATTGTAGTTGTAACCCTTATTAATATTGTTGTGTCCCTATTGTCCCCGTATTGTTATTAATGTGCCCCATAGAATCCCTCTATTGTTATTCTTGTGCCTTTATATTATTATTGTTAGGTCGGCTGGGTTATATTGTGACTCCTTAGACTCCTATATATAGAAATGAGGTTTTGTCATTTGAATCATCCAAGACTTGTTCATTTGTGTAATGTAAAGGAGGTTGCCCCCTCGAATAGGTTGAAATGATAAGGCGTTCAACTATCTTTTCTATCATTTTGTGAGCTGGTTTCATAACATTTGGTATCAGAGCTTTGGATTCTAGGGTTCCGCTGCTCCAAATAGGTCATCGTGGCATTTTCGCTATAACTTTTTTTTCTGCGACGTTTCAGAAACGAAAAAAAAAACCCGTTTGAGACGAAAATTGGATTGAACCTTAGGTCTGAACTTTAGAGCTTTTCGCACTACATTTTCCGAGATATGATCTGAGGAAGTTAGTCTTTTTGCAGACTCCTGAATTACATTCCAAACAGGTGACCTGGGGAAAATTTTCATAACTTTCTCTCTGAGCATTAGATTGAAATTTCTTAAGAAGGTACAAAAAGAGGACAGATTGTAGTTTCTTGTAAAGGTCTAAATAGGGACACATGGCATGTTGTGCAAGTTCTCTCTACTGAACTAGTCTATAGTCAGGTCACTGTGGGAGATTTGGCATAACTCTTCCTTGGAGAATCCAATTTGGATCAGACTAGTGGCATTGGAAAGAGGATATAGAGTGCTACTGCAGGTCACAATTTCAGAACTAGATGATCTGATATTACAGAGATACATCAGAGGAAATATCACGCTCCTACAAAGTGAAAAAAATTGTGTAGATTTTTTTAAAAGTTTTGCTTAAGCTTGGTTTGAAAAATTATTTTGAAGGAATTCAAAGGGCATAGTAGAGCATTATTATCGGTAACTAATGCCCCAAGGAAAGAAAATGCAAACCCCTAGTAAGCAACCTGAAAGCTTTAGCATGACTCATGAATAAGAGGAAGAAATGCTCCATGATATATCAAAATTACAAGACCAAGTGCAACAAATATCACTCTCACAAAAGCTAACAGAAGCTAAGATAAATGCCGTGGAATATAAGATAAAGTGCGTGGAAACTAAGATGGATGATTTGAAGATAGATTTGAAGACAAATTTGAAGACAGGCATTGCAGATTTGAAGACAGATTTGACAAATTTTCTACAAGAAATACTTAATAATGGTGAAATGGTAGCAAAGTAAACTCATGATGCGAACAAAAGGAATGTTAATCATGATTTCATAGACTCTAATGTTGGATCGAAGACCCACCATATTCCAAAAATCGATATGAGGAAGTTTGATGGCAAGGATCCCGCAACATGGATATTACCGATGGAGCAATGTTTCAATCTCAATAATGTGCAAAACACACAAAAGGTACATATTGCAACTTTATATTTGGAACCAAATTAGTTTGTATGGTATCAATGGCTTTACTCTTGTAAAAAAATTATCAGTTGGGCAATTTTTATGGAAGAATTGACAACACATTACGAGGATACAAAAACCAACACTATCTTTTAGCCAATTGATAAGTCTCAAACAAAAGGGTTCAATAATAGAGCATATTGAGGAGTTCCAAAAATTGAACATAAGGGTAAAAAATATTCCAGAGGAGCATAGGATTGATGTGTTCATAGGGACTTTAAAGGATAATATCCAACATGATGTTCACCTTTGGGAACCTGATTCATTAGAGAAGGCATTCAGGTTAGCAAGAAAAATGGAAAGCAAAATTGTGGCAACTAGGAAGCATACCAATCACAACTATAAAGATGGAAGTGTTGTTGCCCCTAGTCTTCCACAACCCATAAGGTTGACACCACAACAATTGGAAGAAAAAAGACCAAAAGGGATTTGTTACAGTTGTGATAGAAAATACACTAAAGGTCATAAGTGCGTTGAGAAGAAATTATTCTACATAGACTGTGAAGAGAAAGAAGAAAAGGAGCAAGAAAGGTCAAAAGAAGAGGATATACTCCAGGAATAAAGCCTAGATAAAGAAGAAATGAATCTGACCATATCTTGTAATGCATTGACTGGAATTACCACTCCTCAAACAACAAATCAAGAATAAAAAGGTAATAGTGTTGATTGATTCAAGAAGTACCCACAATTTTATTCATTGTAAGGTAGCAAAAGAATTGAATTGCTTCTTATATCCAGCACTAGAGTGTCAAGTGATGGTTGCAAATGGAGGAATAATAAATTTCTCTGGAAAGTGCCATAATATCAAGCTATCCATGGGAGAATATGTATTGACTAGCCCAATGCTTTCCATTCCAATGGGAGGTGCTGATGTTGTACTAGGAGTCCAATGGCTACAATCGTTGGGTACAATAGCTTTTAATTTTCAAGAACTTTTCATGAAATATTCTATGGAAGGAAAGGAAGTTGAATTAAGGGGTATTGCAGGGAAACCGGGAAAGATAATTAGCTCTAACGGTATTACAAAGCTTCTAAAAAAGGAACAAATAGGTGTAATTGCACAATTATGTTCGCTAGATGTTTCCACATCGAAATCATCTATTTCTCCAGATCTCCAAAAAGTCTTGGACAATTATTCCAAGGTATTTGAGACTCCCAAAGGTCTCCCACCTATTCATGATCATGATCATGCTATTCATCTGATTCCAGGAAGTGTTCCTCCAAACATCAAGTCGTACAGATATCCCTATGCCCAAAAGAGTGAAATTGAAGTATGGTTGCAGAAATGCTAGAGGCTGGTATAATTCAACCTAGTCAAAGTTCTTTCTCTGCTCCAGTAGTATTGGTGCACAAGAAGGATGGATCATGGCGCATGTGTCCAGATTATAGGGAGCTCAACAAGCTCACTATTAAAGATAAGTTTTTCATTCCTGTCATTGATGAATTGCATAGATCAATTTACTTCACCAAGTTGGATCTTCGTTTAGGATATCATCAAATCAGAATGAAGACTGAAGACATTCCGAAAATAGCATTTAGAACTCATGAGGGTCATTATGAATTTTTGGTCATGCCTTTTGGCCTTACCAATGCACCTTCTACATTTCAAGGTTTGATGAATTCCATTTTCAAACCCTTCCTTAGAAAATTTGTGTTAGTATTTTTTTATGATATACTAATCTACAGCGAGTCTTGGAAGGATCATGTTGAACATGTTGATAAGGTGCTACAACTATTGGAGGAGAAACAATTATATGCAAAAAGATCCAAATGTTTCTTTGGAGTACAAGAGGTGGAATATTTAGGTCATATTGTATCTCATGAAGGAGTTAAGGTAGACCCTAGCAAAATTAAAGCCATTAAGGAATGGAAAATCTCCACATCCATAAAGCATCTCCGAGGATTTCTCAGGTTGACAGGGTATTATCGCAAGTTTGTTAATAATTATGGGAGAATAGCAGCACCTCTAACAACATTATTAAAGAAAGATGCATTTTCATGGACTCCAGAAGCAACAAAGGCCTTCGAACATCTTAAAGAGGGAATGTGCCAAGCACCAGTCTTAGCTACATTGGACTTCACAATTTTTTTTTTATTGTGGAATGTGATGCTTCAGGAAATGGAATTGGTGTTGTTCTAATGCAAGATGAAAGACCCATTGCTTTTGAAAGTCATCCAATCAAGGGAAAGTTTTACACAAAGCTATTTATGAGAAGGAAATGTTGGCAATACTATATGCACTTAAGAAATGGCGACCCTACCTAATGGGAAGACACTTCAAGGTAAAAACGGATCATGATAGCCTTAAATACTTTTTAGAACAAAGATTATCCTCTGAAGAGCAACAAAAGTGGGTCAAAAAGATGTTGGGTTATGACTTTGAAATCATCTACAACAAAGGGAAGAAAAATGTGGTGGTAGATGCACTCTCAAGAAAGGATGAGGATGTGGAAGCATTGTTGTGCACCATTTCTATTATCCAACCAGATTGGATAAATGAAGCAAGGGAGGAATGGAAGAATGATGAAGAAGTGTGGGCACTTATTCGAAAGTTACAACAAGATTCCAGTACATCTGATACATTTCGCTGGCAAAATGATTCGTTATGGTACAAAGATCGCTTATACCTCTGTAAGAATTCCCAACTCAAACAAAATATTCTTATGGAATTGCACACTTCTCCCTTAGGAGGGCACTCAGGATTTTTAAAAACTTACCACAGGGTTAAGAAGGAATTTTTTTGGGATGGCCTTAAATTGGATATTCAAAAGTTTGTCACGGAATGTTTGGTTTGCCAACAAAATAAAGTTGAAACAATTAAGACCTGGGGTCTATTACAACCTTTATCCATTCCAAGCCAACGTTGGGAGGAGGTTTCAATGGATTTTATCACAGGTTTACCCAAGTCTGAGGGAAAGAGTGTCATCATGGTGGTAGTTGACAGACTTACCAAGTATGCACACTTTTGTGGATTATCACATCCATTTAAAGCCAGTGCAGTTTCTACTGCATTTATGGAAACAATTCAAAAGCTACATGGAAACCCAAAGATTATTGTAAGTAATAGAGATCCCATTTTCACTGGAAATTTTTGGTATTTTCTTGTCTCGGTACTCAATTAGCTCATACCTCATCTTATCATCCTCAATCTGATGGGCAAACTGAGATAGTAAACAAATGTTTGGAAGGATATCTTCGTTGCTTTGTATCTGATAAACAAACACAATGGGTCAAATGGTTCCCTCTAGCTGAATGGTGGTATAACACTTCCTTCCATACAACAACAAAAATGACCCCATTTATGGCACTTTATGGATATCAGCCACCATCCATCACATCATATTTAAGAGAAAAATCTAAGGTTCAAACAGTGGAACATCACATCAAGCATCAACAACAAGTCCTCCAACTCTTAAATGGTAACCTCGTGTTGGTGCATAATAGAATGAAACAACGGGTAGATCAACATCGCAATGAAAGAAGTTTTGATGTAGGTGATTGGGTATTCCTACGGCTACAACCATATAAACAAATGTCCCTCAAGCAAGCTAAGAAGGATAATAAATTATCACCAAAGTATTATGGTCTGTACAAGGTATTGCAAAAGACTGGTACTATGTCATACAAATTGGAGCTTCCTCCAGCTTCTCGAGTGCACCCGGTTTTCCATGTTTCATGTTTAAAGAAGGTTATAGGAGACAAGCTCCCAGTTCAAACAATATTGCCAGAACTTGATGAGGAAGGAAAAATTATATTGGAACAGGAAGCAGTCACAGAAACAAGAACTCTACAGCTACGAAATCGATCAATTTCGGAGTATCTCATCAAGTGGAAGAACTTATCTGCAGACGATTCCACATGGGAGGATGACAATTTTATACAGAAGCTTCCAGAACTACCCAAGCATTGAGGACAACACTTTTTTGAAGGAGAGGGGCATGTTAGGTCCCTATAATACTAGTGATTACCCCATTACTATTGTAGTTTTATCCCTTGTTAATACTGTTGTGCCCTTATTTTCCCCATATTGTTATTACTGTGCCCCATAGAATCCCTCTATTTTTATTCTTGTGCCTTTATATTATTATTGTTAGGTCGGCTGGGTTATAATGTGACTCCTTAGACTCCTATATATAGAAAGGAGGTTTTGTCATTTGAATCATCCAATAATTGTTCATTTGTGTAATGTAAAGGAGGTTTCCCCCTCGAAGAGGCTGAAATTATAAGGCGTTCAACTATCTTTTCTATCTTTTTGTGAGCTGGTTTCATAACAAGTTAATTCAAGTTGAGGGTCTAACCCGATTCATGTAGGGTGTCTCCTACAATTAGGAGCACTAGTTTAGTTGTTTTGAGTTGTAATTATTTAATTCAGTATAACTGAGTTAAAGTCAGTTAAACTAGTTCAAGTTGATGGAGGAATTAGTGGGAGCTCCAGAAGTGGGGTGCATCCTGCAATAGTGGGGTGGTCCTTGCAGTAGTGGGGTAAAAATTGTAGTAGCAGGGTGTAACCGGTAGTAGTGGGGTGTAGCCTGCAGTAGTGGGGTGTAGCCTACAGTCATGGGGTGTTTCTTGCAATAGTGGGGTGCTACTTGAAGTGGAGTGTGGTGTTGCCTGCAGTGATCAACCAGTAAATTGAATATTCACTCATAATTAACTCATGCATGTCAGATCAGAGAAAGACCCATTTGAGATTAGAGTTCAAGGACAATGTACTATCAGTTGTAAAATCATCTAAATTAAATAGATGGTGCATGCAATTAGAAGAAGGCCTAAAATAAATCATTCCTTAATTAGAAAACTCACTAATTTTAACCATTTGAATTTCCTTTAAAAGGAGGAATGAAGACACAAGTTTAATCATTGTTTTGGTGAGCACGAGTTGGTGAGACAATGCAACAGGAAGAACAAGTTTGTGAGTGGAGCTTGTGAGAGAAAGGTGTGCCAAGAGAAGCTTGTGCACAGGTTGGCAATGTGATAGATAGAGATAGTGCAGAGGTTGCTCGGGCTTGAACAAAGCATTATAATCTTCTCATATTTTCTGACTAATTCAATATACATATAGCAAGGGTTTTTAGTTGTGGCTTTCTCCATAAAATTCTTGTGTTATGTGTAATTGAATTATTTCTCTCATATGCTTCGTGATTTCATGGATCATTTATTGTTTCCGCTCATGAGTAGAGTAGATTCAAGTAAATTGTTTTAACATATTACAATATGCAGTTTGAATCTACAAGGATGTTCTACACGGTATCAGAGCTAGAGTTATAGAAATTTCTACATGGTATCAGAGATTAAATCACTATAGAAGAGGAGATTACAAGTTTGTCTTTTGCAGGAGAAATCGAATTTGCAATATCATACTTCAGAGCCAACAAGATGTCGTTCTATGGATTTAGACTCGAAAATGAACTTGAGGGTAGTTTTAACTATATTGCTTGGAAGGATAGGATGGAAGCAGTGTTGAAAGACAACGGGATTAAGGAATTCATAGACAAAGATATTCCTAATCCAGTGGATGCTCAGGATCTGGAAAAGTGCAGAAAGTGTGTGGCAAAGGCGAGAAGTATTATCCTAGAAGGACGTTAAGATCATATTGTCTCGAACCTCCATAGTAAGGAGACTCCATTTGCAATGTGGAAGGTCTTGACGTACTTATTTCAAAACAACAATGACTAGAGGAAGCTGGTGGTGAGCACTAGTATTGCAGTAATAATGTTCTAACTCCTGGGCTTCATACTTTACTTTTATCAACCTGGTAGTTCATAAGAAACTTGGAAGCGACGGTGTTGTATGCACAAGTACCAATTCTTACTGCAGGCTGTCACTTGGTCAGCTGGCACAAGATCACTAGAAGCTCAAGCAAACTTCTATGGATTCCAGAAGAAGCTCTATATGTGATTAAAGAAAGGAAAGCTTACTTTACAGAGGCTACTCTACTTGCAGAAAGGAGAAGAAGACTGAAATGTAAGGTAAACCTAGCAAACCCTAATTAACCAACTAATACTGCTTTTGCAGAAAGAGAGATAAAAACCATGAAATGAATGTCATTACTTAACCTAGGAAGTAAACAACATCTACTCAAGCTATTTCTAGAAGGAAATGAGAAAAAAACATCTTTTTGGATTTTTATGTATTTTTAAGTGAAATTGGCATGCATGTAATTTATTTGTTTGTGACTATGACAATGATCAGGTGGCGATGGAGGACAACTTTGGAGTTTTCAGAGGTGTAGGAAGGTGTGGATGGGTCCTAGGAGGTCCCAGGTGGCCTTCTGGAGGCTTTTCCTGCAATCGAACTTCAAAAAGACACCTATAGGAAAATCTATAGGAGGCTGTAGGGGATCCACAGGGGGTCTACAGGAAGACTAAAGGAGGATACCGAGAGCCGTTTTGGAGGTTTTGAAGGTAGGAAAGTGGGTGTAAAGGGTATCTGGAGGCTAGGGTGATGCGTTAAGGTGTCTAGGGTTCATCAAAAAGGATCAGGGAAGAGAAAGATGGTTGGACTTGTTCAAGGAGAAAGAAAATTTCATGAGAAAAGTGCAGAAAACTAAGGCAAATTTGTGAGGGACTTTGGGTGACCTGTGGGACTTAGATCAAAGAGAAATGGTGATGGATGATTGGCTGACTTATTGTGAGAAGAAGATTTCTGCAAGAGAACTGAAATTCACATCATGAGATTAAGAAATCAAGGAAACTAGCTATATATAAAAAAAAAAAAAAAACATAAATTTGCATCAAGCTGGTCTAAATTCTGATCTAGGATAGTAAACGCTGAAGAATGCTACATGGAAAGAAAGCATGGAAGGAAACTTATTGCAAAGATAGAAATGAGCATGGCAAAATAGATCTACTGCAAAGCATTAACCTTCTAACAAACTGCAACACTAGAAATCCTATGGAAAAGGCAAATCTGTGTTTTTTGTGGTAGAAAGAGGGTCTTGGCGTCAGTTCATGGTCCCAGAGGGAGGAAAGGAGGCCAAGGCTCTGTTAATGGCATTTTCGTATATTTTTCCTATCACTATTCAACCTACTACAACAAACTGACATGGAAACAGCCCTTTTAAATCACCAAAAACAACCTATTCTTAACTAAGACAGAAACCTATCTAACAGCAACTAATTCATAAATTGAAACAAAGCATATAAATACAAAACAAGAGGAGCTTGGCTGCTTGGATTGGGCCCTAACCCAAGAGCTTCAGCCCTTTGAGGTAACTGAGTGCTAGCTTGAACAAGATCTCATCTTCATTATCAAAATAATAATAGGATTACATGAAACTGTCAACATAAGTAGGCTCGAAGTTGAGCAGAGAAAAGCTGGAAAAAAAATTCAAAAATTTGACTAACTTCCAACAACCTAATGAGGCCCTAAGCCTCTCTACTTATACAACTGAAGCTCCAAACAACTTCCTTAAAATCAAGGAGGCTTGGCTCCCAAAACTTGAGATAAACAAAAGTTATCCTCCACTTGCTCGGCTACCTCTTTGGTGCATTGATGTGGTTGCTTGTGCTCCGAGCTGCATGATGGAGAATTCGAAGTGCGGAGTCATAAATGAGGGGGATACCCTCCTATAAATCCTCTCCCTTGTCTTCTTCGAATATTTGCTACCAAATGTCCATTAAATCTTTGACTTTGTCTTCAAAATTGACCAAAAATTTGCATTAAACACACATTAGACTCCATGGCATAATGACCAACCCAACTCACTCTATTAGCATAAATATAATAAAAAGGACATGAAATAAACTAATGAGAATGGTGGATTAAGCTAAGTTAGGAGGCAAAATGGGCCCATATAATTACCCATTTATGGGGCTCATCATCATCCCCTATTGAATGTGTTGCTCATCCTCTGAGCAACTAGTCCATATCCTCATCTTTGATGGCCTTGATGGCCTCCCTGACATCCCATGCTTCTGATGTGAGGTCCTCTTCTTTGTCATGGAATCTTGCCTTTCTGTCCACCTCTTCCCACTTCTGTTGTTCTTCTTCCTCTTTTATACCTTCCAGTAGGCCTAACAGTAGTGGGGGACTCAATTTGAGGTCAATCCAATTGGCCTTCAAACTCTGCATAGAGTGCTTGTACAATGGCACTATCCTTAATGCTTCTTTCATCCTTATTGGGGAGTGATACTCCCTGGTTTGCAGACTGTGTGGGAGAGTGTTCCACCTTGTTACAGGGAAAAGTGTCTACTCAGAACTGCTTATCCCACTAAGGTGTGATAGCTACCTTAGAAACAAACACAGTAAAGCTATTTTCAGTTTTCCTTTATAAAGTATAGATAGAGAGGAACAAAGAAGACCAACCTCTGTCTTGCGCTAATCTCCTGGTTTGATTCCTCTCTTCCTTGATAGTCTTTCGCTACTTGTTCCCTTGCACGCCCAGCTTCGCAGAGTACCTGTAAGATCACAGTAGCATAGCACTATACAAAGACATGGATCTATAACCATAAACAATCTAGGATCAGATGTAAATTGACCATACAAATGCAGCAAACATAGATGACACAAGAGTATGGAGGAAAACTTGAATAGCTTTTGTTGATAAACAAGAAAAAGCCAAGAGGAGTTACAACCAGTTGTTCTGACCCAGCATCAACCTCTCAACAAGGAAGCCCCTCTTCACCTCATACAAAGCTTAGATCACCCAACAATCTGATGTTTGTCTCAAGAAACCAACAACAATTCCTTACAATATGCAAAATTCCAGCCTCTGGATCTCTGGGATGAGGGATCCATATATAGATATCTGTAATGGAGATGAGTCAGCTTATGATTTGATTAGTGTCTTCTCTCTGATAGTTCTTGCTTCCACTTGGAGATTGATGATCTCTTACTCATCCTTGGTCGAATTCAGAGAGGCAAGTGTCACAAGAGAAGTTTCTGGAAGCTTCCATTGCCTCTCCACCTCGAGGAATGACACTGTCATTTGTCATTTCTCGCCCATCGCACCCCATAGAAGGGATTTTTGAAATGCAACGCACCCTCACAGTGTACTTAGGTGAGATGTAATGCACCTGGCCTGTGGAGTAGCTGAAATGATCCTGTTTTGACCAATTCTGAGCAATTTTTCATGGAGAACTTCTGGGAGAAGCTGTAATCAGTTTACCTTGTTCCTTTAGGGGTTAGAACAACACTTTTAGGGACTTAGGAGCCCTTGGTTTATGGATATTTGATGCTTGGGGTTGTAGTGCCCAAAAATGTCTATAACAGTTGCCCCCTAAAGCATGAGGTCGTTAATCTTTTGATGTCGGGTGAAATGCTTTATTATGAGGATCCGAAGTTCTTTCAAGCTGGGAGGAGACCTGTAATAAGATACAATACAATACATTATCTTCATAATATTTTCATGATCTAGCTGAGGCGGGCATTCCCATGCTCAGCTTTATAAATTCATTTTCATGTACATAAGACAGACAATCGTCTGAGTGTAGACTGATGATTCTGATAGAGCCATCATCCCTTTGATTGAATGATTATCTGTGCAGCAATGATGTACATTTGATGTATTTATTTCCCTGAATATATATCGCAGCCCGAATGGATGAAACTAGATCCGGGGTCTTCAATCTCGTTCAATCTTTACTCGAAGTACAAGTCTATCCATGTGAGAGATGTTCTGGAGTCGAACATGGAAAGACATCGCTTGATTACCAGCCAATGATATAAGTTGTTAACAAGCACGAGAGGAATCACCGATAATGATAATGACCCTCAAGGTACTACAGTACAATTCACGTGGTGTGAATAAAGGACTTGGCGTCGAACACCACGTAAAATCTTTCGGTCGAAGGTCATTGATGTAAACTTGTCGCCGGAAGTGAGAAACTTGCCATTGAGGCATGCAAGCTTCAAAGTATTGAATGGGGTGTTCCTAGATCAACTTCTTGGATAATGAGCTGATGTCGACAAGAAGTGATCCGTCACAGGAGGGCCTTAATGAATCCCACATCAATGACACGGAACGGAGTAAATGATTTTAATGGAGGTGAAAACGATCTGGTGATATAAGGTTCAGGGTGGCGGTCATGAAAGAATGGAGTATAAATGTATTGTAGTGGGTGAGACACAGGTGAATTCTCTGAATGACTTCTCTTGAATATAGCGGCGACACTGACGTGATGGATTGGTAGCATTAACCCCGAATGTGGATGGTATGATGGGACCATGGTGATGTGACCGGTGAATGAAATAACCCAACCCGACTTGGATGCGGAGTGAAAGTGTCATGTTCAAGAGCAACTTGCTACCAACAAAGTTTCTTCAAGTTTTCTTCCCAATTTTTTCCCCAATCATTGCTGACCAGTACCTATTTATTTTTATCAAGCTTGAGGAGGATAGCATATGCTTGTTCTATAATTTTCCCTTCGAGCAAACCCATCTCTATGTTTTAACGAGCCTAGCGATAGTGAAACTCGTTCTCGTCTATAGACAAGTTTTTCGCTATTAAAATTTTAACAAGTTTAAGGACAAAGATAACTCGGTCCTTTTCAATTTTAGAGAGTCTGAAAAGGAACGTAAAGGAAACTCCAAAATTCCTTTTTCATCACCTAATCCCTTAAGTCCGAAAAAGTATAAAACAATACAGAAGGGATGAATTTTCGATACTTTTAACGAGCCAAACAAAACAAGCGCTTGATCTTTTTGTGTAATAATCCCTCATGTCCAAAAAGATTAAAATTTAGAGGAGGGATAGCACTTCCGGTCCCTTTAACGAGCTGGAGAGGCCAATGGCTCGGAAATCTTTTCATATTTTACAAGTCAATTGAAAAGAGCTTAAAGGAGACTCATCTTTTGAGGAACGAGTGATAAAATGGGTAGCAACTGATTCCAGGTAAGGTTTGGAATTTTCCAATCATGGCAGTGTTATAAGGATGGATAACATGATCACTCTTCGTAGCTGTTCCTCAAAATGGGTAAACAATCAAATGGAGGTGAATGATCGGCCAATGCAAAAGTGGAGGTGACGGTGCAAACACGACCAAGGCTTTAAAGGCTGAAGTATTACATTCACGATGGTTATTTACCGGAAATTGGTTCATTTTTTAATGAGCTTAAACTCTAGAGGAACATGTGCTCATTGCTTATGTTTATTTTTTAATGAGCATGAAGTCCGCGCTAAAACTGCTCGATGTGGGTTTATTTTTTAACGAGCTTGAACCCTGCAGTAACACTGCTCGTTGTGGGTTTATTTTTTAACGAGCTTGAACCCTGCAGTAACACTGCTCGTGATAAGTTTACATACCCCCATCATAATAATGCAAATCGAGGTGCATGCCCCCCAAGCTTCATTGCATTCAACTCAGTGGTTGGAATGAAGGTTTACCTTTGAGATTTGGAAAGGGGATTTGTTTCATTTTTTAATGAGGTCGACACAGTAAAAGAACTATCCTCATGACTCCTTGTTTCATTTTTTTTAACGAGGTTGACACGAGATAAGAACCATCCTCGAAATCCACCGTATTTACAGTATTTGATAGAAAATCAAAAACTGATGGATGATTAAGGTTGTTGGAATAATCTTCGTGGTAATCCGGAAGATGGGAGTGATGGTGGTAATCTTCCCATGGTGCCTCTGCTATCATCATTGATTGAATGATTCCTTCGTCTGTAGAATGTACATGCGACCAAGGATCTGAAGAGGTGTCATATTCCTTAGACCTATTTATCCAAACACTCGATGAGCATTGATTTGGGTTTGCCCCCCAGGCCAAGAAAATTGATTGCTACAATATTTCTAAAATGGCGATGATCCATGCTGACAAAATGTTTAGGAACCTTCTGAATCCATTAGATATAGAAGATTTCATACTGTAGGTTTCCACTGTGGCCACTTCCGCCAGATTACTTTGACTCGGTAGGGAAAAAGTACCCATTAAGGCAAGGTCTTTTAGGAGGCCTACTCCAATATTTTGAAGTGAATGATTGCTTCCATGGATCATTGGAATGCTTCCCGTAATTTGTGAACTGTTGGAGAGAAATGTTTGTTGGTCGACGATCGTAATTCCTCCTTGGAAGGGAAATGCAATCTTCCTAAAGTAGGTCGACACAACTGCGGCCATGGCATAAATCCAGGGCCTTCCCAGTAGGATGTTGTAATCGAGGTTTCCGTCGATTACTTCAACATCAATTTCTATTGTTTTTCCCCCCAGTTCAACTTGCAAGTTACTTAAAATCCCATATGGAGTGTATGATCGTCCATCAAATGCTTTTAACATTGTTGACGATCGCGACAAGGGTGGTGAGCCTAAATTTTTCCAGCAACTCATCGACATAATACATGTAGATGCCCCCTCATCAATAATTGTTCGATGAACAGTTTTGTTGAGGGCTTTCACTTGAATAAGGAAAGCTAGTTGAGCTGGTAATTGAGGGTCATATCCTTTGTGATTAAAGGATACAAGATTGGAATCCGTTGGGTCAATCCCACCTATTACTGATAATAGATCCTACTTTTGGGAGAGGCAATTTTGCGGTACATCAAGTGTCGACATAGCGGACAGCGTTTGGGCTAGGTCCTCTACTATATTATAATTCTGTGCTACTTTTGCACGAGGATTAAATGTCGATTTGTGTACTACTCCCTTTGGCGACTTTATCATTGGTTCAGGAATGATGGGTGGCACAAATTCGGTCAAAGTTGTTGTCGAACTACTAGGTTGTTCATTAGCCTTGTTATTCGACAGCTGTGGATCCCCGTAATCTTTATTCCTTGTCAAGGTATCATTTTACTGCTTTGAGATAGACAACATAAGCACTTGGGATCGGGAAGCATTTTGATTAGCAACCAGTTTGGTTCCCGGGTTTGGAAACGGATCAGTCAATACTATTGAGGTTTTTGAACTCTTAAAGAGTTTCTTAACTTCAGCTTTATGTGGACAATCTCTTGTCCGATGATCCTCATCGCATATATGACACCCCACAGGGGGTTTCCTTTGCCCAGAAGGGTTTGCAGAAGGTTTTTCAGGAGATGACTCATCCGGCTTCTTTTTTCTCCCTTTCTTTTTCTTCTTGCCCCCTGGTTGCTTCAGTTGTTTGCCCTTGTCGGTCGACACGACATTTAATTCTGAGGTAAGAAGTTCATCTTTTGCATTTTGACCTGAAATCTTACGGGCCTTTTTGGATGTAGCCTTTGTCGATTTCGTGTCTGTTGTTCCAATCACGCCATCGCCGGAATGAGAGTCATTGTTTAATTTAGGAGGAGGAAGAACTGAGAATTCCGGTCTAGGGGCGTCAGGTATTTTATCGTAGAGCGTGCCGGACTGAGTGTAAATCAAGTCCAAATATTGCGCACGAGCGATAACTTGCTCTTCTGTGACGACTCCCCCTTTTGCCACATCTTCCGTGATGGAAGGCAGTAATGAATTAATAAATCATTCAGCTAAAAGCTGATCGGGAACATACGTTTTCACCATTCTACGAAGACGTCGCCATTCATGTATATGATCAGATATGTGAGTGGCCGTCGTTTGTTTGAAGTTGGTAAGAAGTTCGGTTCCCGTTTCGTACCTTATCGGTAACTGAAAATGGGTTAAAAAGGTTGTGGCTAGGGTACTGAAGTTGTCGAATGAAGCTCTAGGCAATTCGATATACCATTTTGTTGCCGGACCAGTTAACGTCCTCTGAAAAAGGCAAAGCCTAATCGAATCATCGTTTAGGGTGTTTGATGAACACCACAAATGAAATGTCATCACATGATTCGACAAGTCTTCACCCGGATTTCCATTAAATTTAGGAATATCTGACAGAAGTTTATGTGGAATCGCTGGCCACCAAGGGGCATAAGCAATTGGATCATTCGTCAGCCGGTTTAGATCTGGTAATTCTAGAGTTGCTACAAAGGGTAACTGTTGATTCAGGTTAGGCGAAGCATACCCAGGATAAGATGGAATCGCCTAAGAAGTGGGTCTTTGCATACCAGCATAATGTATTTGATGCTGGCAACTTTGACAAGGTTGATGGGCATAACCATTATAATATGGTTGTTGATAACCGCTTTGGAAATGCGGTTGCCCATTACTTACAAAGACTTGTTGCTCAGGTCCTTGATATGATTGTTGGAATGGCGGTTGTTGAGATTGAATCAGCAATGGTTGTTGGACCATTTGTTGTTGCCCAATACTGGATGATTGACCAATATGAGGAGTCATAGTACTTGTTTGAGCCTGAGTCGCTCCAGATAAGGAGGCACTAACTTGAGGTTGTGATTGAGTCGTTGAGACAAGAGGTTGTTGTATTGCAACCTGAGAAACTTGGGGTTGACCTACAACAGGTAGCGCTTGTACTTGCGACGCAGTCACCATAGCAGGTATAGTGGGAATATTCGACACAGGGTGGACTGGTTGCATTGAATATACAACCCTTGCTTGCTGAGGCAGTATTGGTACCCAACCGCTGGATGTAATTCCAGTTTGACCTGAACTTTGATGTAAACTCCCATATGGTTGTTCTCTGGGAGGGAACAATGAAAAGGCATACTGCCCTCCATATGGTGGAAATCAAGTACTTAAAGGGTAGATTGGCCTTTGCAGACACATTGGATCAATTTGTTGAGTTTCAACATAAGAAATACCAGATGATAATCCGGATGAAGAAATGGGAACTGACCATGTCGTCGAAACAGTCCCTGATTGGACTCTGGCTTGTTGTTGATAACTTGCCGGGGCATATGGTATACCGACGAACATCGTTGGAGTAGCAGCAGGAGGCTCTGCCACTACTGCGTCGGATGACACAGTCCTGGATGTCGACGGTTGTTCAGACATATCTAGTCTATCCAAAAGATTTTCTAACGATTTCGATTGACTTTCTTCCACGATTGCGGATTACTTGATCAACTCAAAATAAAGGGGAAGTATATTTCCGAATTAGATGAATTTTAGACGCTTTGACACAACTTGTTTTTTCAATTTTTAAGAGTCGAGAAAAAACAAAAGATGACTCTAGTCGCCTTCGGTTTTTAATGAGCCTGAAGTGACAAGTGCTTAGATGGACCTTTTCCGTTAAGGAGTCTGAAAAGGAACGAAAGGGACTGCTCTGGAAAACTAGGTAGAGGGATTACCAAACCAATCGCAAAACTGCAGAATACTTTTTACGGTACGGCAGTCAAACTTCCCGAATGCTGTGTTCAGTGCATTGCGATCGATAGGGCGGCAGACACGGCTTCCTATGGATAAAGGATTAAGCCTATTGTGGTCTCCCAAAATATACTCGACGGTACGTGGGAGCACAAGTCCGTACTGACACTTATCGTCTCAAAGTGGAGGAATCACCCAACCATCAGTGAGAACAAAGTTACCAAGCTTTACAACGCCGGAATACGTCTCTAGCCTAGACTTCTAAATGTTGTGCGTTAGGTTCCAAAGCGTTGTTAGATTCATTGAATTTATTTTATAGTTGATCTTGTTTATGAAGTTTGGCTTTCGGGTTCACCGCGAGATGTAGATGTAATTCCTAAAATGCAATCTAAGATGATAAACAATCTTTTTATCTTCTTTGTGCAATGAAAATCCTAGCTACTAAGGAAAGAAAGACAGAATCCTTTCACAAAGAGCAAAGAGCACACCCTAAATTCATTTTCCTAAATCAAACCAATCACACTGTTTAAATGTAAATGCACATGAATGTATTTGTTTTCGACTTTCTTAATATATGAATGATAAGAAGAAAGTTGATGCACAAATCTGAATTTCTTTTCAAGCGACAAATATCAACAAGTTTCTTTTCGAAATAAAAAATGGAGACGATCACAACACCTTACGATTTTGAAATGAATACTTGTTTTGACACTAGAAAAATTACAAATTCAGACCAAAAACAATAGTAACAGGATAATCGACTATCAACAGCAATCAAACTCTTTCCTATGATTGAAATCGACACTTGCGACACTTTCAAATCAAAGGACGACAATACGATTACGCTACTTTTGCAAAGGAGAACTGCAAATGACTCAACAAACACACAAAAATATTTACAGTTCTTTTGTACAAAGGAGGCGGAATAACAGCAAGGAAAAGGGGTTTCAAACAGACATATACTGATCACAGGCAGCAAAATTCAGGAATAGAACTGGAAAGAATGAATCACAGAAACCAAAACTGCACAAAGCCTAGTCTGATCAGCGCACCTATAACACGGGGAATTTGAAATGCAACACACCTTCTACACTCGGGAAGTGCGCTGAATTTCAGATTCTCAGAACAGTACCTGCGCTGGGCCAGAAACGAGACTTTTCTTGGGTTCTGGGTCACAATTTGCAGTTCAGTTCATGGGTTTTGGCCGAGCAAAAGGTAATCAGTAATTCAATAATCAGGGGTAGATCTAAGGAGGATCTAAGAGCTATCACAAGGGCAATCAGAGAGTTTGTGAATCAGTTGTTTAAATCATAAACAGATCCCGGAGATGGATTGAAGTGGCATTTATCTACTTTGCATTTGCCATGGAAAACGCAGTTCGAATGCTAATCCCGGAGATGGACTGAAGTGGCATTTATCTACTTTGAATTTGCTATGGAAAACACAGTTCGAATGCTACCTGGCACGACTTCAGACTTCGTCTGTAAGTTTATGAAATAGACAACAAGGAAGATAAACAAACAAACTAATTCATTCCCAGTGGAGTCGCCATTTTGTTACAGGGAAAAGTGTATACTCAGAACTGCTTATCCCACTAAGGCGTGATAGCTACCTTAGAAACAAACACAGTAAAGCTATTTTCCTTTTTCCTTTATAAAGTATAGATAGAGAGGAACAAAGAAGACCAACCTCTGTCTTGCGCTAATCTCCTGGTTTGATTCCTCTCTTCCTTGATAGTCTTTCGCTACTTGTTCCCTTGCACGCCCAGCTTGACAAAGTACCTGTAAGATCACAGTAGCATAGCACTATACAAATACATGGATCTATAACCATAAACAATATAGGATCAGATGTAAATTGACCATACAATTGCAGCAAACATAGATAACACAAGAGTATGGAGGAAAACTTGAATAGCTTTTGTTGATAAACAAGAAAAAGCCAAGAGGAGTTACAACCAGTTGTTCTGACCCAGCATCAACCTCTCAGCAAGGAAGCCCCTCTTCACCTCATACAAAGCTTAGATCACCCAACAATCTGATGTTTGTCTCAAGAAACCAACATCAATTCCTTACAATATGCAAAATTCCAGCCTTTGGATCTCTGGGATGAGGGATCCATATATAGATATCTGTAATGGAGATGAGTCAGCTTATGATTTGATTAGTGTCTTCTCTCTGATAGTTCTTGCTTCCACTTGGAGATTGATGATCTCTTACTCATCCTTGGTCGAATTCAGAGAGGCAAGTGTCACAGGAGAAGTTTCTGGAAGCTTCCATTGCCTCTCCACCTCGCGGAATGACACTGCCATTTGTCATTTCTCGCCCATCGCACCCCATAGAAGGGATTTTTGAAATGAAACGCACCCTCATAGTGTACTTAGGTGAGATGCAACGCACCTGGCCTGTGGAGCAGCTGAAATGATCCTGTTTTGACCAATTCTGAGCAGTTTTTCATGGAGAACTTCTGGGAGAAGCTGTAATCAATTGACCTTGTTCCTTTAGGGGTTAGAACAACACTTTTAGGGAATTAGGAGCCCTTGGTTTATGGAAATTTCATGCTTCGGGTTGTAGTGCCCAAAAATGTCTATAACACACCTCCTCATACAAGCGTGAATACAGTCTTCCCAAAGTAATCTTTCCATGTCCTCAAAATGTGCATGGCCTAAGCCTGATCATTGATATACTTAGGGGCACTTTGAGGATTATTTGCAAGCAGTTGGTGTGTGCCGATGAGAGCCATGGGGTCTGATGGCTCAGATCTGATCATTAAGGGTTCATTTTTCTCTTTTACCATCAACTTTTTAATTTCAGTTACCCTTTTCTCCTCACGATTCATCCATGATGCCATGGCCATCAGTTGCAAGTCCCTTAGCCTAGCATTGGGGTCCCATAGGTTCATATTTGTGAGGGCCATATTATACAAATAGATCTCTACTATTTTTGCCTTGTCTTCTGAAGAGCTTTGGTCACATAGGTCCATGAATTGTCTGTAATCTTGAAAAGGCATTGTGCCTCTCTGTGCCAAAGTCTTGATCTGAAATTGTAGCCATAGGTCTTTGAGGTATAATCCATATGATTTTGCTGGTGTTCTGCACTGTAGTGCCTCCATAGACCAGCTAGCCATGCATGCCAATTGTGTCTCCTTTTCTTGCAGTTGTCTTCTTAGCAACTCATTTTCTGTTTCCAAGTGAGTTCTTGTGATTGCCTCTCTATGTCTTACAACACTTAACTCCCTGCCCATTTCTCTAAGCTTGTTCTCCATGTGGCCAATATCCTCTACCCCGTTGGATTTGGCGATTTGCATCCATCTATGGCTCCTTATTCTTTCTTTTTCCAACTCAAAAAAAATTGGGACTACAAATTTCTATGGAATGATTCCCTCCCCTCAAGAAGATTGTAGTAAGAGCCCAAACTAGGTTGGGGGTCAGGTTCTTGAGTCTCTGTTGTTTCCTCCTTCCCCTTTGGCTATTCTTCTACCCTTTTCTCAAGTTTTTCGGTCTCCTGTAGCTTAGTTAGGGTCTCCTGTAGAACAGTTTGTGCCTCCTATAGAGCTGTTTTTGAGTCCTGTAGTTGCACTCTTTCCTTCCAGGTGGAATATCTAGGACTTCCTCTTTCATATGTGATGGGGGTTTTAGAGGGAGATTCTTCCCCTTTGACAGTGGGAGAATCTTCAATTACAATAGGAACTATTGAAGATGGCTGTGGTTTTCCTATTTTTATCCTTGTGCTTTTCCGAGCCCTAAAATACATTGATGTTCGCCTCTTCCTCTTTTGTTTTGGTTTCATTGGGGTGCTGAGGGCAGTGAGGGCAGCTGCTGCCTCTCTTTCTAGGGTCTCAGGAGACACTTCTGTCTTTTCTGCCCCTTTTTCCTCTCCTTTTGTCTTCTCTGTCTCTGTTGGTTTTGTTTCCTCTTGCTCTGTTTTGGTTTCTTCCTCCTCTGGTTTAGTTTCCTCCTTCTCTATTTGTTTCTTAGTTTCCTCCCCTTCTTCCCCTTGTTTCTCTTCTCCCTCATTATTAGAAGGACTGTGATCATATGTGAGGGCCTTTATATCATCTCCTTCTGTCATGTTTCTGAAGATTTACCATGCTATTGGGATTGTGAAGGTATGGAGGCCTTCTTCCACTAACAGTTTAATTAACCCATGGTGAGCCAACTGATCTGGACCTCCTGCCTTCAACTTAATGCTGGAATCTATAAGGGACTGCAGGAGAAAATAGGGAATGCTGAGTTTCTGGGGTGTTGGAGTGTCCATGCCATATCTCAGCTCATGGAGGAGTCTGAAATGGTAGCCATAAACTATGCTATACCTTCCTTCATAGGAAATATACTTGATAATTTGGTAATTGACCTCATCCCAAGGGTAAGGTATGCTTGTTTTTCTAATGTCATTTTTGTCTTCTACAGGATGTTCATTTGGTTGGAAGAAGTTTTTCTTGGCAGATTGCCCAATTGGCTTTTCATCTTTGCTCTAAGGTAATCCCAGGGGAAAGCTGGTAACCCTGTTGATAAATTTTGGGGTGATTTCCATGGAGAGACCCCTCAAAGTAACAGGCGCATGGGTCCTTGAGTGAGGGACTAAAGAAAGGGAAAACTCCTGAGCCACTTCTTCATCAAACCCTCAGATTTTTTCAAAGATTGGCATCCAATTTGATTTTGTAAAAATGGCTACTACTTCGGGATGCTCATGGATCCTAGTTGAATTTGTGGGCTCCTTCCTCATGAATCCCCCTGTCATTTTGCTTATACCCCCTTCGAACACCCAAAATAGAGATGGAGACAAGAATTTTGAAGGAACATGAAAGCAGAGAAAAACTGTGTTTTTTTTTAAGAAAACACACAGATTTATTTATTTATTTTATTTATTTTTATTTATTTTATTTTTTATTTTTATTTTTTTATTATTTTTATTTTTATTTATTATTTTTATTTATTTATTTATTATTATTATTATTATTTTTATGGAATTCCTCTTCTCCTACAAGCTCAATTCCTCCTTGAAACTATATCATTCCTTGCACATATTAATGACCAAGGTGGGTATGCACAAAACCTACCTCCTCAAGCCATAAATCTAGCAAAAATCTCGTGTTTTCTCCTTAAAAACTGCTTACTGCCCTCCTATAGAATTGGCTATAGGTGCTCCTGTAGAACCTATTACTGGAAAAAAGGTACGTTGCCATATTTGGACCGTTGGTCCCCACTACCTTGTCATCATGAATCCTCATGACTCTTCCCCGCAATCACTTCCCATCATTGCATTGGAGTTTGTATACCCTCCACTACCTGTCCTTTGGATTTTTCTGTGAGTTGACTAGGTACACGTGTGGTGGCATCTCCGGATGAGCGTAGTCAACTGGATGAGGGTGGCCAGTTAACTGGCCACCTTTTCTTATTCAACCCTAACCATCTCATTCGCTTATGCATATTTTTGAATTACACAAATGCAACAGAGGAGAGGGTTAGACACTTACCTGCAAGTCGAATGTGCGTGTTGTGGTGCATTTTGGTTCCTTTGCTGTTGCATGCTCGTATTTCAGTTGTTGCATGCTTATATCTCCTCTGCTGTATGCTTTCTGCTCCCTGATGTGTGGCTTGTGTGCTTTGTGCAAGTATCCTCTGGCTGGATCTGGCTTCAAGTGTCCCCTTCAATCCTATGGTTGCACCTATTTTGCTGTTGTGGCTTGATTTTAATGGGATCAGCTGCTACAGGAATTCCTACAGGAGCTCCTGTAGCTGCTTCTCCCTTTAAAATTTTTAGCTGATTTTTGTGTTGGG
Organism: Pinus tabuliformis; assembly: GCA_031772625.1. NCBI lineage: Eukaryota > Viridiplantae > Streptophyta > Pinopsida > Pinales > Pinaceae > Pinus > Pinus tabuliformis. The sequence continues at coordinate 417,706,996 of CM062806.1, read as the reverse complement.
AGCTGTGAGGATGATACTGGAGATGCTGATGAAGACAGAGAGGTACTTGGTAAGCTGCAAGTGAGATTTGGAGGTGTTGTTCCTTTTATTTTTTGTTTTTTCTAAAAAACTGGTTTCTGTGTTTTTTGATAGGAAGGAAAGAAATCGATGATGATGAGGTGGTGTAGGTGTGGGATGGATGGCCAGGAGGGTGGATAGCTGTAGGAAGGCCTACATGCTCTTCATGAAATCTCTCAGCCCCTCAAACTGCTTTTTGAGACCATTTCTGGCTCTCTGTGATTTCTACAGGAGCCTCCTGTAGAACACACAGGGCCTCCTATAGGATACACAGTCTTCGGAAAAAAACACAGAGAGGTGGAATGAAGGTCAGAAATGATGGAGAAGAGTGTGGGGGATATGAAATAGGTTCAATGGCATATTCTCTTGCTCCTGTGGTCCACCTGTAACCTGCAATGTACATTGAAAGTCAATTTCCTTTTCCTTCTCTCTGTTTTTCTTCTTTTTTGAAAGACAACTAGGGCACCCCATGGACGTTTTCACCCTAATTGCCTGCCTTGGGTGCCTCCAAGGGAAGTTTTCACCTAGGGATCTTATTCTTTCTCTTTTTTCTATTTTTGTCACCATTGGGCTGCCTAAAAAGAGGTTTTCAACCCAATGATGGGACTCAAGTGCCTCATGGAGGTTTTCACTTGAGTCCTTATTATTATTATTATTATTATTATTTATTTATTTATTTATCTTTATTTTTTTTTGCTTCTTCAGTGAGTGGGTGGAGTGGAGGCTAAGACCTGCTCCACTACCAACACTGTCTTATTCAGATCTTCAATGAACTCTCGCTTGGAGAGGGGCTTCTTGTAAATTTTCAACCTATGTCCATTGACAAGCATGGGGATGGCTTCCTCATCAATGGTTCTAATCAGAACTGAACCATTTTCATTACATTTTTCCACAATGTAGGGTCCCAGCTATCTTTTCCTCAGCTTGCTTTTGAAGTCTTTATACCTTGAGTCATAGAGCAGTGCCCAATATCCGTCTTGGAATTGCTTCTCCTTGATATTTTTGTTATGCCATATTTTCCTTTGAAGCTGAACTACCTCTGTGTGGAGAAGGGCCTGCAATCTTTGTTCATCCAATCCATTGAGCTGGAGTAGTCTTTCCCTCTGTGCATGGCTAAGGTCTAGGTCCAGCTGAGCTACCATCCTTAGTGTATTGTATTCAAATTCTATTGACAACAAAGCCTTCTTCCCATAGACCAGTTCATAGGGTGTGAACCCTGTGGTGGTCTTCCATGTTGTGTTGTAGGCCCAGGTGGCCTCAACTAGTCTATTCGCCCAATATTTTCTGTTGCTGCTCACTACCTTGGTCAGAATTCCTTCCAAAGCTTTGTTAGTGACTTCCACCTACCCATTGGCTTGTGGATAGTAAGGGGTGGAAGTCTTGTGCTTGATTTTATGATGTGTGAGCATGTCTTCAATCAAATTGGAAGTGAACTGACTGCCTTGATCTGTGACTAGTTCCCTTGGATACCTGAACTTATAGAATATGTTCTCTCTTAAAAACTCAGCTACTTTTTCCTCTATTGTTGCCTTGATTGCTTTTGTCTCTGCCCATTTTGTCAGGTAATCAGTGCACACAATGATGTATTGCCTCTATTTTGAAGGAGGGTTGATAGGACCCACAAAGTCCATGCCCCACTTCTCAAATGGCTCAAAGGTCACTTGAGGTTGCATGGGCATCTCATCCTTTGGAGTAGGTTTCCCCATCCTTTGGCACCGATCACATTGGCTGGTATATCTCTTCACATCTTAATGAAGAGTGGGCCAATAGTAGCCTACCTACAATATTTTGAAGGTAGTCCTCTTTGCTGCAAAATGACCTCCATAAGGCCCATCATGACAAGTCAGGAGAATGTCAAAAACTTCCTCCTCCTTGACACATCTTCTCAAGATCTGATCTGGGCCAAGTTTGAAGAGATTTCCCCCAATCCAGGTGAAAGGGGCACTTTTCCTCACGATCTTGCTCTTCTCTTTTGAGGACAGGTGTGGTGGGAACTGTGCTGAAACCAAGTAATTTGCTATATCAACAAACCATGGAGAGAGTACTGAGATAGCAAATAGGTGTTCATCTGGCATTTGATCATCCACCATTCCTTCTTCACCTGTAGGCAAATTTACTCTAGACAAAAAGTCAGCAACAACATTTTCTTTACCAGGCTGATCAATAATGGTTAAATAAAACTGCTACAGTAAAAGAAACCATCTAATGATGCGAGCATTTACATCTTGTTTATTCATTAAGTACCTAATTGCAACATGATCAGTGTGTACAAAGGTTTGATAGCCTGTGATGTAATGTTTGACTTTATTTAAGGAATGCATTACAACTAGGAGTTCCTTCTCAGTTACTGTATAGTTTAACTCTTCCTTTGAAATTTTTTTACTTATAAAGTATATGGCATAAGGTAACTTTTCATCAATTTGTCCCAACGTTACTCCTATCGCTTTGTTTGAGGCATCTATGTGAATGTGGAAAGGTAGGGCCCAGTTTGGGCCTCTCAAAATTGGGGCAGTCACAAGTTTGCCTTTCAAAGTATATGGGGCTTCTTGACAATTTTTAGTCCATATGAACTCAACATGTTTTCCCAAAAGACCAAACAACGGAGAGGCTAACTTACTGAAATATTTAATGAATCTTCTGTAATACCCTTCTAAGCCTAGGAAACTTCGTACATCTCTCACCTTTTGAGGAGGTGGGACCCTTTGGATGATGGTAAATTTGTTGGGGTCCACCTGCAATCCTTGTTGAGATATTGCATGACCTAGCACGATCCCTTTAGTCATAAAAAATTCACATTTTTCTGGACTGAGGGATAGGTTCAATTCAATACACTTGTCCAAAACTTTTCCTAGGTTAGGTAAAGCTTCTTGAAAGTTAGAACCATAAGGAGTAAAATCATCCATATATATTTCCACTGCATCATGAACCAATTCAGAAAAAATACTCAATACTGCTCTCTAGAAAGTGGCTGGAGCGTTGCATAAACCAAAAGGAAGGACCCGATATGCAAAGGTACCCCAAGGACAAGTGAAAGTGGTCTTATCTTGGTCTTCCAGGCTATTTTGAATCTGATTGTACCCGCTAAACCCATCTAGGAAGGAGAAATTTTTTTCCCCGCCAGACCATGTAACACTTGATCTATGAAAGGCAAAGGAAAATGGTCCTTTTTAGTGGCCTTGTTCAGTTCCCGATAATCGACACAAATTCTCCACTTACCATTTTTCTTTGGCACTAGCACCAAAGGAGAGACCCATTCACTGTCAGAGATGGGGTAGATGAATCCTGCATCAAGTAATTTTTGCAATTCTTCCTTAACAATGTCTTTAAGGGCTGGATTCATCCTCCTTTGAGGCTGCCTGACTGGTTTGAAACCTTCCTTAATGTATATATGATGAATACATACTAAAGGTTGCACTCCCTTCATCTCCTTATAACTCCAAGCAAAGGCATCTAAAGGTTTTCTCAATAAGCTGCACAGTTCCTTCTTCTGGGAAGTGGATAGGGATGAGTTTATTTTCAAGGTTCTTTCTAGGCTGAACTCTATATTCTTAACACAAAGAGAGGTCGGGTCGGTCACATAGAGATTAGTTAAGGGATTGTCTTTGGTTTCTTTCACTAGATCTTCTAATGGCAAAATACTGGGGGGTGGATTTTGAATTAAATTTTCAATGATATCATCCTGATTTTGCAGTTTCCCCCCCATGACAGTTTCTACTGCACACAGTGGTGCAGAATAGACTTCATCCTCATCCTCCTCCTCCAACCAGAGAGGTAGATCATGTTCTAGCAAGGGTTGGGTAGGAGGTGTAGGTTTTAACCCCATACAGAAATTACCTACATACAAATTCTAAAACATAGAAAATAAATAATGCGAGAGCATAACACATAAAACACATATACACAAAGATTTTCCCCTGGATCCCAAAACCAGGACTACCAACTTGATTTTTCATTATGTTCCTTTCAATGTTATAATGCATATTTATACATGCCGAAGCATCCAATACGATGGACCGAAAACCATTACGTCCAATACCATGGACCAAAAACCATCGCGTTCAAAACATGTGCGAAAATCATGCACAAAACCATAGGTGGGTCCGCCCAACCTAACATAGGGTCTAAAACCAAAATTTTCAGGGGCGTTGTCCCAGACCCCATAAAGTGGGGTTACGGGTATGCCTCAAACCCCTTGTGACACCCCCGCACCCCCCGCTACACAATCGGCACAACGAAGGGGGGCCCTGCCCCCCCTCTAACCCCTCGGTTAACTACGTGGGCTAGTCGTGGAAAGAATATAAAACAACCCAACATTCTCCCACTTGTTATTTTCTTTCCACAGGGGGCCACAAGAGAGCTTAGTCATTTTTCCAGCCCTGAAATGCCCATTGTTTCTCTACACCAAGAGAACTTCTCAGAGCTCACATATTTTGTCACTGCATCTACAATATTCTTCAAAGTGTCCACCTTTACCAGCAACACATTTTTGTCTTCTATCATATCCCTCACAAAGTGATACTGAACATCAATGTGCTTTGTCTTTGAATGATATGCAGGGTTCTTTGCCAAGAAAATTTCACTTTCGCTGTCACAATATATCCTTATAGCTTCCTGTATTAACCCCATACTTGAACACAATCTCTGCAACCAAACTGCTTCCTTGCTTGTATGAGTGGCTGCCATGTATTCTACCTCTGTAGTTGATAGTGCCATTATAGATTGTTTCTTACTCGTCCAACTAACTACACCTCCAAATATGTTAAACACATACCCACTTGTAGATCTTCTTTGATCTAGAACTCCAGCCCAGTTTGCATCAATAAAGCCATGAATATCCAACATTCTATCCAATCCTGATCTTCCTTGGTAGCACAAACCATAATCACTAGTGCCACGCAAATACTTGAAAACTCGCTTCACTACTATCCAGTGCTCCTTCCTTGGTTTTGACATAAACTTGCGCAATACTCCCACTACATGTGCAATGTCTGGTCTAGTACAGACCATTGCATACATCAGGCTACCGAATGCACTTGCATATGGAACATGGGGCATGTCCTATTCTTCTTCTTGTGTCTTGGGACACTGTTCAACAGATAACCTCACACCTACAGGAAGAGGAACCTTCGCCGGTTTACTATCCTCCATATTAAACCTCTGTAGTCTTGTCTCGACATACTTCCTTTGGTTTAACTAGAGCTTCCACTTTGCCTAATCTATTTTAATTTCCATGCCCAAAATATAGTTTGTAGCACCAAGATTTTTCATGTCGAATTTGGAGGACAATTGGGTCTTCAAATCTTGGATAATTTCTTTGTCATTTCCAACCAGCAACATATCATCCACATACAAGACCAAATAAATAACATGGTCACCAATTAATTTAAAATACACACAGTGACTGTTTTAACCCATACAAAGACTTCTTTAACTTGCATACCAGTTCTTTCTTACCCTTCAATGCAAAGCCTTTAGGTTGCTTCATGTATATTTCCTCTTCCAGATCCCTATGAAGAAATGTTGTCTTCACATCCATCTTTTCTACCTCAAAATCAAAAGCAACAACAATAGATAAAAGTAATCTAATAGAAGTTACCTTGGCAACAGGAGAAAAAATATCACCAAAATCAATTCTCGACACCTGGGAATAACCTTTTGCTACTAACAAAGCTTTGTATTTCTCCACCTTTCCTTCTGCATTTGTCTTCTTCTTGAACACCCATTTACTGCCAATGGGTTTCCTTCCAGCCGGCAACTCCACCAGATCCCAAGCCTCATTTTTGTGCAAAGATGCCATTTCATCAACCATGGCCTCTTTCCAGAGTTTCCCATCCTCTGAATCTACTGCTTCCTTCACAGTTCTGGGATCATCGTTAGTAATAGATAAAGAAAAATTTGAATAGAAAGCAGATGGACTATGCCTTTCTGGTTACCTTCTTTCTCGAACTGATCTTCTCACACCTGGAGTTTGTGGCTCTTCATCTTCTGATTCCTTCTCTGCTGTAGAGTTTGATTCTTCCTCCTTAAGCTCAAATTCTATCTTCTCAGGTTCCTTTGGTTGGACTTCATGTTTAATAACATCTTTTACCTCTCTGAACACCACATCTCGGCTATACACAACCTTTTGTGTGACTGGGTTCCAAAGATTATAACCCTTTAAACCATCCTTATACCCAATAAAGATGCACTTTTCAGATTTACTATCCAAGTTGGTTTGTTTCTCCTTTGGAACATGTACATATGCATCACATCCAAATACCCTCAGATGTGAAAGAGAGGGTTTCTTACCAGTCCATACTTCTTGTGAAGTATTATCCTCCAATGCTGATGAAGGTGACCTGTTGACCAGGTAACATGCAGTATCCATTGCCTCTGCCCAGAATTCCTGTCCTAACCTGACACCACTGAGCATGCTTCTTGGCCTTTCCATCAACGTCTTATTCATTCTTTCTGCAACTCTATTTTGCTGAGGTGTATATAGAGTAGTCTTCTGTCGTGCTATACCACACATCTTACAGAATTCTTCAAATTCCTTGCCATAAAACTCTCCACCATTATATGTCCTTAGTACCTTTATCTTCTTCTTTGTTTGATTTTCCATGAGAGCCTTAAATTCTTTAAAACCTGTCAAAGGCTTCAGATTTCTTCTTAAGGAAATATATCCATGTATTCCTTGAGAAGTCATCTATAAATGATACATAATACACAGACTTACCCAGTGATGGAACCTTCACAGGTACAAACACATCACTGTGCACAAGTTCTAATATTTGTTTTGCCCTCTTACTACCAGAGGGGAAACTCACCTGATTCTACTTCCCATATACACAATTTTCACAGAAATCAAAATCCAGAGAGCTATTACTCGTACCTTCTACCATACCTTTACCATGAAGTATTCGAAGGCCCTTCTCTCCAATATGTCCAACGCTTTGATGCCACAACATGGTCTTCTCTCCAGAGACCACTAGATTTTCTACTCCACTTTCGGGAACCACAGAACCGTTGCACCCATCAATAACAGTGCTACCTTGCAACTTGTATAGAGTTCCAATTCGAACTCCCTGCATCAATACTAGTGTTTCCCAAACCATTTTGTAGGTATCCTTCTCGAACACTGTTTTTACACCTGCATCATCTAGCTTGCTTACAAAAATCAAATTTCTAACCAATGCAGGAATATGCAGAACACCCGGAAGTGTTCTAACCCTTCCACCTTGCAACTTCAACTTTACTTTTCCGTGACCAATGATTCTAGCCTTCCTATCATCCCCTAAGAAGACATCACCACCATCATATTTCTCATACTCGAAGAACCACTCTCTATGGGGAGTGAAGTGAAAGGATGCACCTGAGTCAATTAACCATGCCTCATGATCTACATGTGTACTTGAAGAAGCCAAGTACACATCCCCACCTTCATCTGAGGTGGTTTTTGCCTCTGCGGAAGGAGCATCATCAAATCACTTTCCTTTATTAGGAGCTTTAGATTTACGGTCCCTTTTGTAGTGCCTTTCCTTTCCACATTTCCAGCACACCACCTTTACAGGTTTTCCTGGAGATTTAGATCTCCCTCTAGATTTAGATCTCCCACTCAATGAATTATTTTTGTTTCTGTTCTGGTACTGTCCTCGTACATACAAGGCATCACCATTCTGGCTCTCCATATTTTTCCGTCTCATCTCCTCCGTCAGCAAGGATGAGACTATTTCATCAAACTAAAAGGCAGTTGCATTGCTACCTATTGCAATAACCACACTATCCCACGAATCTGGTAGAGAACACAACAAACTGATACAATTATCTTCATCTGAAATTTTAATATCAACAGATGCTAACTGAATTACCACAATATTAAATGCATTCAGATGCTCTGTCACCGAGTCTCCATCTTTCATCCCCAGGTTATACAATTTTTTCCGCAGGAACAGTTTATTCAACAGAGACTTAGATTGGTACAAAGTCCCTAACTTGTCCCACAAAGCCTTCGATGTAGCTTCCCGTGATACATTCAACAATACTGAATCTGAGACACACAATGATATTGTGCTCTTTGCCTTCTGATCCAACTTCTTCCATTCTTCATCGGACACTACCGTTGGTTTAGTACCCGGATCTACTATGATCCATTGATCTTTATCCACCAATAGATCCTCCATCTTGAGTTTCCACAACTCAAAACTTTGACCATTAAATTTGTCGATCTCTATCTTTCCACTGCTCGCTATCTTTTTTCACCACCAAAAATCGATCTCGTAGATCTCCCATTGAACAGGGTCTACCACAGGCCCCAACGAAACCCCTCAGCAACAAAAGCGTCTCCTTGAAGCCAAAACTGCTCTGATACCAAATGTAGGTTTTAACCCCATACAGAAATTACTTGCATATGAATTATAAAACACAAAAAATAAACAATGCGAGAGCATAACACATAAAACACATATAAACAGATATTTTCCCCTGGATCTCAAATCCGGGACTACCAGCTTGATTTTTCATTATGTTCCTTTCAATGTTATAATATATATTTATACATGCCGAAGCATCCAATACCATGGACTGAAAACCATTGCGTTCAATACCATGGACCGAAAACCATCGCGTCCAAAAACATGTGTGAAAATCACGCACAAAACCATAGGTGGGTCCGCCAAACCTAACATAGGGTCTAAAACCAAAATTTTCTGGAACGCTGCCCCGAACCCCATAAAGTGGGGTTACGGGTATGCCTCAAACCCCCTGTGAACCCCCCTCCCCCCCCCCCCAACTACACAATCGGTGCAATGGGGGGGGGGGCTTCGCCCCCCCTCTAACCCTCCAGTTAACTACGTGGGCTAGTCGTGGAAAGAATATAACACAACCCAACAGGAGGGTATAGGATTAGCTGCTTGGACATATGCCCGTTCTTGATGGTCATGTTCCCAGCCCAACAATTGATGTAAGCATTGGCAGTGGCCAAACAGGGTCTTCCCAGGATGAGAGGATACCCAGTGAACTTTTCTTTCGACTAGAGAACTAAGACATCAACAGGGTACTCCCAAGAATTGATGGAGACCATCACATCCTCCACAATCCCTTCAGGGGTCACGGTGGAGCGGTTTGCTAGCTGCAGTACTATTGTGGTCTTCCTCAAGGACCCCTGGAGGTTGAGTTTGAGCATGGTGTCCTTTGTCATCACATTAATGGCAACTCCTAGATCAATCAAGGTTTGTGGGATCATGGTGCCATTGATGTGGACATCAACTACTGGGCTTCAGGGTGGATAGTTGTCCTATGACATTGATGGTTGGGGCATCTCTCTTGCACCTTCCTGGATGCCTAAAGCACTTCTCTTTGATCATCTTATTGTATATAGGCACATCCTTTATGGCTTGGAGAAGTGGTATCTTTACACATAACTGTTTCAATTCTCCCAGAAGTTCAGTTTCTTCTGGGGTGGGTTGTGTTGTCCCGGATAATCTCTCAGGAAAGGGTGGAATTTCTTTTGGTTCACTTTCCTCTTTATTTTCCTCAACCTCCTGAGGGGAGGCTGGCTATTTGGGAGAACCTTCCCAGATCGTAGGTTAATCTCTTGAATCTCCACAGCATAAGTTGGGCATGATGGTTCCCCACTATATACTTGCTGGGCCTGTCTGTTGTTCGGGTTCGGGTTCGGCTGGGCAGGCATTTGGGGTTGCCTTGGTGGAGCAGGAAGAAATGGTTGTGGTTGAGCAGGTGGTGGAGGCAAAAGAGAGGGAGGAGAGTTGTACTGTGGCCTCCACCCCTGATGAGATGCATTGCATTGAGGTTTTGGCTGAGCATAGGATTGAAATGCATGAGCAGCTGGTTGGGCATGATATTGAGATGGATAGGACCAAGGAGGAAGTGTGGACTAGGAAGAATGAGCAGGAGGGCCTCAAGAAGGTATGGAAGTGGTTTGGTTGGGGTTGTAGTATGCTTGAGATGTCCCTTGCATCCCCTGCTGGTATGGTCTAGGTCCATGCGGTCTCCTTTGGTTCATGAAATAGAACGGTTTATTGGCTCCTTCGGCCCCCTAGTATACAACTTTAAGTTCGGGTAAGGAAGGGCACTTATCTGTAGAATGATATTCTTCACAGACCGAACAAACCTTTATAGAGTTCAATGGAGACTCATTCCTAGGATGATGTGCACCTAGCACAGAAAATGGCCAAAGCCCTCTCTGCTTCCTCTTGTTTCCTTTTGATATGCAAGGTATCCATTTGCATGGCAAGAGTTTGTAGCATCTCACTCTTGAAATCTTCTAACATGTTTCCAAGTTCACCTTTGAGGGATGAACTGGATGAAGAGGTACTGGCTATGGGTTGACTTCCCCTACCTCTCTTTTTGGCTGCCCTAGAATGGTTTCTAAAAACAGTCTTTATGTCTTCATCTGGTAGTTGGTAGATGTTTCCTCCAGCCAGTAGATGGAGGGTGTCTAGAAGGTCTTCCAGAATTCCCCTGAGCAGGACCAACTTCAGAGATTCGGGGTCAAGTGTGCACCTGGCCCTTTTATAACTGAGCTGGAACCTCTCTTCATAATCTTCCAAAGATTCATCACTTCCCATGGTTATTCGGAAGATTTCTTCCTTGGTGTCTTTTGACCAACAGTAGTATCGATATTTGTTATTAAATGCCTGCTGCATCTAAGCCCAAGTTGTGATGCTATTGCTAGGCAACCCCATGAACTAGCGCAATGCTGCATCCTTGAGAGTAGAAGGAAATAGTTTCAACTTTTTCTCATCTTCTGCATAGTCATAGGTTCGACAGATAACAACAAACTCAAACAAAAAGGTGTCAGGATCTTCTGTAGTCAATCCATGGAAGTGAGGTAGGGCTGAAGGGCTTATGTTCTTCATTTTAGTGTCCCCATTGGTCTCTCGGATGGGAAAGGTACCCTCTACTCTTTCTCCATTCCCCCTAGCATTTCTGTTTTCAGCCATTGTCTCAGGAGGGATGTTTTCTTCTTCTTCTTCCCCTATAGGTTCTTCAAATATCTCTCGTTGTTCACCTAAAAGTTCTTCTTGATCACTACCACTGAAGAAGAGAGAATGGTGGCTATGTGATGTGGTGGGGGTGTGTTGATGCCTTGAAATTCGTTGCATCAACATCGGGGAAAACAACCCGGTTCGAACCTTAAAGGCAACTCCTTTTTCGTTTGGTGTGGTGGCTCCGACTGGATATAATGGCACTAGTTTCCTAATGGTTGGTAAATAGGATGGATAAGTGGTTGATTTTCTATTATCTAATGATAATGAGTGAATGATTTAATCTAAAAAGTAAAATTATAAACAACTAATCTATCCCAGGAAATTTATGCTTTAGTGTAACTTTTGATGATCTTTATCTACTAACAGGCATATAGATGACTCTATTGGTAAACAAAGACATTCATTCATATGATAATTACTTTCTTCAAGTAGTTGAACAAAGTAATCATTAAAGCATTATTACACTATTCATCATATATCATTGACATAAATATTATTGAAAGAATAACACTCCTTAAAACATTCAATAGTGATAAGTATCAGGACTGCTATTAAAACAAATACATATATCCAATGATGGCAAGATTAAATAAATGCCGATTCATATAAAAGAAAGGAGCAAAGACATAGATAATAGTACCATATGTAATTCAGATCCCTTCCGATATCAATCGCATTCAAATTCCTTCTTCTAACTTAGAGACACTCCCACAACAAGCAATAATGCATATCTCATGAAAGCATTCTTCATTAAAATTCAAAATATAGGCCCAGTCTTCATAAAAAAATATATCAGAAGCTAATAGTGTGACTTCTCGATCCAAGTTTTATGCAAAAATTTAGGACCCTTTCTAAACACATGAAAGGGTCTATAAATACTATCTAATCTAACTAATTATGAAATAAAAATGCTATTAGGTGGTATAACCAAATCATGAAGATCTCATTGAAATAGGTTTGTTTGCAGTCGGTAGCATGATTAATTGTTTCAGCCGATCATCCTTTGGCTTGAGCTGGCAGATACCAAGTATTGGTTGCAATTTTGGAGGGTGACGCAAACGAGAATGAAGTTGGGCTGAATACGTAGCATCATGAATTTCGGGAATCATGTAACCGATTGCATCTGTTAAACATTTGAGTGTTGCCCTTTGACTGTATGGTTTAACTAGGAAGAACCAAAAGGTGTCCCAGGTTAAACTTTGGATGCCTCCGATTAATCGCTCCTTATTTTCCAATTCTTGATTGCATGTTTGTTCCAATGTTTTGGCCGACGGCAATTTACCTGGAGTGCACTGTGAAATCAAGTTAGACAGATAAAGAGTATCATTTATTAACTCAATTAAATTATTGGTTGCTGATCTGCATCTTGAAGTTTCCCTTTCTACTTTCATCAACTGTGACTGCCATTCTAGGAAGAGAATCTCCTTGTGCGATTCTATAATTTTAGGCAGATTTGCAGCTTGCTCTTCACTAGTTTCTTGCGAAGCAAGAAAGTTGGTTAAAGTTTCATTGGCCTGTTCCAAATTTTCCCTGGCATCAACCGATTTGTTGATCATTGATGAAGCAATCTCACAGAGGGGCTTAGCAAGGGAAGTATTATGAAATAGTAAATTTAGCTGCTTAATCAATGCTTTATTGATCTGGATGGCCTTGGACTTGAATTCTGCTAGTTGAGGAAAACTATTGAACTTCTCTATCTGTTGTGATAATTGAGCAATTTTCTCTTCTTTTGTTTTACTCATTTGTTCATTCATTGTCTTGAGTTTGGACAATGCTGTAGATAATTCCCTTTGTTTTTGCACTGCGCTCTGGTCTATTCTCTGTTTCTCCTAGTGCAATTGCTCGTTTAATTGGTTGTTTACTTGCTGCTGTGCTGCTAATTGCTGTTCCAATTGTTCTATTCTTTGCTATCTCTCTGATACCTGTGCCTGCAATGAAACAATTGTTTGGTCTTTTTCCTTGAGTAAATTGCTTACTTCCGACGCCTTATCCATAGTAGTTGCTGAGTAGGCCCCGACATGCTGAGAAAGTTTTGTTAGGTCTTCGGAAGGATTCAATTCTTCTCTCCATACCACATTAGCCATCTCTGTCTATGCAGGTAAAAGGGAAGATTGATCAAGCCTTCTCCTTTTCCTTTGTCTTTTTACCACAGCTCTATGTTTAGGACTGTAAAAGACATCTAATGGTGGTATTTCTTCTATCTGCAAAAGAATTTCATCTGATGGATCTTTAGGAATGATCTCTACATCTTTGCTAGTGGGTAGGTTGTTGGTTCCTTTAATCGAAACCGTACTTGTTGCTGTTTTGTGACCAATTGTCACTTCATGTGTACTAAAACCCTATGAATTTTCAGGATTGCTTATAATGGAATCAGATTGTTGCCATTCTTTAAGTAGCTTGGGATCGATTTGAGTATCTACGTCCAAGTGTTCACTGCCTTTTTCCTATCCTTTCTTCTATTCTGGCTCTTTTCCTTTCTCGAGAATTCTTTCCACAGCAGGAGGTTTGTCACTAGTTTGTTGTTCAGGCTCACTTGACTGGATTACTGGGGTGGTAGCTAATAAGTCCAGAGGTAGAGTTTGCAATCTTTGTTCTCTGAGCTTATTGAACTCTTTTGGCCCTTCATATTTATATTTGATCCTGGCCAATGTTTTTACCTGAAATAATGATTCTGATGAGGAAAATAGGTCATGAAATTCATCCTTTTCATGATTGAACTTTGCAAGTTTGGCTTGTTCAAGAACATTATAAGCAACTTTCCTAGGATCATGTTGTCTGTTGGGGAGGGTTGCAAGATTGAGCATTTGTATTTTTTCTGCCTCCTTTTCTGCATGTTTATAATCATGGAGAGTGTAAACACTGCATCTCAAAGGAAATGTAGGCCATAACTATTTCTTAGAGTTTCTAAGGGTTTTGGATGTCCATTCTGTTGTTATTTGGTAGGCCAATTCCTGAGCTAATAGCTTATCAGACACATACAAAGGAAGGACATGAGGTCTTGTAAGGCTACCAAAAAGGCTTACATAAGTGAACTTGTCTTCTCCGAACCAATTAGCAACTGCAGTCAAGTCTATCCCTGCTTCCTCGGAAATCCTCGGGGCACGCTTGTCAAAAATAGCATAATAGACAGGCAACATAAAACCATTGCAAATCATGTACAAATGATCTTTGTAGTGGGCTTTCCATAACAGTTGATGATAAATATGGATTGGATTTGGGTCCTAGGGAGTCCATCTCCATCCAAGTACTAGATATTCAGAGTTAAAACAAAGAGTGTCCATAATATAAGCACTATAATAAAATGGGGGAATGGTCCTGGTAGTTTTGCGTGAATTTGATCTGAATTCAAGAATTGTTGCGGCCAATTTGTCGGACAAAATGCTTGTTCAATCCATCACATAACTATTGACCACTGCTTCCATTAAAGGGACCATTTCAATGGTGAATTTAGCAGAGTCATGTATCTCCCACATTCTACACATTATTGCCCCAGCATAACAGTAAGGAGAAGACAACGAGTCTACAAAGTACTTACCTGATGACTCGTGTTTGTGCTTCTCAAGATTCTGTCTCCACTGCTTAATTAGGGTAGATTCTGTCTCGTTTTCATTTGCAAATTTCTCAAGGAAGGCTTTGTTGTACCTCTTTTCGGGTTCGGGCAAGTGGTACATTTTCCTTAGATCATTCAACTGAAATGAGCCAAAAATCCTCCCGTAAATTGTGCAAAATGTTCTGTTTGAAACTGGAATTTCTTCTACCACCCATCTTACTACATCAGTGTAGGGAAGAATCTTATCTCGTGCCGCTGTTCTGTGCAAATATGAGCAGGCTAAATCTCTGAGGGATGCTTCCGATTTGTTTGTTGAGTCAGCTGTGGCGCTTTCTGATATCTCTTCAGGCTTCTCTACTTCAATTAAATTGTAAATGCTTTCCCAACTGGTATTTCCAAGGCGGAGGCATGTAGTGTCCAAGATTAACCCTTTTTTTCTTGGTCCTAGATCCTTGGCTGGCTGTACTACTGGTGTAGGAGCTGCGACTGCAGATTTCTTGGATTTCTTCCTCATTTGTTTCAAATTCTTTATTTGAGCGGAGTTCTGCACAAGCGATGAGAAAAATGTGATACAGAGAAATGCTTCTATAGACCAATATGAAAGAATTACGTCGATCAGCGGGTGATAATGGATTATAGTGAAATTGTCGCGGATAAAATCTACAAAAAAATCTTCCCTTAACTGCTTCATTGATTAGCCGTTTAACTTGTCAATCATGGTAAAGGAGGTTTTAAATGTCCATCATGTCGTTTATATTCCAAATGATTTATTGAAGCGTGGCTTACATTTCTTTGATGGATAATCAGAAGTGAATCGCAAATCGGCGATCGGTAACGTGAAAAGAAAGGCTTTAATATTCGTTTAAAATATCTCCGATCACCAAAAGGTGATATAATGCATGCAAACCTTTTAAATACGTTTTCGAACTATGCGCCTCATTTAATGCATCGCAATCAGGGAATGCAATCGAGTTTTATTATTGTGTCAATGTGATTTCGCCAATTGCGATATGCTTTATCACATCGGAGAATTCAAGTATGCCTTTTAATCATGTGTTTGACTGTTATCGCCGATTGCCGATGGCGATAGATTTATCGCATCGGAGAAATAAGGGAGGCTCTTTTAAATTGTTGCTTTGACATTTTCCCCTTCTCGATATCTGATTGCGATATGCTTTTCGGATCGGAGAGAATGGATGTATCATTATGCATGCTTTCTTTGTTATTGCGATATGCGATCTTCCGATCGCTTTATTGCAATAACAAAGAATTTTATAATTTTTAAAGCCCCACTTCATTTCTATTCAAAAGGCTTTTAAAGTACTTCATTTACATTAATCCTTTTGATAAGGGTTTTTCTTATGATGGTTAATACCAATTTATTCACACATCTAAGTTTCTTTTAAAAGGGACCCATTTCATATTATGATTTTGTATAAGAAATTTTATGAAATGGTGGGTTGTTGTACAACACAACAATTGGCAATTCACTGGGAGAAACAATTATCTCTGAGAAATTAATTAAAATACTTAAACTTTCTTAATCTAGAAATCTTATCTGATAGAGAGAATCTAATATAACTAGGTAATCATAAATTTTGAATATAATGATAACTATTCTTGCTATTTTACTCTGTTTTTAGAACTAAATACATTCTAAGTTTTAAGTAAGCCTTAACAGGTTGATAATGATAAAACAAAAGACTTTTCCAACTTAGCTTTTATAATAACTCCTTTGTCATAGGTAGAGCCTCTGCTGCCAGCAAACATCTATAGTCTTGATAGGGTTACCTTTTAACCATTTGATCTTTCATTATTCCATCCAGTTCAGAGTATAATTAAGAAGAATGAATTCAACAGATATGTTTTCATATTTTTTGTATCACTTTTTCCTTTTTTCCTTATTTTGTAAGATAAAAAGCCATTGTCCTGGTTTGGTGGCTAGCTGTTGACAATGCCATTCACTAGTTGTAATTTAATTGAACAAGCTAGCTCATGATGAGACCCCTTGTCTTATAATTATAAGCCATTACCTTATTTTGGTATGCAGTATTGGTAATGTCAGTTGAACTATTCCCCTATGATCATGGTAAGCAGGCTTATAATAAGACCTCTTATCTTTTATATCAAATATATTTTAGAATTACAAGCTGAGTAATTATAAACTTTGATGGATGGGATGAACAATTTTCTCCTTAAGAGAATATGGATGATAGGGTGAGAGTTGAAGATGCTAAGATTGAATTGGTCTCTGTTTTGTATTGATAACCGTTTTCAGGCTTTTTAAAACTTTAAAATGATTTATAGTACTTCTAAGTTTTGAGAGGATTTCACAGAAATAAAATGGGGGTATTCAGAATCTAAAAATACCTAATTTCCTAGAAACTTCTTTTTCCTTTAAGGTTTCCATCTCTTAAAAGTAAATATCAAAACTATGTTCTTTTGAGTAACTTTTTCAATATAGCAAATACCAATGAGAGAATTTTGACAACTTTATTTTCCTAAGATTTTAAACAAAATAAATTATGCACACAAATCTTACTAAAAATTGAATATTTACAAAGAGAGAAAGGGTTACTTCCTCAATTGAAGAATTTTTTCAAGATAAGGCCGTTAACAAGAAGAGAATCTCTCTTTCCTGATAGATCTTGTAATATGAATGTAGAAGGGCCCATATTTTCGCTGATATGGAATGGTCCAAGCCACATTTTCTGGAACTTAGTGTGTTTTCCTTTATCCTCATGGGCTTTGTCCCACTTCAAAACTAGATCTCCAACTTGTAAATGTTTTGAGCCGGTTGAAGTTGTATTGAAAGATGACTTAATAATCTGCTGATGTTTTGCATGTATAATTTGGGCTCTCTCTCTCTTCTTCTAATTTCAGAATTTGATCATGTCTAAGTTGAATAGAAGATGAGGGGCTTTCTTCAATAAACTGCACTAAGGCTAGTGATGGGAGTACTAAATTTGTTGGTATGACAACTTCTTTTCCATACACTAGATTAAATGGAGAAGTGCCTATGGAGGCTTTCTGTGTTATTCGGTCAACCCATAGTGCAAATATAAAAAATTTATGCCAGTTTTTATGATTCTGCTTAATAGTTATCTTAATGATTTTAATAAGATTTTTATTGGTGGATTCTGCTAAACCATTACCTTGAGGGTAGTAGTTTGCGGGATACTTCAATTTAAATCCCCTTCTAATAGCAAACTCAAATATAGAATTTCCAGAGAAGATGCATTATAAAAAATAAGAGTGTTTGGGACACCAAACCTGGTAATAATGAACTGATCTATGAATTCAATAATTGCTTCAGAGTTTGCTATCTTCAAAGGAATTGCTTCAACCCACTTAGTAAAGTAATCGGTGGCTGTAAGGATATATCTATGCTGTTTTGATGAATGTGGAGTGATTTCTCCAATGATCTCCAATCCCCATTGTTTAAAAGGCTGTTCAATGTTGACTGGATGTAAAGAGAAAGTTGACTTCCTTTGTCTTCCACCAGTGGTTTGAAAACTTTGGCATTTCCTTACATATTCATGAGTATCTTTGAATAGGGTGGGACAATAATACCCAGCATGAATGATTTTATGAGCTGTTGTATCAGCTCCAAAATGTCCTCATGCTGGTCCATCATGTAGCTCCTGCAAGACCTTTTGTGCTTCAGGTTTTTCCAAGCATCTTAACAAGATTGAATCATAATTTTGCCTAAATAATACATCATCTACAATTATGAAGTTTTTTGCTTTCAATCTTATGGCACGTTTGTTTTTATAGGAAAGATTAGAAGGAGCATATCCATTTTTCAAATAGAAAATCATATCTGCGTATTGAGATTCAGGATTAGTGATACTTATCTAATTGATTTCTTTAGTATCTTTTGTACCTTCAGATTCCTGAATATTGGATGCTTCTACTAACAACCTGCAAAAACCTTGGCCTTTGACAATCTTTGCTGGTTTTATTTCCAGATCATATTCTTGTAATACTGTGACCCAATTTGCTCTCTTTTCTCCTGATTCCCTTTGAACTAGTAGTTGTCTTATTGCCGAAAAAGGGACTATAACTTTTGTGTGAGCTTTTAAGAGAAAGGATCTGTAGTGTTTAATGGCTTTGTACACAACAAAGGCTTGTTTTTCAACTTCTGAGTAATTAAGTTCAACACCTTGAAGGTTTGAACTATAAATGAGATTGTGCTTCCAAGTTTTGATCGTTAATTTGTGTCAGCACTACTGCATAAGATGAATCAGGTGCAAGGGTATATAACATGAAATGATTTGAAAAATTAGGGGTGCTTAAAGCAGGGGAATTTATGATTGATTGTTTGATGGAATCAAATGCCTCTTTTTCTGCAGGCCCCCATTTAAACACTGAATTTTTCTTGATCATGGTTTGTAATGGCAAGACAATTTGAGAGAAATCTGGAACAAATCTTTTTACAAAGTTAAATTGATCTAAAAATGATTGCATGGATTTTTTATTATGAGGGAATGGAATATCAAAAATCTCTTTGATTCTATCTAGATCAATATAAATGCCATCATTTGAAACAATGAAGCCTAATAGCTTACCCTGATTAAGAGCAAAAAAGGACTTCTTTGGATTGAGTGAGATACCATATCTTCTGCAACGTTCAAAGATTTGTTTCAAATCACGTAGATGATTTGATATTTTCTTGGAAAATACAGTAATATCATCTAAATAGACAACCACTGATTTATTGATCAATCCTTTGAATGCTATGTCCATCACTCTTTGAAATGTAGCTCCAGCATTGATAAGTCCAAAATGCATTTTTTGGTAGGCATAAGTTCCCCACTTGGTTCTAAAAGTAGTTTTGAGTCTGTCATAAAGGTGTACGAAAATTTGGTTATACCGTGAAAAACCATCTAAAAAGGACATTAACTCAGAACCAGCTACTAAATGGAGTGTCTGCTCCATGGTAGGCAACGGGAAGTTATCCTTTTGGCTTGCTTTGTTAAGATTTCTGAAATCGATACAAATTCTAATGTCTCCATTTTTCTTCCTTACTGGCACCATATTGGATACCCAGTTTGAATGTCTAACAGGAAAAATTATCTTAGATTTCAAGAGTTTGTTGAGTTCAGCCTTTATTTGACTCTCTAAGTTAGGATGAATCTTCCTTAACTTTTGTTGCACTGGTTTTTGTTCAGAAAGCATTGGAATAGTATGATGAATGATAGATGTATCGTATGTTTTCAAATCATCATATTTCCAAGTGAAGACATTTTTATACTTATGTAATAATCTAATGAATGCAATTCTTTCTTCTGCAGAAAGTCCTAACCCCAACTTGATGTTTTGAGGATTATCCTCAGTACCAAGGTTTATCAATTCAAATCTTAAAGTAGAACTCTGGAGCTTTGAATTGGTAACCTATTTAAACCTGTCCTTGATGTCATATAGATATTCAAGCTTAACTATTAGTTTAGGTATTGAGTTTTCTTCAAGCTTTGCCTTCATTTGAAGGTCATGGTCACTTTCATCAATAATTTGATCATCATAGGACTTGTCAGAAGTTAAGAAGTTTAGAATGTCTTCATCGTGATTGAACAATCGCCAATTAGTGACATTATTGGAATTGATGGTCTAAAAATTAACTCTACTGAAAATCTATCTGGGCTATAATCTTCAGATGGGATGAGCTTGGAGGCAACATTAGCTAGTAAATCTGCTGCTGCATTTTGTGATCTAGGGATGGGAGAAATATCGAATGCTAGAAATTGAGATATAAGGTCCTGCACCAATGACTGATAGTGTTTAAGGTGACTAGAAAGGCAATGAATTTTATTTCTGACTTGTTTTATAACAATTTCTGAATCACCGAACACTTTTAAATATTGAACTTTAAGACCGATTGCCTTTTAGAGTCCTTGAATTAAGGCCTCATATTCAACTGTATTGTTTGTGCATTCAAATTCTAACCTGCATGATAACATGGTTTTCTCTCCCTCAGGACTAACTAAAATGCATCCTGCTCCTACACCTTCACTAGATTTAGACCCATCAAAGTACAATGACCAAAATAAATAATTATCTACAATTTTATTTACAGTTTCCTCAACAACATTAACACATCTTGATGTATCTGTTTGTGAAAATTTTTCGATTTGAGATGTCAAATTATTAACTGAGAAAGGTGATGGTTGGGCGGTGAAATTGCCAAAGAATGATTCGGATGAGTAATTCCCCAAAATATTGTTATTGAATTCTATTGGTTGATTTTCTTGTTCGAATTCAGTAACAGTATGGGTCATGTGTTTCTCCCGATCGATCTTGATCTGATTTGGCTTTCCTTTATAAGGTAGCCACATATGAGACCAATCGGTAGAAATATAATCGTGGAGTTTCTCAGACCAGTCTCTACTTAAAATTAAACCATAGAATTCAGGTATATCAGTGATTAAAATATCGATTCT